>CM076570.1:309778209-310102643 GCA_034641835.2 Pinus albicaulis | reverse complement strand
CTAATATCGACTAACTCTATATGCGTATGCAAACGCATTATATATAACAACGAACTATAACTGTCTCCTAAAGTTCATGCTGGTGGAGAGCACGTAGACCACTACGTCCATGGATATAGGAGCATGGCCGTGTTGGAAAGTAAATATACGAGAGGTGGATGCTTGAATTCGACTCTAGAGCCCTGTACAGATGTCGATTTATCCTCCGCAGGCTTAGAAACGGCCGTATGGATCTTCATGTGACACGAAACAGAGTCCGGCCGACATGAAACTCCATGGTTGGCGAAGCTTGCTGTGGACTGTGACCTCGGCTTGCTGGATGAGTTTGGCAGACCAGCAGGATTGAACCATGTCTCGTCAATTCCAGGCCTCTTTGCATCTTTGATACCATTCACTGCAGACACACAGCATAGGGGTTTCACAAAATAACTCGATTCTGACAGAAAAAATTCTTTGGAGAAAATTAGCAGTCCCATGGTGGATGAAAAAAATCTAGATCAAATAGCAAACACAAAAATATAATTAAAAACCATGTTAAATTCTCTTTTGCACATGATATTGACAATTTGGGAGGTTTAGGTGAGTGAAAAAGGTATGGAAAAGTGTATGGAAAAGATGCAAATTTGGGACTCAACATACCCCCACTGTGAAGGTGTTGCATGTCCTCATGCAACCAAAATTTTGATATTCTTTCTTCAATTCATGTGCCTTGATACTTCAGCCAGCACATCCAATCCTCTTCTCTTCTTCCTTGTTACTGCCATCATTCTGGGTTTCTTCATTAAGCACCTAAATTTGATATTTACAAGTGCTCTGCTCAATTTCTGGCATTTCCTTTTCAATTTCTTATTCTTCTTTTGCCATATTCCCAAATGTAACATAGTATTATCATGGATGATCTTGTCAGTTTGCCTTGTTCTTTCAATGTTTCATTTTCATTTTTGATGTGCCTATTTAAAAGCTCCAGCTCAAAAATTTCCTGTTTTAATGATTGAACTAAATCATCCTGCAATGTATGAGGCTGAATGGAAGAAGTACTTGGACCTGTGGCTGCCTTTTCCAAAGATTCTATATAGTCATATACTTCCTGCTGCTTGGGGTCTATTTCAGGTGTCATTTTTATTGGGCTGTCCCCAAAATGCTGTGAAGGAGAGTTATGTTTAAAATCTGGCCGAGGAGGGCTTACATCAATATTTTGCTGAGAATAAGATGGAGTATGCTCATTGTCTGATTGGGAATGGAATGAACCAGGTTCACTAACTGACTGAGATGGACTATGGTCAGTTGGGGACTGTTCAGATGTCTCTTCACCCAAATCAATGAAATGAGGACTCTTAATTTGTGTTTTTCTCAATTTCCCCTTAAGTCTGCTGCTTCTCCTCACACGCTGTGGTACACTACCCTTTTGTTCTTGTTTTCCTTTTTCTTCCTTCTTGGATATAGATGACTGTTTTTGAAGATAAACTAATCTTTCAGATAGCACTTGATGATCTCCCTCTTCAGAAGAAGGAGTTTTATGTACAACCTCAATAGTTTCTTTCTCTTTTGGTGTTATTGGCTTCTTACCCTTGATTTCCTTCTTCTTCCTTTTTACCAGTCTCTCTTCCCTATCAGTTCTTTCCATAGTAGTAGTAGGAGTATTTTGGATTTCATCAATTGTTCTTCTCCTCCTACTTCTTCTTGCTGTGCTAGCTGCGGGAATTTCCTGAGTAGGAGTAATTTGGGTTTCAACATTTATTCTTTTTCTTCTACTCCTTCTTGTTGAACTACCTTCAGGAATTTCATGAGGTTCCTCAAAGAAATTTCTAACTAGAAATTGTTCCCATGTGTCTTTTCTTTCCTTTAACTCCTTTTCAATCAGAATTTTTATAAGGCCGTGGTGATATAGATGAGGCTCTACATCTCCTAAGTGTTTCTGAACAGTCACAGCCATTTTCTTCAAGCTATTGAATAGAAAATATGGGAGATTGAGAGTTTGATTTTCTAGGAAATTCATCAATAGCCTAGTATGGTACATGTACATGGACCCAAAACGGCCTTCACATGTAATGAATTTCTGAACAACTAGCAATAAAGTGGCCCATTCTTCTTTCAATGCATGCACAGGAATTCCTCTTTTAAAAACAGTTATATCCATACCTTGGTTTCGTAAGATTGTTCTCCATGCCTCATCACTGATGCTTTTATTTTTGAACCAACGTTCTCCCTCCTGAAGAAGTTCTATGGCTGTTGCTATAGATGCTTCATTGACCACAAACTTAAGTTCTCCAATTTTTGCTTCCGAGCCATCAAACGACCTTGCAAATGCTTTCGTAACTTCTTTGTGGTAACCTCTGAATTTTTGGATAAAACACAGCCATTTTGCTTTCTTCAATATCTCCTTTACTTGCGGATATCCCTCTATAAACTTCGGTCCTTCCGGCTCTGCTCTTAGCAATTTTCCCATTTCACTTCTCTGTTCTTCACAAATTTGCCTTCGTGAGGGTTTCAAATGGAAATAGAATGATTGAATGCACAGGAACGAGCACAATGGCTGTGGGGATGTATCATAAAATGGGAATGAGTACCATAAACGGAATGGAGTGAGACTGTGGGTAGATATACGGGAGTGAGAATGAGCAAAAGGAACGAAATGGAGTGAAACAGGGAGTGAGAATGAGCAGAGTGGGGTTTCGTAAACACGGCAGAGACACGACAAAGAGATTAACAAAGTATAACACATTCGGCAACGTTTTGAATTTTGGTGGCTGCGCAATTAAATATGAACACGTTTCAATCAACGGTTATGAATTTATGCGGCTGTAAGAGTCCTTGGTCAAATCAAATACGTCTCATTATCTCCGGTGGGATATTGGAACATGAGTGAAAATCGGAATTTCAATGATAAAACCGTTTGTGAATGAATGCAAGAGGATAATATGGAGATCGTGAAAGGTTACGAAACTGTCAATATAATCATTGCGTGTAATGGATAGAGCTCATGGTTCAAAACTATATAAAAATGTGTTTTTCAATGCTATTTGAAATAAATTTTATTCATACCTTTGGAATCTTTGCCTTTTCCCTTGGTCTTCAACTGATTGATCTCCATTGGTGTCTTGAATGCTCCATTGATCCTCTCACCTGCATTTTATTTTCTAATTATGGAAATAACATCTGACTGTACATTCTCTTTGAAAACAGAGTAGTAGCTGCGGAATCTGCTTCTGGCTGCGGAAACTGGAGTCAGCTGCGGAAACTGACACAGCTATTACTTGGATGAATGGAAATGAACAAATGACAAATGACCAGATGGAAATGGTCATGAAAAGATTTTTATTGATGGAATGGAATGAAATGGATAAAATGAAGTGGAATGAAGTGAAATGGAAATGAAATGAAATGGAATGAAGTGGAATGAAATGGAGTGGGTGGTGACAAAGCTTGTGAAATGAAAGAGAGATTTTTTTTTGGAAAATATAGAGTGTCAGGTGTTCCTGATTTTCACCCTATATTTTCTGCATAAGACTGCGAATCAATGATTGGTTTTCAGGCTTATACCATTTTTTTATTTTTTTTTATTTTTTTTATTTTTAAGTTGAAAAACAAAAGCTAGGCTGGTGGAGAAGAAGAATTCTTCTGTACCAGCCTGATTGCAGAACTTTCTTGAAACATCTTGACAAAATCCTCTTTAGAGAGTGGCTTATGATAAACTTTCAATCTATGGCCATTCACAATAAGAGGAGTTTGAAACTCATCAATGGTCTTGATTCTTACAGCTCCATTGCTAAAGATCTTGTCAATCTCATATGGCCCAAGCCAATGAGTCTGAAATTTCCCTTGAAAATCTTTAAACTTGGAGTCAAATAACAATGCCCAATCTCCTTCTTGAAACTTCTTCTCTTTGATATATTTGTCATGTCATTTAGTTCTTTGATATTGAACTAGATCAGTTCTTAGAATTGCTTCTTGTCTGATCTCATCTAGCTCATTCAACTGCTCCATTCTATGCTTTTGGGCTTCTGATAAGTCCATCCCCAACTGAACTGCTATCTTGAAGGTCTTGACTTGGAACTCAATGGGGAGCAAGACTTCTTTCCCATAAACAAATTCATAGGGAGAATGTCCTGTTGTATTTCTCCATGTAGTTCTGTAGGCCCACAAGGCTTCAGGAAGCCTTTCTGCCCAATCTCTTCTATGTAGATGAACAGTTTTGGTGATGATACTTTCAAGAACTTTATTTGTGGACTCCACTTGACCATTTGCTTGTGGATGGTAAGGAGTAGATCTTATGTGCTTGATTTTGTATTCTTCCATCAACTTCTCCACCAAATTAGATGTGAATTGGCTCCCCTGATCTGTCACAATTTCTCTTGGAACACCAAAGCGAGTAAAAATATCCTCATAAAGAAAATGAATAACTGAATTTTCAGTAGCAGATACTAATGCTTTAGCTTCCACCCATTTAGTAACATAATCGGTACAAACCAATATATACTTCTTTTGCTTAGATGGTGGATTAATAGGTCCAATGAAATCTAAAGCCCATTTTTCAAAGGGTTCAATGAGTACCTGTGTTTGCAATGGCATTTCATTTGAAAGGGTAGGTTTCCCTACTCTTTGGCAGCTGTCACACCTTTTGACATATTGTTTTGCATCTTTGAAGAGGAAGGCCAATAATATCCTAAAGAGAGGATTTTATAGGCTGTCCTTTTGTCTGCAAAGTGTCCGCCGCATGGTTCATCATGACATGCCTTAAGAATATCAGGCATTTCATCTTCCTTGACACATCTTCTGATCACAAGATCTGGCCCTGTTTTAAACAATTCATTAGAAATCCATGAATATTTTGAACTCTCCTGAATAATTTTTCGTTTTTCTCTTGGAAATAAATGTGGAGGTAGTTTCCCTGTAACCAAATAGTTAGCAATATCTGCATACCAAGGGGTCTTAATAGTTACTGCAAACAAGTATTCATCAGGAAACTTATCTTCTACGGGAGAATCTTCTTTAGTATTCTGAATCCTAGACAAGAAATCAGCTACTGTATTCTGTTTTCCTGGTCTATCCAACACAGTAATATTGAATTCTTGCAAAAGTAAAAGCCATCTTGTCACTCTGCCATTAGTAACAGGTTTGTTCATTAAATATCTAATTGCAGAATGGTCGGTATGAATAAAAGTTTCATAGCCTGTTATGTAATGTATAAACTTATTAATTGCATGAACAACAGCTAAAAACTCTTTTTCAGTCACAGTATAGTTCAACTCTGTGGGAGTCAAATTTTTACTGGTGTAATAAATGGCATAGGGAATTAAATCTTTTTGACCCAACACAGCTCCAAGAGCTGTATCTGAAGCATCTGTAGAAATATGGAAAGGAAGTTTCCAATTTGGTCCTCTCAAAATAGGTGCTTCAGATATTCTTGTTTTCAAAGTTTCAAAAGCTGATTGACAATCAGGATCCCATTTAAATCCACAGTCTTTTGTAAGCAATTTGAAGAGTGGAGATGCTATTTTAGTGAAGTTTTCTATAAATCTTCTATAGTAACCAGTAAATCCTAGAAAACTTCTAACATCTCTTTGACAATTTGGAATAGGCAACTTGGAGATGACTTCAAATTTTGATCTATCAACCTTAATCCCATCTCCCGAAATATGATGTCCTAAAACAATCCCTTCAGTAAACATCATAAAGCATTTTTCATGGCTTAATGAAAGGTTTGTTTCTTTACATCTTATAAGAACTTTTTCCAAATTTTCTAATTCTTCTTCAAATGAATTACCATAAACTGTAAAATCATCCATACAAACCTCTACACAATCATGAATTAGATCAGAAAAAATTCCTAGTACTGCTCTTTGGAATGTTGCTGGTGAATTACATAACCCAAAAGGAAGCACTCGGTAGGCAAAAGTTCCCCATGGACAAGTAAATGTGGTCTTATCTTGATCTTCAGGTGCTACCTGTATTTAATTATAGCCACTAAAACCATCCAAAAATGAAAAGTACTTTTTACCTGCTAATGTATCTAATACCTGATCAATAAAAGGCAAAGGAAAGTGGTCCTTCAAAGTTGCTTTGTTCAATTCCCTATAATCAATGCATGCCCTCCATTTACCATTCTTTTTAGGTACTATAACCAAAGGAGAAACCCATCGGCTATCTGAAATTGGATAAATGAAGTTTACATTGAGAAGTTTTTGGAGCTCTTCTTTCACTATCTCCATAAGATTTGGATTCATCCTTCTTTGAGGTTGTCTGATTGGTCTACTGTTTTCCTCAATATAGATATGATGGATGCAAGTCTTAGGATCAATACCCTTCATGTCAGTATACTCCCATGCAAATGCGGTAGAATGTTTTTGCAAGATTCTGGTTAGTTCTTCTTGTTGTGACTTCTCCAAATGTTTGTTGATATTCAATGTTTTTCCTGGAAAAATCTCAATAGGAGAATTACCAAACTCTTCCATAGAGTAAAGAGACATTTGTCTTGATGATAAATATTCTATGTCAGATTCCAACTGAAATTGTGTGGGGTCATATTCTGAAGATGTCTCAAAATTTTCTAATGTGTTAAGAATTTGACTATCCTCACTGATTTCAGAAATGGTAAAGACAGGTTGTATAGTGTCCTCATCATCAACCCATTCATTGTCTCCTACTTCTGTGATTGCTTTTGCTGGAGGATACAAATTGAATTTCTTTGTCAAATTACCATTAGAAATGTACATGTCCCCAAATCTACAACTAATAAAAGCATCATTTGTGGCTAGCCAAGGTCTTCCTAAGATAAGTGGATGCCCTCCTAGATTACTCTTGGGAGTCAAAATCATAAAATCTACTGGATATTCCCAAGAATCTAAGGAGACTGAAATATCTTCTAATACACCATCTGGTTTAATAACTGATCGATCTGCAAGTTGCAGTAAAGTAGGTGTAAAGAGAAGATTAGGAAGTTTTAACTGTTCCATAGTCTGTCTACTCATAATGTTGATAGCAGCCCCTAAGTCAATCAATGTGTTTGGAATTTCTATCCCATTTATATGTGTCTTAACAATTGGACTTCCTGGATCTACATACTTCTGCATGGTAATTTTTCCCATCATAATGTCTGCAATCTTTCCTACCAGGTAGATTCTTCTTGTGTCTTTTAGTTTTCTTCCTGGTCTTTTGAAAATCAACTCCTTTATGGTTTTTGCTAGAATAGGAATTTCTCGAATGGCTTGTAGCAATGGAATCTTGATACAAACATTCTTCAATTCATCTAGAAAGTCATAGTTAGGCAACAAGATTTGTTTTTCCACCCCCTTATCAATTTGTATTCTTTCCGGAAAAGGAGGTGTAGATGAAGATGCAGGTTGCTCAACTATAGGAGTTGTGGGTGTTAACTTTTCTTTTTCTTTTTGCATGCTTGAATTTTGAAGAGACTCTTCCTCAGAACCCTTATTAACTTGAAGAGAGTCCTCCTCAGAGGTATCTTGCTCTTGAATCTCTATAGAAGGTTTTTCTAAAACTCTACCAGATCTGAGTTGTACATCATTGAGAGGAACAATCATATAGGTAGGAAATTGTTGTCCTTCTATCATGTAAGTATTCTGAGGATTTTTATTGTTAGGATTTGGCAATGGCTGGGCTGGAAGTTGATTTTTCTTTTGTTGGTATGGAAGCATGAGTTGAGGATTTGGATTTTGTTGAGAAGGTTTTTGTTGTGGAAATGGCAATGAAAGTTGTGGATTTGGGTTTGGAAGTTGTGGAGCTTGTTGATTTTGAAAATATGGAGGATATTGATAAAATTGAGCAAATCTCCCATAAGGATTTTGCATCCCATGTACCCATGGCTGATATGGATTTTGATGTTGGGGCCAAGGTTGTTGCCAAGGATTCCAATTTGGTGGGGTTTGAAGATTCATAGGGTTGTTAAACCCTTGAGATTGTTGTCCATGCCAAGGTCTCCTTGCGACAAAACAGAGAGATTCTACTGAATTTGGATCTTCTTGAAAAACAGCTTTGAGTCCAGGAATTGAAGGACAATCCTTGATCTCATGATTCTCTGAGCAAATCACACATGTTTCTACAACTTTTGCATCCAAGGGACATTCCCTTAAAGCATGTTTCTTCCTACATTTCGGACAAAAGATGGCTAAAGCATCTGTTTCTGCTTTCTGCTTGTTTTGGATTTTAAGGGTGTCTAGTTGTTCACTAAGGCTCCCTAAGATATCAGTTTTGAACTCATCAAACATATTACCAATCTCTGCCCTACTTACTGATCCAGTTGCAGATTTGTTAGCCCTAATAAGAGAAGGATCCCTAGGCCCTTTTCCAGTTTTAGATTTTCCTCTTGAGAGATGGACACATAGTTCTGTTATATCACCAAATGGAAGTTGAGAAATGTCTCCTTTCCCCATCATGTTTAAAATGTATATCCATTCATCTCTAATGGATTTTAATATGAGGGCTTTCAAGGTTTCATCATCTAAGTTTCTCATCTTTGCTCTTTTCAAGTTGTATTGAAATCTTTCAAGTAAGTCTTCCAAATTTTCATCTTCTTTTTGCATCATTTTGAATACCTCATCCTTGTGATTGGTGGGCATACAATAGTCCAAGTATCTATCCAAAAATGTTTGTTTCATATCATTCAAAGTCCTAATAGATTGAGTGGCTAATCCCATGAACCATTTCAAAGCAGATCCCTTCAATGTTGAAGGAAACAGTTTGAGTTTTTGAGAATCTTCCATATAGTCATAAGTTCGGCACACAACTTCAAACTCAAACAGAAATGTTTCAGGATCCTCACTTCGCAATCCATAAAAGTTAGGGAGAACAGATGGTGAGATATTTTTCATTGTTGCATGAGTTTCCTCATCAACTATAGGGAATCCAAACAAATTGTCTCCTTCCCTATTTCTACCATTATTTTCTTCACCATTGTTGTCTCCATTGTTTCCTCCTCTTCTACCTCCACCTCTATTTATTACTTCCTCTGCCATGATAGTTTCTTTAGAGTCCTTATAGTCCTCTAGTTCTTCTACCAAGGGAGGATGAGAAAAAGTCTCTTTGTTTTCTAAGTGGGTTTTAGTAGGTGGTATAGGAGAATCCTCTAATTCAGCTGTTCCTTGACTTCCAAAAATCTTAAGGCTAGGGGTAGATGGTGGTGAATCTGGTCTATACCTTGAAGAAGATGGAGTTGTGAAAATCGAACTCTTGGCTTTAGCTATAAACCTTCCCCTAGAATCTCTTGCTCTATGCATGTCATTTTTTATTTTATTTTTAAAGTTGGGCTAATAATTCTCTTTCTGATCTTCCAGGTCACACTAGGTGCAAGAAGAGAGCATACTTAAGAAATTACTAAACCAATAACTCTCTTTTATGATCCTCCAGATCACACTAGGTGCAAGAGGAGAGCATACTTCAAGAAGTTATCAAGTTTTCCCTTCTTTTATGATTTTATGTTTTTTTTTAAGAAATTGGCTACCTAGTTACACTTCCCCGGCAACGGCGCCAAAATGTTTGGTCAATTTAGTGTGTCCTAAATTGTTGCATTTAATTTGTCAATCCGGGAATCGTAAGCTGATGAAGTGCGGTGCACTATATGTGCAAGATAACCTATTTCTTAACTTTTTGTCATTTTTGGTTTTTCTAAGGTGAAATGGAAATTCTAAGATGAAAACAAGTTTGGTTATATTTGTTCAAGGAAGTGATATCCCCTATAATGATTTACCAACTTGAAACTTTAAAAGCAATTTGAAATTTACAATGATAAGACTTGAAAGGAAATGAAAATGTGCTGCTGAAATGAAAAAGTGCTGCTAGTCTAGTAAATCAAAATAATGAACTATTGAGCATGAAAACTAAACTATTCTTGCTGCCATCTAAACATAAAGAAACTATGTTTAAGGAAATTCAAAATTGCAACAAAATAAATCTAAATCAGATTACATCAATTTATCTTCTGATCCTTCATCATTAGTCCAGCTATGATTTTCGGAAGTAATCATAAACAATTTGAGTAACTGATATTTAATTTGCAGAAAGTAAAATAATACTAAACCATACACTCATGATTCAATCCCTCACCATCAGTCCATCTGTGGCTTTCGGAGGCAACTGAAGATGTCATGCATGATTTAATATATCTAAATTTGCATAAAAGAAACTAATACTAAACTACACATTTCAAAATACAATCCCTCACCATCAGTCCAGCTGTGGCTTTCGGAGGCAACTGAAGATGCTATGAGCAGCTTAATATATCTAGATTTGCAGAAAAGAAACTAATACTAAACTACACATTTCATAATACAATCCCTCACCATCAGTCCAGCTGTGGCTTTCGGAGGCAACTGAAGATGCTATGAGAAGATTAGTATATCTAAATTTAACTATTGAAGTAGATAAGCAATACTAAAATTAAACAAAAGCTATGAAAAGAAAATTAGCAGCAGAACAATGTTAGTTCCATGTCACTAGTCAAAAAGCTATAAAAATGCCCGGGCTGCCTATCTATAACCTGAAACAAGAACACTGATCAGTGATTATCAACATAAAACATGAAAGACAAAAATGAAATGGAAATTATGGAAGTGTATAAACATAAATGAAACAAATGCACTGTATGAACATATGAATGGATTATGACACAATGGAATGAAATTAAAATTATACACTAATGCACAAAACCTTAGCTGAGCAGGGGGCCTCTGCACCAGCCTTGGCAACGGTCCTCAAATACGAATTAAGTTGAAAAACAGAGTCTTCTCATATTAAAAAGCAGTCATTACAGAATAGTAATGTTACGGCACAAGTGCAGCGTAATCACTACAGAGCAGACTAATCAAAAGATAACAGAGACTACATTCACTAATATCGACTAACTCTATATGCGTATGCAAACGCATTATATATAACAACGAACTATAACTGTCTCCTAAAGTTCATGCTGGTGGAGAGCACGTAGACCACTACGTCCATGGATATAGGAGCATGGCCGTGTTGGAAAGTAAATATACGAGAGGTGGATGCTTGAATTCGACTCTAGAGCCCTGTACAGATGTCGATTTATCCTCCGCAGGCTTAGAAACGGCCGTATGGATCTTCATGTGACACGAAACAGAGTCCGGCCGACATGAAACTCCATGGTTGACTTCCATGTGGACGCCTTTGACCTCGGCTTCTTTGGATGAGTTTGCTTGAACCAATAGGACACGAACCATGTCCACGTCATTCCTGACCTGCCCATCTGGCTCGTTTCCCTTGTAGACACCTGTAGCATAGAGTTTCACAAAATAGCTACGGAAAGTTGCAGCAGCTGCGGAAAGTGGCAAGATTCCGCAGCTGAATGAACAAAATCTAGATCAAATAGCAAACACAAAAAATATAATTAAAAACCATGTTAGATGCTCTTTTGCACATGATATTGACAATTTGGGAGGTTTAGGTGAGTGAAAAAGGTATGGAAAAGTGTATGGAAAAGATGCAAATTTGGGACTCAACAATATGTTCATCCGAAATACCACTGACTGCCCTTCTTATTCATATCCATGATATTTAACCCTAGATGTATGAATTATTCTACATTTTGATATAAAAACAGATAAATAACAAGAGAGGGAAACCTGAATGAACTCGTCAGTGATAAACTCATAAGTTGAGAATTAATAGCTTCTTGCCAATAAGAAGGAATATGCAGCACTATTCATGGCTTCATCATCAAGGAAAACATTCCGAGAACTGATTTGTCTATTGTCCTGTCATCATCTCTTCCCAAAATATTTCAAATGCCCCTCAGCACTCGTATGACTTCTACATCAAAAAATTCCACGGAGAATTCTTTATTGTCAAGTGAAAAGTGCTTTGTATCTGGCTTCAGAAAAAATATGAATTGGTTGAACACTTGCCCTGCAAGACTGTCATAATGCGCCATCAACGAATCATCAGTGAATTGGACATATGACTAAGACTGAGGGTAACACAAAGCTTGACAAATTAATTGGGTTGAGACTTGCAGAACATTTTCTCCTTGATAATTCATTACAAAATACTTTCCTCGGTACATGGCAGACACAAGCCAATACACAAATTAGGGAGAAAGGTGTGTTCTTGGAATGCATGCATAAAATACACCAATTTTAACCATGGTGGTGTGAATTGGAGAAGGTTTATCATTTAAGCAGACCTGTTGATAAAATGAAAGGTGGTCTAGAGAACAGACAATATCCTAGAAGTCCCTATCAGTGTGCATGAGAGGAATGTGACTGGAAGAACCTGAAAGGGATGGACACTTGGCCATAATTTAGCTTGGGGTGACAGACAATTGACAAGGTGGAAGACAACAAGGAAAGACGCAGAGCAGAGAAAACTTCAAACAAAAACTAACAATAATAACCTTACAAAAACGAGAGTCCATCTGAAATAGGTGGCACGAGTTTAAGAATTAAATGCTGAAAAGATGCGCTAGAATACCATTAAGAATACCTCGATGTGGACGATAGCTGTCACCAACTGGTTTCTTGCGTTATTGCAGGAAGTCTCGAGGTACGAAGAGCTTGTCGGGTTCATGCCCCCGCAGTGAATCTCGACCGTTGACCTAGATCGTCCCCGCAGTCAATAGGGTCAACTGCAGAGGCACCCTCCTCGTTAACCTATGCGCTGAAAGTGCCCGTGGGTTGACACTTTTATTCCCTCTCTGATAAATCATCAGATCCCGCTCCATAACATGGTCGCTATTTAGTATGTGTGTTGGGACCCGCTTCCATAAAGGCTAAAAGTATTAAACTTTAAAATTAATGTAACGAATATTTATGCTAAAGTACATGAAACTTTATACTTTAACATATATTTTGATAATTTTATATTTTTTTGTATTTTTGAAAATTAAAAATAAAGGATATTGCAAATGATCCACACGAGGTCCACATAGGTGAGTGTATAATAATTTAAGTATGTCTCTCTTTTTCTTTTCTACTCAAAGAGAGAATTTGTCTCTATGCATCTTTCCTAATGCACAAGCATGACAATAATTATGCACTTCTTTTAATGTAAGAAGATCTCTTACCATTTCCTTTTTCTCAAGTAACAAAAAATTGTTTTAGTTGATATGACCAAGTCTCTAATGCCATAGCTCTTCTGTAGTCAAACATGATGTTGTCAAAGCTTGATTTGATGTTGTTCCCACATCCAATTTGTATAGGCCTCCTGTTCGAATTCCTGAAGCAATAGTGTTCATGTCATCCAAGAAATATTTAATATAACAATTAGATTTAAAAAATTCTACCTTGAGATCCTAATTTTTAATCATGGATACAAAAATCAAATTTTTTTGTCACTCCGGGCACATATATTACATTATGAATATATATGACATTACCATCAGGTAAAATAATAGAAATTTTCGAGCGCCCTTTGATTTGATAACTTCTATCATCAACAAGGTAGATTTGTGCTCCGTTCTTGATTTTGTTGAACTCTTCGAACCATTGTCTTTTTCCCGGAATTACCCCAGACTGGGTGACACAGTCACTACGTTGCCCCTCAAGGGTCTCTGCGTAACCCCAGAGGGTTTCCTGCTGAAAATCACGCTGTCCTTGGAGGGACTGCGTTGTCCTTGTTGCTGCTGCTGCTACTGCCTTCTGCACTGTCCTTGAGTTGATCTCTGCCTCTTGTGTATTCTAGACGCCGGTATCAGATCATCCCATTGGCCTAAATTCCCCTCTCTGCAGCTGAAACACTTCTGAGTACTCTTAGCAAACCCTACCCTAGAATCTCAGCTTAGCTTCAATGCTATGCCTCTGTGTGTCTTTATAAATGACCCCAAGCCTTTCCTCTATACTTTTCTCGTTGACAAATTAACGGCCATGATCAAATCTTGAATCAATGGCTAAGGTTAAAAGAAAGCTTGATCTGTGTGACTTAAGACAATTTCATTACATGTTTAATTAAATTCACTTTAATTATTTAAGTTCCTTAAATTTTAACTTAGGAAATATACTTAAAATAATTAATTAATTTAATATCTCCTAAACCAGATGAAATTTCCCAACAGATGCACAATTGATGCTACCCCAAATACACAAAATCTCAACACTCCCTCTTAGCATCAAGGGTGTGTTGCAATACATCACGCTTATGCATTACATGATTTTGGGCACTGGTTCTGTGCTGCTGAAGCTTGGCCTCCTGCCACTCAACTCTGCACTACTGTTGCCATTATGTATTGTTGCCCATGACTGTGCCACTACCACTGCAACTTTTGTACTGCAGCTCCTTCTCAATATGTTGCATCTGTGCTGCTCATAGCACTGCCACTGCTGATCTGCTGCACTGCAACTTCAATTGTTGAGAGAAACAACTGAATCTCCTACCCAATCTTTGACAAACAAGTCTGATGGGTTTCATCCTCATCACTGAAGCTCCATACGCTACAGATCTGTGCTGGCATCTAAAGAACGATGCACAGCTACAGCTCTGCCTGCATAATCAAACTCCCTCTGCACTACTAAAGTCACATCAGCCCCTTGTGTCGAAATCTATCACGTTGTTGTTGCACTATGTTGTCCCTTTGAAGACTTATGCGTTGTTGCAGCTCTGCACTACGTAACCAGCACTGCTCTACGCTGCTGAAGTCATATCAGCCTCTGCACTGCTACTGCTTCTACGCTGCTACTGCTTTGCTCTGCGCTGCTCCTCCCAGTCTTCAGATCTACCTCTCCCTCTGCCTCATCTGTGATCTATGCACCCACTGCTCCACTTGTCCCGCTACTGTCTTAAGGCTGTCGTAACTCGCTTGTGATCCAAGAGATGAGTTGCTCAAGGATCCCGCCTCTCTTCCATGTAGCTCCTTTACATGTCCATGTCACCCCACCTCCGTGGTTCATGAGCACTCATGGCTACATCATCTTCTGACCCATCATCTGCCACAGCTGCTTTGGAAGAATATGCTTCCTTTCCTTCTTCTTTTGAGGACAATGGCTGGCAAAATGTCCCATTTCATCACACTGGAAGCACTTGATCTTAGAAAGATCCTTCTTCTTCTTTGGTTGCTTCTTCGATGCCAAGGCTGCATCTTCCTCATCTTCCTTCTTCACTTTGCTCAATCCTGGGCTATGCTACCTCTTGGTGAATCTGCGGAGTTCTTCTCGACGCAGAATTGACCACAAGTTGTCCCAATCTGGGAGGTCCGCTCTGCCCAAGATACTTTAGACAAAGGTTTCCCACTCATCTGTGAATGCATTGAGGGCAGTCCTAACTATCACAGCATCATCCACCGTTGCACCCGTTGTAGTCAGCTGATCTCTGATTGACTGCAATCTGAAGAGAAAATGTTCCATGTCTTCTCCCTTGGTCATCATGAATGATCGCATCTGGGTCTCCAACAGCATTTTTCTTTGGAAAGACTTTCCCTCATACAAGGAATTCAAGGCCTTCCACATCTCGTCAGTTGTCTTCTTCTCAGCTACATGTGGTACAATATGGTCCTTGATACCATCCATAATCAGCCGCTTGGCATGCCCAGCAGCTTCCTTATGTTTCTGAAGGAGATCTGCATCTGTCGATGTGGCCAGAGTCTGCTCTGCATGGTCTCTTAGATTATATGCCTCAAGGACAATCAGGATCCTTGCCTTCCAAACTGAAAAGTTTGAGAGGCCATCCAGCCTATCCTGATCACGTAGTCCATGAGGATCCATATGCTCAGAATGTGTCGGAACTTCCTTTTCTCTTTGCTAGAGAAATGGATCTAAGGCCCTTCGTGAAATAGGCACCTTCTGCTCCCACTTACAACTGATTTCCCTCCTTGGAAATCTACCAAATCAACTATGATTCAGCTTCTTCTTTGATCCTCTAATCAAACTACAAGTTTCCTTTGGCAAGAAACTCTCTAAGAAGTTGATCTCCTCCCACTCTTTGCCACTTGTGCTAAGGCCAAAAATCTGAAAACTTCAGAATTTTAACCCCACCAGCTCTTCTGAATTTCTACAGCTTTTCTGCAGTCTTTTCTGGATCTGACAAATTTAGATCTGAATCACACTGGCTGGCTTCAGACCAAACCAACGTTGTTTCTGAGCTGACTCTGCGCAGTAATTGTGTGGGCTTGCTAGGACACAGTGCTGGACAGCGTCACCCTTCCCTCTGCGTGAATCTGCCTTTAAAAATTGTGTTGTCCCTTCAAATCTGAGTTTCTGCTGCTTCCTGCAGCTAGAACCTTCAGTCTCTTCTGTTGGTGTCCCTCCTAGATCTGCAATTACTCCGATACCATGTAAAAATTTCTGAATCTTATACTTTATGCAGAAATTATTACTGTTAATCCGGTTATGCTCCTCCTACTTAGACAAGTTATTAACTGAATAAATTCAAGCTAAAATCGAAGCAAAACACATAACACATCTCTACCAATCCAGATCTAGAATAAGCACATGCACACATTGACAAAGTGACAGTTATTTCTGGACAAATAGTCCCCAGAAAAACCCAATGCGGGAAAACTGGTCTCTGGCTGCTGGAGGGTCTTATTATTAAGAATATTTTTGAATACACAAATCTGGGTTCCAGATCTAGAAAACCCGACAGAGAAAACACTAGATCTACAGCTCTCTAGCTGATCTAGGACCAAAATAATGATTGATCCACACCCTCAAATGGGATTTACAGAACTCAGCCAAGATTAGGGCCTAGAAACCCCAGCGCTGCCCCGGAAAGCCTCTGCGTCAACCTCTGAAGTCCTCCAAACTCTCAAGGCTGCTCCGGAAGGGACTGCGTTACCCTAGACTAGGTGACGCAGTCACTACGCTGCCTCTGAAGGGTCACTGCGTAACCCCAGAGGGTTTCCTGCTGAAAATCACACTGTCCTTGGAGGGACTGCGTTGTCCTTGCTGTTGTTGTTGCTGTTGTTGCCTTCTTTTGTGTTGTCCTTGGAGGGACTGCGTTGTCCTTGCTGCTCCTGCTGTTGCCTTCTTCTACAATGTCCCTGAGCTGATCTCTGCCTCTTGTGTATTCTAGACCCCGGGATCAGATCATCCCCTTGGCCTAAATTCCCCTCTCTGCAGCTGAAACACTTCTGAGTATTCTTAGCAAACCCTGCCCTAGAATCTCAGCTTAGCTTCAGTACTCTACCTCTACGTGTCTTTACAAATGACCCTAGGCCTTTCCTTTATGCTTTTCTCGTTGACAAATAAATGGCCATGATCAAAACTTGAATCAATGGCTAAGATTAAAAGAAAGCTTGATCCGTGTGACTTAAGACAATTTCATCACATGTTTAATTAAATTCACTTTCATTATTTAAGTTCCCTAAGTTTTAACTTAGGAAATACACTTAAAATAATTAATTAATTTAATATCTCCTAAACCAGATGAAATTTCCCAAATCCATTTTTGGGTCTTGTACATCAAGCGTACTCTAGTCCCTCCACAAAATTTGGGAGCTAGAGCACAACTTATGCTACCCCAAATACGCAAAATCTCAACATCCAAACCCACAAGTGACTCTTGTGGTGCATTTTGTAGAAATTTCTAAATCTTAATTCTTATGCAGAAATTATTTCTGTTAATCTGGTTAAGCTTCTCCTACTTATACAACTTATCAACTAAATAAATTCAAGTTAACATCAAAGCAAAACACATAACAGATCTCTACCAATTCAGATCTAGAATAAGCACATGCACACATAGACAAAGTAACAGTTATTTCTGGACAAACTGTCCCCGAAAAAACCCAATGTGCGAAAACCGGTCTCTGACTGCTGGAGGGCTCTATTATTAAGAATATTTCTGAATACACAACTTTGGGTTCCAGATCTGGAAAACCCTACAGAGAAAACTCTAGATATGCAGCACCTAGCTGATCTAAGACCACAATACTGACTGATCCATCCACACCCTCAAACGGGATTTACATAACTCAATCAGATCTAGGCCTAGAAACCCCAGATCTGCCCTTGAAAGACACTACATCAGCCTCTGAAGGCCTCCAAATGCTCAGCGCTGTCACTGGAAGGGACTGCGTTACCCTAGACTGGGTGACACAGTCACTACGCTGCCCCTAAGGGTCTCTGCATAACCCCTGAAGGGTTTCCTAAAAATCACGATGTCCTTGTTGCTGTTGCTACTACTGTTGTTGCTGCTGCCGCCTGTTGCTGCCTCCTGCTGCCGTCTGCTGCTACTGCCATCTATTGTTGCTGCTGCCGTCTGCTGCGCTGTCTTTCCTGATCTCTTCTCTGCTTCTTGTGTATTCTAGACCCCGGGATCAGATCATCCCCTTGGTCTAAATTCCCCTCTCTGCAACTGAAACACTTAAGAATTCTTAGCAACCCCGCCCTAGAATCTCAGCTTAGCTTCAGTGCTCTGCCCCCGTGTCTCTTACAAATGACCCCAAGCCTTTCCATTCTACTTTTATCGTTGACAAATCAATGGCCAAGATTAAATCTTTTATCAATGGCTAAGATTAAAAGAAAGCTTGATCCGTGTGACTTAAGATAATTTCATCACATGTTTAATTAAATCCACTTTAATTATTTTATTTTCCTAAGTTTTAACTTAGGAAATACATTAAAATAATTAATTAATTTAATATCTCCTAAACCAGATGAAATTTCCCAAATCCATTTCTGGGTCTTGTAGATCCACTATACTCTAGTACTTCCTCCAAATTTGGGACCTAGAGTACAACTGATGCTACCCCAAATACACAAAATCTCAACACTCCCTCTTAGCATCAAGGGTGTGCTCTAGCAATACATCACACTTATGCATTACATGATTTTGGGCACTGGTTCTATGCTGCTGAAGATTGGCCTCCTACCACTCAACTCTGCACTGTTGCTGCCATTATGTACTGCTGCCCATGACTCTGCCACTGCCACTGCAACTACTGTACTGCAGCTCCCTCTCAATATGCTACATCTGTGCTACTCATAGCACTGTCATTGTTGATCTGCTGCACTGCAACTTCAGTTGTTGAGAGTAACAACTGTATCTCCTGCCCAATCTTTGACAAACAAGTCAAATGGGATGCATCCTCATCACTGAAGCTCCATAGGCTACAGATCTGTGCTGGCATCTAAAGAAAGATGCACAGCTACAGCTCTGCTAGCGTAATCAGACTCCCTCTGCACTACTGAAGTCACATCAGCTCCTTGTGCTGAAATCTATCACATTGACGCTGCACTGCGCTGTCCTTCTGAACCTCTCTGCATTGTTGCAGCTCTGCACTGCGTAAGTAACACTGCACTATGTTGCTGAAGTCACATCAGCCTCTGCGCTGCTACTGCTTCTACGTTGTTGCTGCTATGCTCTGCGTTGCTCCTCCCAACCTCTGGATCTACCTCTGCCTCTGCCTCATCTGTGATCTATGCACCCACTACTCCACTTGTCCTGCTACTGTCTTAAGGCTATCGTAGCTTGCTTATGATCCAAGAGATAAGCTGCGCAAGGATCTAGCCTCAATTTCATGTAGCTCCTCTACATGTCCATGTCACCCCACCTCCGTGGTTCATGAGCACTCATGGCTACATCATCTCTGAAACCATCATCTGCCACCGCTGCTTTGGAAGAAGATGCTTCCTTGTCCTTCTTCTTTTCTGGACAATGGCTGGCAAAATGTCCCATTTCGCCACACTGGAAGCACTTGATCTTTGAAAGATCCTTCCTCTTCTTCGGCTGCTTCTTTGATGCCAAGGCTGCATCTTCCTCCTCTTCCTTCTTAACCTTGCTCAACGCAGGGCTATGCTGCTTCTTGGTGAACCTTTCTAGTTCTTCTTGCCACAGGATCGACCACAAGTTGTCCCAATCTAGGAGGTCCGCTCTGCCCAAGATACTTTGGACAAAGGTTTCCCACTCATCCGTGACTGCATTGAGGGCAGTCCTGACTATCACTGCATCATCTACGGTTGCACCCGTTACAGTCAGCTAATCCTTGATTGACTGCAATCTGAAGAGGAAATGCTCGATGTCTTCTCCCTTGGTCATCATGAATGACCTCATTTGGGCCTCCAACAATATCTTCCTTTGGACAGACTTTCCCTCATATAGGGAAGTCAAGTCCTTCCACATCTCATTAGGTGTCTTCTTCTCAGCTATGTGTGGTACAATATAGTCCTTGATACTATCCATTATCAGCCGCTTGGCATGCCCAGCAGCTTCCCAATGCTTCCGTAGGAGATCTGCATATGTCAGTGTGGTCGGGGTCTGTTCTACATGGTCTCTTAGACCATATGCCTCAAGGACAATCAGGATCCTAGCTTTCCATACCAAAAAGTTTGAGAGGCCCTCTAGCCTATCCTGATCATGCAGTCCATGAGGAGCCATCTACTCAGAATGTGTCGGAGCTCCTCTTCTCTATGCTAGAGATCTTGGATCTAGGGTCCTTTTTGAACTGGGAACCCTCTGCTCCCTCTAACACTTGATTTCCCTCCTTGGAAATCTACCAAATCAACTATGATTCAGCTTCTTCTTTGATCCTCTGACCAAACTGCAAGTTTCCTTTGGCAAGAAAATCTCTGAGAAGTTGATCTCTTCCCAAACTTTGTCCCTTGTGCTAAGGTTAAAAATCTGAAAACTTTAGAAGTTTAACCCCACCAACGCTTCTGAATTTCTGCAACTTTTCTGCAAACTTTTTCTGGATCTGATAGATTCAGATCTAAATCACACTGGCTGTTGCTGCTGTTGTTGTTGCCGTCTGCTGCTGCTATTGCTGCCATCTGCTGCTGTTGTTGCTGCCATCTGCTGCTGCTGCCTTCCTCTGCGTGAAACTGCTCTTGAAAATTGCGTTGTCCCTTCATATCTGCTTTTCTGCTGCCTTTCCAACTGCTTTCTGCAGCTAGATCCTTCATATTCTTCAGCTGTTGACCCTTCTAGATCTGCAATTGCTCTGATACCATGTAGAAATTTCTGAATCTTAATTCTTACACAAAAATTATTTATGTTAATCCGGTTAAGCTTCTCCTACTTATACAAGTTATCAACTGAATAAATTCAAGTTAACATCAAAGAAAAACACATAACAGATCTCTACCAATTCAGATCTAGAATAAACACATGCACACATAGACAAAGTGACACAGTTATTTATGGACAAAGTGTCCCCGGAAAAATCCAATGTGGGAAAACTGGTCTCTGGCTGCTGGAGGGCTGTATTATTAAGAATATTTCTGAATACACAACTTTGGGTTCCAGATCTAGAAAACCCTACAGAGAAAACTCTATATCTGCAACACCTGGTTGTTCTAAGACCAACAATACTGACTGATCCACACCCTCAAACCAGATTTACAGAACTCAGCCAGATCTAGGCGTAGAAACCCCAGATCTGCCCCTGAAAGATACTACGTCAGCCTCTAAACACCTTCAAATGCTCAGCGCTGTCACTGGAAGGGACTGCGTTACCCCAGATTGGGTGACGCAGTCACTACACTGCCCCTAAGGGTCTCTGCGTAACCCCTGAAGGGTTTCCTGAAAATCACACTGTCCTTGCTGCTGCTTTCTGTTGCTGCTGCTGCTGTTGTCTACTGCTGCCTGCTGTTGCTGTCTGTTGTGCCGTCTGTTGTTGCTGCTGTTGTCTGCTGCGCTGTCTTTCCTGATCTCTTCTCTGCTTCTTGTGTATTCTAGACCCCGGGATCAGATCATCCCCTTGGTCTAAATTCCCCTCTCTACAACTGAAACACTTGAGAATTCTTAGCAATCCCGTCCTAGAATCTCAGCTTAGCTTCAATGCTCTGCCCCCGTGCGTCTTACAAATGACCCCAAGCCTTTCCTTTAAACTCTTCTCGTTGACAAATCAACGGCCAAGATTAAATCTTTAATCAATGGCTAAGATAAAAAGAAAGTTTGATCTGTGTGACTTAAAACAATTTCATCACATGTTTAACTAAAATCACTTTAATTATTTTATTTTCCTAAGTTTTAACTTAGGAAATACATTAAAATAGTTAATTAATTTAATATCTCCTAAACCAGATGAAATTTCCCAAATCCATTTCTGGGTCTTGTAGATCCAGTGTACTCTAGTCCTTCCTCAAAATTTGGGACCTAGAGCACAACTGATGCTACCCCAAATACACAAAATCTCAACACATTTCCCTCTAATTCTCAAACCCTAGGGCTTGGAGTACCCCCCAAGCTACTCAAAAATCAACACAAGGTACATCCCTCAATTGGTAGGTGTCATGTGAATGATGATGAGGTGGATTGGGACACAAGAGTCTCAAGGCCAAATGGCATGGGCTCAATGGAGGTAATGATGAGGCATGTCCACACATTTGGGTGTATGAATGTAGGAGGGAGCAATCATGGTACATGAGTTACCCCAACCTTTGTTTTTCCACCCTTCTTCATTTGTCGTTTTCCTTTAATTGATTTTTCGTTTATTTCACTGCTCGTGGCTCTAGGGCATGAGAGCATGATGTGTATGATATAGCAGTGATAACCCCCATAAGGTGGGGCAGTTCATCGCAGTGATTACCCCCATGGAAATATATAATTTATTATTTCATGGAGTTTTGGCATGGTCAAAAGTTAAAACCCTAATTCGACCTTATCTCCTTGGGTTTTCTTTGTGTCCATGTTGCAAGAAACTTGCCCCCCTCCAACGTATCAGCTCCATTTCCGTATTGAAATGTTAAAACACGATTGAAACATGTTACAATTTATCTTTCCTTTTCATCCTTTTACTTAAATTTTCAACATTGCCATTAATTGTTTCAGGATGTTTGACAGTGGTTCCAACCTCATTGAACCTCACATGGAGAAGTATAATTTCATATCCCATTCAAAATCCAGCAAACTTAATCATTTTCAAGATTTCAGAATTGGTAGGATTGCAACATTTTCATTAGATTCTATCATGTACGAGGGTATGGAATTGACAGTTAATAAAGAGCACCAAGCCATTCATGTACCTCGGTGTTAGTGATATTTTCTTGTTGGACTCCTTTGTCATGTCCTTAGCAAAAATGTTCCCTTCAATTAAACAAAAAGCATTGATTAGGCCTGATAAGCTTTTCGTACCATATTTTAAAGCTTGCTCTACTAGGTAGTTTCATCAAAATTGGGTGGTGTTGACTGATGTCACTAGAGGATTGAGGTAGAGGAAAAAGGTGTTACTAATGATGAGGATCCAAATATAAGCGATGGTGGAATATTGCTTGTCATTTATATGTTCTTGCTCATTTATTCATAGTGATTTCTTTTCAAGTCTCAATATATATATATATATATATATATATATATATATCACATTTCCCTGTTTCTTAATTTTTGGAGGGTCATGTTTCTAGTGCATTTCCATTTCGGAAATGCATACCCATTTCCCCGACATGCAGACTAACTTTGTGTAGATGGTTTGCTTTATATTTTGGGGTTTTGACTATATATTTTCTTATGAAGCATTCCATCCACTTGGCATTTGGTCCATTCATTCATTAAGTTGGTTACCTAGGAATTCACAAATGTGGAGTAGTTGCCTAAATGTGCATTCTTGGAGAGCGCATTCCATGTGGACACTTTGAATTTGACTTGGTTTGATGCCTATTTCTGATGGCGTGTTCCCTTCGTGAGCATTGTTTTGTGCGTACTACTACTATTTTTGTATGAGGGTGAATTGCATTTGAGAGGCTAGTTTCCACATGTATCATGGTCAACATTCGACATAGTAGAGATCGCACAACTGCATTATTGTAATATTTATTTGACTTGTCATGGAGTTAGTAAATAATATTTATTTTATGAGAAGAAATTCACTCTATAGAGAGGAGCCCTCTGTCCATTATATGGTTGAGAATTTAGGGATTGAGGAGTTGTCCCCATGAGCTACATTTACATCATTTGGGCAAGCTTAATGGAAGATTGGTGTTGGAAATGTAACTAGTGTCAGTCTTCATAATGTAATTCAAATATAATATTGATGGATTTATTATATTCATTACTATTATTTTATTTTTAGTCAAAGCATGTTCTTTGTCATATTCCCACTTAGCAAATATTTCTAAGTGAAAATCAATTTTCCTCAATTTTGACATTTTTGGTTCTCAACTTAGGAAAAGGGGGTTAGGAGGACCCAACTTGCAAATTTTGGCTAAAGAAGGCTCCAACGTAGCAGAAGAGAGACAAATCAAACTCTTAGTGGATGGTGGGGGGCACCCCAAAGGGGAATACGCAACCCTTAGAACAATTTGCACTTTTGGAGGGAGAAAGTCAAGAGGGGGTCGATCCATGTGACCCACATGGAAAAAGGGAAGCTCAAGGATAAATAGGAGGAGCATGCATCATTTTGAGGCTTTTGAACCTTTGACAAACTAACTTACCTAGCACGCTTGAATTGTTGAGCCAAGTCTGCAAGTGATGTTTACCACACGAGGTTTCCAAGGGGAAATCTCAACTCTTCCTTCGGTGGACTTCGAGTACCACCCTAAGGGAGCCATTGTTGCATTGTAGAGTTGTTCCAGAGGTATTCCTACAAGTTAATTCTTGGCATTCTGGAGCAAATTGAGCGTAGAGAGGGACCACGCATTTCTGAGGGGTTTGAGCTACAGAGAAACATCATTTCCGGGATCTTAAGGGCATATTCCCTTGGGGTCTAGCAACATTTTGCAGGGGTTTGGCTGGTGGTTCGAGGGGCTACACTACAGACCGAATTTTCTTCATCTGGGCTAGCGTAGAAATGACTGGACCAGGGCTGCGCAACCATTTGAAAGGGCCACTTGTCGTGAGGGCTTATTCCGGGATTTTAAAGCTGAGTTAGTTTGGGAGCATAAGGAGAATTTTGGGTGAAGATTACTCAACATTTTGGAGGACTTGGGCAGCAATATTTATTGGGGGTTCGAATTACCCAGCTGGTTGAGGAGCACGCTATAATTGGGGTGAATTTCAGAGTTTGGAATCAAGCCCAACCCTTTATGGTTCTTTGTGGGTTTCTTAAGGAGAGGCCAAGGTTAATTTCTCAAAAAAAATGAGCACTCTAGAGGGGCCAAAGAACAACTTTCCAGCCAACAGTTTGAGATTTCTAGGGCAAGGGTAGAAAGAGAAAGGGAAGTGCTTCCTAGCATCCGAGCAACACAATTTCTCACCTGGGGTTTGTCAAGCTTTCTTTAACCTAGGTGCACACATTCCATTCAAATTTGTACTTTCCTCTTATATATAATAAAATGGCTCATATCTATGCAGTTTTTGGCTAAATTTGTGGGTAGCTCATTGCATGTTGAATTTTATGTGTTGCATGTAAAAATTTTCTTTGTTTATCACTGTATTTCCTAGTAGGAATATTACAGTGGTATCAAAGCTCCGGTCTTGGCTTTAGCCATGGGGATACTTCTATGACCACAGAGAAAAAGCAAAATGTTTCCTACCGGAGGCAGAGGTATAGGAGTCGGGAGAGAAAGTTGGAGATCACACCTGATACTGAGACTCCAAAACAGGTGGTAGAGGAAATAGACATGGGGAGCCCAGGAGCAAAGTGGGGGCAACTATTTGAGAGCCTTTTGAGGGCCGTGAATGACTTGGTCAGGGGGCAAAAGGAGATGTTGGAAGAGATTAATCAGTAGAATCGGGACAACGGCATTCATCGAGATTTCTTGTTTGTGGAAACTTCAGGGACTTCCCACCAGTATGACCACCATTCCCCCTCGACTCACCCACACGTTTTCAGTGGGCCAACCAAGACTACATTGCCCATATTTTTACCCTCGGGAGCAAGTGAGCAGGTGAGCAGGTTGGTCAGGATGATATGCTTATGGGAGAATACTTTTGGGAGTGGAAATCTATGGGGGAGGATTTTCAAGCTTCGTTATCTTTCCAGGATTTCTGTCAGCTCAAGTAGAATGGCAAGGGCAAGGGTGCATGGGGCCTAGGCACACAAAATTCAGAGCTACAACATATTGTTGGGAGGATATCTCTTCCCACGTTTGTGTTAGTTTTTGTAGCATCGGATGTGTTCTAACCTTGAAATTTTGTGGAGAGGCTAGAATACATGAGATCTCCAAAACTCAGAAATCGTTTCTAGAAATTCCACTTAGAGACGACTTAATTAGATTATTAGTCAAATTTTAAATATTTTCTAAGTCTAAACTTAGGGAATATGATTAATTAGTCAGAATTAATTAAGTCATGGTGTGAATGTTTTAAAAAGTCACATGGATCGATTTCTAGTTAATCCTAGCCATTGATTAAGATCTAATCTTTGTCGTTGAAATCTCAACGAAGGATTATATGAGAAGTCGATGGGGCTTGGAGAAGGGACACTTGAGTAGTTCGATTTTACTGGGAAATCGATTTCCAGAGTAGCAACGTTTTATTGTCGGAGGGAGATTCAGTGAGGTCGAAGCAGTGAGAGAGGGACAGAGATAGTGAAGCCGGAGGAGGCATTCCAAATCCGATGAGTGCTTTTGCAAAGAGGCATAGAGGCCACAGTGAGGCTGACGCAGTGGAAGCACAATAGCTTCAGTGGAAAATTCGTATTTGTTGGAGGAGAAGCAGTGATTCAGTGTCAAAAGTTGGGCAGAGTTTCCAGAGGCAGGAGAGTTAGTTTCTCAGCCAACAACTGACGAGACAGCTTGAGGTGATGCAGTTCAAAGCTGGGTGATGCAAAGACTGCGTGAGGGTGACACAGTGACTGCGCAGAGGCAGTTTGGACGGCTCCATTTTGAGTTGAGGTCAGTGCTCGGATTCGCCTATGGAGTGAGGAATTTCCTTGATAGATTTTCTTGCCAGTTTTTCTCTATAGGATTGCCAGTGGGGGCATCCAGCTGTACTCAGATATTTCACTACAGCATAATATTAAAATCCTTAGCTGCTACATCGGTTTTCCCAAGTTGGGTTTTTCCAAGGACATTGTCCAAAAATAATGGTGTTATTTTGTGTGTGCATATATTTCCTCCAACGTTTATTTTCTTTCGCAGTTTATTTTTGTAGGTTGCAGTGCGATTGATTCAATGTTTTCCGTAGAAAACTGCAAATAAATTGTCAAGAATTAATTTAACAATTAGGAGAATTAATTCCAGTGGTTGCAATAGGATTTGGGTTAGCCGAATTTTCACACGATATCAAAGCGCAAATGATCAATCAAAGAGCGCAGTAGCAGAGAAAAGACGGAGATTCGTTGCTCAGCGCGAACAGCAGTTCAAAACCCCAGAAAGGTAGCGCAGTACCTTGGCCAAGAGGCCAGATTTCTATAGGAAAATCAGTTTTTCTGAGAGAGCAATAGGAAAACTTGATTTCTCCAAAACGAGGAATTCCAGAGGCAGAGGGACCAGCCAGTATTTTCGCGCAAAGCAGATCTCCAACTGGACACAATAGTTTTGCAACAACAGAACTAGCATAGGGAGGAAGAAGAGCACACACTGAGGGAAAATTTTCCTCACGGAACTTCTAGTCTCAAGAAGTTCGATTTCCCTTGCAAATTAGTGTGAAAATTCCAAGTCCTAGATCTGTAATCTGCAGCAAACTGAATTACTTCTCCTACTTGTAAATTATATTAACAAGTTATTTTGCAGATTTCTTTTGAAAACATTGAAGCAATTACTAAAGCAACCTTCACTTAATTAAATTTAGATGCGGAAACAGGAAACTGAGAAAAAGAAAAGCATCACACATGACACCATTATTTTTGAACTAAGTCCCTAGTAAAACCCAATGCAGGAAAACCGGTGTAGCAGATCTGAGGGTTTTATTATTAAGCAACAGTAAATTCTGAATAGATCTCTGAATGTCTCATCGGACAATTCAGTTACAAAGAATATGACAGACAAAAAGATTAGTGAGGTTACCTCACACTATCACTGGAAATCTCGGCTGATCCGGCCACTGAATGATGTGCCTCTGACAGGCTCTACGTTGTCTCTGTGCAGTCCCAGCGTCACCACTCCTAGGCACTGCGTCACTCAGTTTCTGGATCGATCTACTCTCCAGAAAATTCAATCTTTGCCTCTCGGTCTCACACCCCGGCTCCCGGCTTCTGAAATCAAATCTTCAGCAAACCCTTTGGATTTCCTCTAGATTGCACTTGGTGCTATTTGACTATATGCACCCTTGTTATATATATGAGAAACTTTGCATATTTATGTATAATGGTTTGGATTCACACGGATGCACATATATATATATATATATATATATATATATATATATATATATTTATTTATTTATTTCAAAATTTGAATATTTTATGTGTTTTTTGGTCTTCTAGTTCCAGCCCAGTTCACATTTTTGGGGTCAACCGGTTCAATGACCAGTCCAGTTCTAATAGCATTGAGGGGGATTAATGGCAGATTTGTTAACACCACACATAGGCTTTTATTAGCTTATAGTAACTTACAAAACACCCTATCATGTCATACAGTTTGTCATGGTGCTTTGGAGGTAGGTTCAGCTGAGAAAGACCAGGCCTTCCATGGTAAAACTGTTAGTTCTAACTGGTTTCCACTCTCAAATATCATCACAAAGAAAAGCCCACTTATCTCAATTAAAAGTTTTAATGTTACGCTTGGCTTTGAATCATGGCAACAAAGATCCCAAAATATTCTTACAAGAACAAGAAATGAGTGACAAATGCTTAGTTTACACTTCATATAAAAGAATAGAAAGAAAAAGAAAATTATTTACAGCAGGAGCTGCTTCCAATGCTCCATCAGCTCTCGAAAACTTGACATGTTTTAGTCCCTTCTCCTTCACAAATTTTTGACCAAGCTGCAAAGAAAACATGATCACTCAATCTATTTTTCCTTTTCCATGAACTGAAATGTAATGATCACAAAGGTTACTAATGAAACTAGACCACAACAGTGCTGCAATCAGCAAGGAAGACCTAGTAAAGCGGATTAAAATGCCAAATATAGCAGACTTTTCTGAAGATCATCACAAATAATTAATTTTGAACAAAATATCCAAATATGGAGTAACATACATAGGTAAATCCTGTTGCAATTCGTAGAGGCCTGTTCTCAGTCCATTGAGGCATTGCTGCCAGTTCATCCATAGATGAAATGTTCTCAAAAATTCCATACTTGGGAATCTGCAACAACCAACATTATGATTGATCCACACAAGGATAACCAAAAAATCAAATTAGATATAAACAAAGAGCTAAAGGAGAAACAATTGGAATACAACTCACTGCAATAGACAATCGACACTCCCCATACTCAAGAGCATCATGAACCAAAATCAAATCCTCATTGTCCTGTTTCAGAAAACAGCCTAACATAAGCACCTATAAGAAATAAGATGTTTGTCAATAGGATCCATTCTTATCTCAACAATTTAATATAAGTTGAGGCCTCCAATCTTGAAAATAGTAGAAAGAGCACTTTGATCTATACATGTAGCAAGATAGAACTATCTGCATGCTGATGAGTATTTGTGTGTACCTAGATTTTCAGTTCTGGTCCTGTTCAATCTTAGATTAAAAGGTTGGGCTTAGTTAAATTAGGGGATCCAATTGTTGAACTTGTAACTAGTGTTGGTCCTCATAATGTAATGTAAATCTATCATTGATGTATTTATTATATTCATTATTATATTCTTATTTTAAAGTGTTATTCATGCTCATAGAGTAAAACAAAATCAAGAAGAATTTATTATGAGTCAAAGAAAAATACGAGTCATGTCCATTTGGATATTTGTAAGAAAAAGAAAAATTTATTTTTATGTTGAGTCATAAGACCACAAAATGTCAAGTAGGCCCTCCCTGGAACAAGTCGTCCTGGCCCTCCAAAGAGACACATCTTCGAACTCCTGGACAACAATATATAAGAAGCAAGTTTGACCCTCTTGGAGATCAATCATTGGACCAACAAGAGAACATCTGAAGTAAGTGAAGAAGAAGAAGAAATCGAGACAAAGCAGAGAAAAAGGTGAAGTCAAAAGACGAAGACAAATATTCCAAGTTGACTGAATTTTAACCTAAAAGCAGCTCGCACAAGTGACTGTAATTTCTGTGACAAAGGCCGAATTTCTGAGGTTGCCACAGGCCAAATTTCGGCCCCCTAATTGCAGATCTGAAATTTCAGAGAGTTTACCAGATTTGGGACAGTTTGACCATCGTTGACTTTGACTAGAGTTGACAAGATTTGGAGGTGACTTGGAGGAGGGTTGGACTTGAGATTTTGATGGAAGTTTTGGGTCTTGGTCTTGGTCTTGGAAATCTCATTTTGATCTGATTCTATAAGAGAAGGATTGTTGGGTTTTCCCCCTTGTGGGGTTTTGCCCTGGCATGGAGCCTAATTTTTGGTCTCTCTTGTCTCTTTGTGATCTTTATGTTTTGAACATTTGTATAATTACTTGATGAAGAGAACACTAGTAATAAGAATTCAGCTAACATTCACAAGTAATTATCAAGAAGACAAATCAATCCTAATCTACACTACACTTGGTTTCTCAAATCTCAACATGGTATCAGAGCTAAGGTGAAAGGAGGAAGCACAAAAGAAGGAAGATCACAACTTGTTGGCTTATAGCATATTTCTCTCTCTAACAAAAGAGAATAAAGGAGACTTGAAGAAGATCGCCATAGCAGCCATCACTCACTTAACGACATCCTTAAAGGCTCTTGGAAATATCTTCATAAACAGCTCTTACTCATTCATCAACATTCTTGAAGACATTCTTATAGCAATTTCTCTTTCTTTGGCAAGTAAGTACCCTTCAGATAAACACATGATTTAGCATTTATCCTCAGTCATGTATTAGACAAATAGTCACATTCCTCTGGTTGAGGCAGGTCCTAAACTTGGATCATCAGAAGAAAAAGATAATGTAATATTCCTACTTAGGAAATACAGTGATAAACAAAGCAAAAACACACATGCAACACATAAAATCCAACATGCAGTAAGTGACCCACAAATTTAGCCAAGAAATGTGTAGAACTGAGCCATTTTATTACATATGCAAGTGGAAAGTACAAATTTGAATGGAGTGTGTGCACCTGGGCTTGCTAAATCAAGATTGACAACCCAAGTGAGAAATTATGTTGGACAACTGCTAGGAAGTACTTCCCCGTTCTATTTTGCGCTGGTCCTGGAAATTTGCAATTGTTGGCTGGAAAGAAGATGTTGTTTGGCACCTATAGAGTGCTGAGAAAATTCTGAGAAATTAACCCTGGCCTCTCCTCAAGAAACCCACAAAAACCAATAAGGGGTTGGGCCTGGTTCCAATCTCCGAAATTCACCCCAATTTCAGCCTACTCCTCAATCCACTGGGTAATTCGAACCCCCAAGAAATCCTACAGCCCAAGTCCACCAAAAATGTTGAGTAACCTTCTCCCAAATTATCATTATGCCTCCAACCCAAACCAACTCTAAAATCCTAGAATGAGCCCCCACAACAAGCAAACCACACAAAGGGACTACGCAGGCCTAGTCCAATCACTTCTACGCTAGCCCGGATGAAGAAAACTTAGCTTGTAGTGTAGGCCCTCAATACACCAGGCAAACCCCTGCAAAATTGTTGCTAAACCTAAAGGAAATTTGCTCCTAAATTCTCGGAACTCATGTTGCTTTGTAGCTCACTCTCCCCGGGAATGTCTAGTCCCTATCTGTGCCCAAACTGCTCCAGAATGCCACGAAATACCCTATCAAGATACCTCTGGAACAACTCCACAATGCTCCAATGACTCCCCTTGGGTGGCACTCGAAGTCCATTGAAGAAAGAGTTGAGACTTCTCCCTGGAGATCTTGTGTTTTGAACAGCACTTGCAGACTTGGCTCAACAACTCAAGCATGCTAGGGAAGCTCAATTTTCAAAGGTTCAAAAGTCCCCCAACGATGCATGCTTCTACTATTTATCCTTGAGCTTCCTTTCTACATGTGGGTTCCATGCATCGACCCCCTCTTTCCTTTCCCCCTCCAAGAGTGTGAACTGTCCAACGGGTGTGTATTTCCCTTTGGGTGTGGTCCCCACCATCCACTAAGAATTCGATTTTCCCCTTTTTCCCTATGTTGGAGCCTTCCTTAGCCAAAAATTAAAAGTGGAGCCCTAAAACCCACTTTTCCTAAGTTGAAAACCAAAAATGTCAAAAATGGAGCAAAATTGTAATTTCACTTAGCAATATTTGCAAAGTGGGAATATCACAGTCCTCCCCACCAAAATGTTGCTTGCCTTCAAGCAACTGTAGTGATGGGTGTTGAAGTATCTACTCAGCCTCCCAAGTAGCATCCTCATCGGGCATGTTCTTCCACCTGATTAGAAACTGTTAAAATTGGACAACTAGGTCCAAACTCCGGGTTGTACTGCTCAGATGACGATCCCAATATTCTTATTGGATTCCTCTTTCGGAGAGGTGTAAGATTGATCTAAAGATCATCTCGATCGGATGAGCAGAACATGTACTTTGAATTTATTCCACTTATGTGTTAGGTCGGCCTGGAATAAAATATAGACTTAAATGTCTTAAAGGACGTGTCACACACCCCCAAAGATTCCTATATATTGGAGAGACTTAGAGTTCATTTGACACACATTGGTGTGGAGGAATTCTCTCTCTTTGGATAGCGTTGGAGCTGTGATATATATGGACTATTCTTTGTTTGGGTTGTTCTGGGTTATGTGTGACACGCTTGGCTGAATGACCTATTGGAAACTTTGCTGGTAGAAGCATTCTGCTGATCGCCGTAACGCCACCATTTCTTATCTCTGTTTTGGCTTGTCTTCTATCGATCTATTAGTATGTTCTATCTTCTTCAGTATTGTGCCCTAATCTGAAATGGCATAGAACATATGCAGAAATTAACAGAAACTCCCTGATAACTCTACTCCTCAATCTCCTCTCCCTGGTCTCCAAAATAGCCTCAAGCTCAAGAACTAGATGCCCATCATCTTCCAACGGAGGTAGCTCAATAGTTGTTGTCAGATGTTGTCCCAGTACCTTCTTAAGGCATGAGACATGCAAAACATTATGCACCTTGCTTCCAGGTGGAAGCTCCAGCTCGTATGCCACCTCACCAATCCTCTAGGTCACTCTGTAGGGCCCATAAAAACGTGGTTGTAGCTTCTCATCCCCCTTCTGCTTCAGTGTGGACTGCTTGTATGGTTAGAGATGCAAGAAACCAAGCCTCCCACCTCAAAATGTCTCTCAACCCGATGCATGTTTGCATACATCTTCTGTTGGTTTAGGGTTGTCTGCAAATTATCTTTGAGAGCCTTAAGGATGTTTTGGCTCTCCTGTATCCAATCTTTGGACCTTTGAGCTGGCTGTCTCCAAAAACAAGGTCAACAAAAGATAAAGCATCATATCCATATAAAGCTCGAAAAGGTGACATAACAATAGACATGTGATAGGTAGTAGTGTAGCAATACTGCCCCAAGTGTAGCCATCTTGCCCAAGATTGTTGTTGCCCTGTCACATAGTTCCGCAAATACCCCTCTAGGTCTGCCCATCTCTATGAGGGTGGTAGTTGGTACTAGGAGTAAGCTCTGTGCCCACTAGCCTAAAGAACTCCTGCCAAAAAGCCCCCATGAAGCGGTTGTCCTTCTCACTAACTATGGTCTCGGGAAGACTATGCAACTAGAAAACCTCCCTCAAGAATAGCTCCGCAACTTGCGAAGCAATATACCTGGTGGGAATAGCAAATAAGTGGGCATACTTCGTCAATCGCTCCACCACCACATATGTACAGTCACGGCCCTGCACCATAGGGAGTCTTGTGATGAATTCCATCGAAATGCTCTCCCACTTCCCCTCTAGAATGGAAAGCGACTGCAGTAACCAAGCGGGATGAGTCAACTTCCCCTTGTTCCTTTAATAGGCCTCACACTCCTTCACATGCCTAAACACGTCCCCCTTGAGGCCCCTCCAAGTGAAACGCTCCCTAACTATCTTATATGTCTTCAGTAACCCCTGATGTCCTGACCAACGTTGCACGAAGCGGGGATGAAGCGGGGACGTTTTTTGGAAGCGGGGACGCGGAAGCGACATTTTCCAAAATTTTAGGAAGCGAAGCGTTTCGGAAGTGTCTAGTATATATATATATATATATATATATATATATATATATATTTGCATTTATATTCAAAACAAACATCCCAAATACCATAGTAGTTGTAGAAGACATGAAAACATGCATATTTTTACATAAATCAAGATAGATATGACATCCATGATTCCATTGTACATCAATAATTAATTATTCGAGCATCAACCATCTAGATTCTAGATCCTAGCAATTACAAACATACATCAAATTTTTAAGCATGATAAAACATTTAAGCATACTATAAAACATAAATGATAAAACCTTTAAGCATGCCGCATAATAAATATTGTAAAACATAAAACATTTAACCATATTATAAAACATAAAGCATATTATCTATCAAGTGAGCAACTGTCAACATTAGTCATTGTAATATTCCCAATTAGCGATAGCTAATTGGAAATATTAATTTTGATCAATTTTGCCTTCTATAGTTAATAAAATATAAATAAAAGTGAGTAAGAGGAGGATATAACTCACTTAGAATAAAGTGCACTCCCTAAAGTCACCTAGTAACATCAACGTTGTGACTAAGGTGGGCCAAGGGGGGCCAAGTGACCACGTGAAGGGGGACCCACATGGACTACGTGAGCATGGCCAGCGCAGTTGAGTTGGCAACATGGGCCAAATGGAGGCAACGTAGGAGATGGTGGGGCCTAGGGTTGAGAGAGGCCCATCGTTATAAAAAGGAGGAGAGCCTCCTCATTTCCTCATTGGAGTTTATGCATATTGAGCTGGTCACTTCGACTTAGAGCACGCTGGCTATTTAGCTTGTCTGCAGCACTGTTTAGTGCATCGAGTGTCTCCGTTCGGAGATCCCACCCTCAGCCCTGGGAGACTTCGAGTGCTTGCTCGGGTGAGGTAGTCTCATCAGTATTTTGCAGGAGGATTGGTGTTGGCATTTCGTGGGAGGAGCAGAGCCATAAAGACTGTGCAGTCTTGAGAGGGAGGACGCAGTTCATTTTGAGGGAGCTCCGGGGGAGCAGTATTTCAGAGGATTTTGGTCAGGAGATTGAGCAAGGGGCCAGCCCTTGCCTATTGGAGACTTTTGGCAGAGCGGGAGGCCATCCTTTGGAGGATTTCATTCAGCCTCAACGTGGCCCTTGGGAGGATAGCGTAGATCCTCAAGGGAGGTATTTTCGAGGGTCATCCATTCCAGAAACGCTCTCTGGGCTTTTCTGGGTATTGTGAGTAGAAGCGGATTCCAGAGTTTCAGCTCATTCCGAGTAGGGGAGCAGCCCCAAATACTCATTTTGTTCCAGCAGTAGCAGCAGCACGACAGTTTCCCAGCAGCTTGGATGCAGAGCAGAGAGCAGCCATTCCTTTGATATTCTGAGAGTATTCCTACACTTGCCTGGTGCAAGTCGAGGTGCCATCACTCTGATCACCTCTTGTCCTCATTTCTATTTCTCAGTATAATAAAATGGCTCAGTATTCTCTCTATTTCATGTGTATCTGCTTCATGTTCAATTTATAGCATTCTGTATCTTGTTGTATGCTTTGTATTACGGGTTATTTCCTTACAGGATATTACAGTGGTATCAGAGCTCATAGACCTGGCTCAGCCTGTGGAGCAAATTGTCTATGACACCGGGAGAGAAGCCGTACATTTGCTACAAGGGTAGGAAGTACCGTGACAGAGAACATAGGTTGCAGATCACCTACGGAGAGGGTGACTGCGTTCCAGTAGAGGACGCAGAACAGGATCCATTAGTGGACGCAGAATAGGATCTAGTAGTGAACGCAAAACAGGAGGAGCCAATGGCAGATGATAGTGATGCAAAGAAGTTTAGGGAAATGCTCCTCAAGTCAGTACAGGATCTGTCGAGGCAAATTGAGGTGATGGGGTAGAGATTCACTACTGTAGAGGCTAGACATCGTGAAACCCCAAGGGATTTTTAGATTGGTGAGGGATCAGGCACGTCCCACCATTTGCAGGAGCACGATGCCACTCCACACATAGCATCACATGCCCCCAAACGTTCCACTATGCCCACTTTTCTGGGTGCAGACACTGGGGCAGGAGCACAGCAGGAGCCAGAGCATGGCCACATGGGTGATTATTTTGCTAAGTATCAGGCATATGGGCAGGAGTTCAGGGATGCCCTTCCATTCAGAGATTTTGTTCAGCTCCAGCGGGACAGCAGACCCCGCGACCATCACAGAGGGTACCGGCATTATCATGAGGGAGACACTCAGCATATAGTGAGCAGGCTCCATTTGCCCACGTTTGATGGTTCATCAAACAGTTCGGCAAAGGCTTGGGTGGAGAATCTGGAGATATATTTCCAGCTCAACCAGATGGCAGAGACGAAGGCCATCAAGGTGGCAGCACTGGATCTGGATGGAGAGGCCCAGGATTGGTGGTTCCATGGGATGGTTACACTCGGACATTCGACAGTGACTACATATGCCGAGTTCACCCGGAGATTGATAGAGAGGTTTGATAGGAGGGATCCGGAGGAGCATTTTGTTAAGCTGACGAGGCTCAAGCAGACCGGGAGCCCGGATACTTATATCTCAGATTTCCTGAGACTTTCAGTGATGGTGCCAGATCTATCTGTGGCACAGATGATCTACATGTTCATTGAGGGGTTAGCAGAGCCACTTCGGGGTTTGGTCAGATCCACTAGACCAACCACACTCCATGACGCAGTTGGCAGGACCCGAGATTTACAGGATGCCTTACCCCCAGAGACAGGCTTTCCAGCCTAAGGGGAAGGACGTGAGGATTCCACCTCCAAAGGGGAATCTGGGTAGGGTACAGTTGGATGATGATGCTAGGAGGGAGCTGAAGAAGAAGAGGTTGTGTTTTACATGTCAGGAGTCGTGGGCACCAGGACACAGATGTGTTGCTGGCAAAGCACACTTTATTGAGGTCTTCTCCGAGAGCAGCGGAGAAGAGGATGAGTCTGATGACGTAGAGGTAGGAGGCAGCCATGCAGCGCAGGACCATTTACCACCTCCACCACCAGGAGCAGGAGGTGCAGCCTTTGCACCCACAAGGGGGACCCTTGCAGCATTGCGGGGAGTACCCAAATATCTGACACTACATGTCCGAGGGACAGTACGAGGGCAGCGAGTTCCAGTACTGGTAGACAGTGGGGCAACCCACAACTTCATCGATGCATAGATGGTTGAGCGGAGAGGCATACCGACAGAGAGCTTCAATGGATTTTCAGTGTTGGTCCCAGGAAATCAGACGATGTAGTGTGCCAGATATGTTCCAGAGCTAGCTGTGACGATGGGCACCTACACAGTGACTGACCACTTTTTCGTAGTTAACATACCGGATACCAATGTGGTATTAAGTGTACAGTGGCTGATCACTCTAGGGAAGGTCACCACAGATTGGGAGGCCTTGGAGATGGAGTGGGATGATAAGAAGACCGGGAAGCATGAGAAGATACGGGGAATGCACACTTACCCACCCCAGACTATTTCAGCTCACCAGATGGAGGTAGACTTCCGGAAGGGAGACATAGAGTGGGCAGTAGAGCTGCGTGCATCAGAGACAGGGACTACCGGGCAGATAGTTCATCCTGAGATACAGACCATCCTTGACAGGTATGCCACGGTGTTTGGGGAGATACCGCCAGGTCAGCCACCAGATCGGGGATTTGAGCATACTATTGAGCTAGAGCAGGGCATTCAAGCTATTATTACCACACCCTATAGGCACCCCAAGGACTATCGGGACGAGATTGAGCGGGCTATCCGTGAGATGTTGGCTCTTGGACACATACGGCCCAGCACCAGTCCTTTCGCTTCTTCAATAGTGTCGGTGAAGAAGAAGGACGGCACATTGCGGATGTGCATTGATTACAGGGCTTTGAACAAGAAAACCATGAAGAACAGGTACCCCATACTGCGGATTGACGAGTTGATGGATGAGTTGAGAGGAGCACAATTCTTCTCAAAGATTGATTTGAGATCCGAGCACCATCAGATTCGCGTGAGGGAACAGGACATTTCCAAGACTGCTTTCAGGTGCCATTATGGCCATTTTGAGTTCCTGGAGATGCCCTTCGGGCTAACCAACGCACCAACCACATTCCAGTCGTGCATGAACCACATCTTCTGCAATCAACTGAGGAAGTTTGTGTTGGTCTTCTTTGATGATATATTGATATACAGCAGGACATGGGAGGAGCATCTCCAACACATAGAGGCAGTGTTGCATATTTTGGAGCAGCAGTTTTATGCTAAGCTCTCCAAGTGCGAGTTTGGGCTGACAGAGATGCTATATCTGGGACACATTATAGGGGTGGACGGAGTGAGGGTCCACGAGGAGAAGATCAGGGCCATCAGAGAATGGCCAGAGCCAAGAAACGTGACAGAACTTCGACGGTTTGTAGGTATTTGCACCTACTACAGGAAGTTTGTCAGGAGTTTCTCTCAGCTTGTTGCACCCCTGACAAATTTGACGAAGAAGGGGGCATTCAGTTGGACAGATACAGCGCAGCGGGCCTTTAACAGGCTCAAGGAGGTGATGAGCAGCTGCCCAGTACTTGCATTGCCAAATTTCACGCAGCCATTTGTTTTGGAGTGTGATGCATCGGGAGAGGGGATCGGTGCAGTGTTGATGCAGGGAGGTCCCCCGATAGCTTTTGAGAGCCGGAAGCTCCTTCCACATGAGCGGTTATATGCCATATATGACAAGGAGATGTTGGCCATCATGCATGCCTTAGCCAAATTCCGGCAGTACCTGGTAGGTAACAGGTTCAGGGTGAGGGCTGACCACAACAGCCTCAGATTCTTTTTAGAGCAGAAGCAGCTACAGGAGAGGCAGCAGAAGTGGATCAGCAAGATCCAGGCCTACGACTTTGACATTGAGTATGTCAAAGGGAAGAACAACGTGGTGGTTGATACACTTTCACACAGACCAGCCACGTTGTCTCTGATGAGTTTGGATGCAGATTGGAGGGCTCAACTTTTGGTGGAGTACTCCAAGGACAGGTTTGCTTGCGAGGTTCTGGATGGGCAGGTAACGGATGATAGATACAGGGTGATGGATGAGATCATCTACTACAGGGATAGGATCTTCTTGACTGAGGGCTCTCAGCTCAAGAAGAAGATACTACAGGCTTCTCATGATTCACCATTGGCTGGTCACCAGGGGTTTACCAAAACCTACAGGGCCATCAGAGAGAGGTTCTAATGGAAGGGCCTCAAGGAGGACGTACTCCAGCATGTCAGGGACTGCGAAGTTTGTCAACGCAACAATGGGGAGATGAACCATCCAGCCAGTTTGTTGCAGCCTCTTCCCATTCCAAAGGGGAAATGTGAGAGTATTTCGATGGACTTCATCACAGGGTTGCCCATGGTGCAGGGCAAGGACTGTATATTTGTCGTCGTTGATCAACTGACAAAATATGCACACTTTTTCGCCATATCCGCGCACTACACAGCAGCACAGGTGGCAGAGCTGTTCTTCCGAGATATCTTCAGGTTACATGGTCTTCCCAAGACCATTATCAGTGACAGGGACAGCCGCTTCATGGGCGGATTTTGGCAGGAGCTTTTCCGGTTGGTGGGGACAGAGTTGACACCGAGCACCAGCTATCACCCACAGACAGATGGGCAGACAGAGATAGTTAACAAATGGCTGGAGGGCTACTTGCGTAACTATGTCAGTGGGCTGCAGAGAGCATGCTGAAGTGGCTGCACCTAGGAGAGTACTACTACAACAACACACATCACATGTCTATCGGTATGTCTCCGTTCTATGCATTAGATGGTTATCATGCTTTATCTTTTGTTGATGTGATGTTTGGTGCCAGCAAGGCTCCGAGAGCCAAGGATTGGATCCAAGAGAGTCAGGACATCCTCCGAGCTCTCAAGGATAACATGGCTACAACACAGAACCAGCAAAAGTTGTATGCTGACAAGGGTCGGGTGGAGAGACAGTTTGAGGTAGGGGACTTGGTCTACCTATGCTTGCAGCCATACCGATAGTCGACGCTGAAGCAGAAGGGGGCTGAAAAGCTCAAGCCCCGCTTTTATGGACCTTACAGGGTGATACGCAGGGTTGGACAGGTTGCTTATGAGTTGGAGCTGCCCCAAGACAGCAAGATTCATAACATTTTTCACGTATCATGCCTCAAGAAGGCTTTGGGACAGCAGGTGACAGTGACAGAGGAGCTTCCGCCTACAGATGATGAGGGGCATTTGGTGCTACAGCCAGAGGCCATTATTGATGTCAGAGAGAGACAGCTGCGGAGCAGGACAGTCCGGGAGTTCTTGGTGAGGTGGAAGAATTTGCCGGATGAGGATGCCACTTGGGAGAGTGAGAAGATCTTGCAGCATCCATCACTACAGTTGCTCGGGGTCAAGCAACATTTTGCTGGGGGAGACTGTAATATTCCCAATTAGCGATAGCTAATTGGAAATATTAATTTTGATCAATTTTACCTTCTATAGTTAAAATATAAATAAAAGTGAGTAAGAAGGGGGATATAATTCACTTAGAATAAAGTGCACTCCCTAAAGTCACCTAGTAACACCAACGTTGTGACTAAGGTGGGCCAAGGGGGGCCAAGTGATCACGTGAAGGGGAACCCACATGGACTGCGTGAGCATGGCCAACGCAGTTGAGTTGGCAACGTGGGTCAAATGGAGGCAACGTAGGAGATGGTGGGGCCTAGGGTTGAGAGAGTCCCATTGTTATAAAAAGGAGGAGAGCCTCCTCATTTCCTCATTCGAGTTTATGCATTTTGAGCTGGTCACTTCGACTTAGAGCACGCTGGCTGTTTAGCTTGTTTGCAGCACTGTTTAGTGCATCGGGTGTCTCCGTTCGGAGATCCCACCCTCAGCCCCAGGAGACTTTGAGTGCTTGCTCGGGTGAGGTAGTCTCATCAATATTTTGCATGGGGATTGGTGTTGGCATTTCGTGGGAGGAGCAGAGCCATAGAGACTGCGTAGTGTTGAGAGGGAGGACACAGTCCATCTTGAGGGAGCTTCGGGGTAGCAGTATTTCGGAGGATTTTGGTCTGGAGATTGAGCAAGGGGCCAGCCCATGCCTATTGGAGACTTTTGGCAGAGCGGGAGGCCATATTTTGGAGGATTTCATTCAACCTCAGCCTGGCCCTTGGGAGGATAGCGTAGATCCTCAAGGGAGGTATTTTCAGGGGTCATCCATTCCAGAAACACTCTCTGGGCTTTTCTGGGTATTGTGAGTAGAGGCGGATTCCATAGTTTCAGTTCATTCCGAGTAGGGGAGCAGCCCCAAATACTCGTTTTGTTCCAGTAGTAGCAGCAGCACGACAGTTTTCCAGCGGCTTGGACGCAGAGCAAATAGCAGCCATTCCTTTGATATTCTGAGAGTATTCCTACACTTGCCTGGTGCAAGTCGATGTGCCATCACTCTGATCACCTCTTGTACTCATTTCTATTTCTCAGTATAATAAAATGGCTCAGTATTCTCTCTATTTCATTTGTATCTGCTTCATGTTCAGTTTATAGCATTTTGTATCTTGTTGTATGCTTTGTATTACGGGTTATTTCCCTTACGGGATATTACAGTCATGTCCAAAATTCAAATAATAATGTTTACAAAATAGGCCACTTGGCCACCACCAAGACAAAAAAGTTCAACTTCACAACAAGCCTACAAGTCTAATCTATGACAAAAGCAGTAAATTGTGAAAATATCTACTAATTCTCCTCCTTCCACCACGAAGAGTACATGGTGGCAATGAAGAAGATAGCGAAAAAAAAGAAGTTGTGGCACTGGCACTGCAACTGCTGAAGACGAAGCCCCTGCTGTTGGTGTTGAACCGTGGAGCCTAGGAAGCAAGGGACCAATTGGGGGTGGTATCTCAACTCGATCATCATCATCATGGATAAGAGCATCCTCTAATTGATCTAATCGCAACAATCCATCCTCCAAATTGGCCTCCTCTGAATACCTGTCCCAAACCTTAATGGGACAACAATCGCAAGTTGTAATGAACATAAACCAAGCTCTCTGCCCAGTCTAAACTCAACCTGTTCCTTTTAACACTGTGGATGAAAGAATAAGAGCTCCAACACCTCTTTGCAGAAGAAGTGTTTACTACCTGTGATAGCACCCGCAATGCCAAAGTCTGTAGAATTGGAGTAGCACCTCCATGCATGTTCCACCACTCAATAGAAGAAAAACTCTCTCGATCTCTAATAGCATGCATGCTCCCAAATGGACCAGTGGAAAGCGTATAGCTGCTCAACTGTTTCCATACCAAGGTAGCCTCCTCCTCATCAGGGACTAATATAGTGAATGCAATCATATATTTTTCTAGGACATCTGAATCTAAGTGTGGTTTTCTCCTGCTCCCCCCCCAGGTGCTGTTGTTGAAAGCCATGATGGATGATAGTATTTAGGTGTCAAAACATATGCTAATGCATGCAATGGAACATTTAGCATATCCCATCGTCTTTCCACCTCTGCACGAATATAACTGTACAAGGTGATATCTCTAGGCTCAACAATGTCTTTAATCTGCCCCAACATGTTATCCATTTACTCATACACCTCCCCAATTATTAGCTGATCTAAATCTGCAAACTTGATCATGTAATCAATTGCTTTGGTGAATTACAAAACATATTTAACCTGTGACCAAAAAACATGTCAAGAATAGTGTCCTTGGTTGCAATAGCAGCATCTCTATCAGTGTTAATTTCATTCACTAGCTGCCTAAAGGTGAGGTAATAACTTGCAAATCTAGTTTTTGCAAGTTTAAGCAACTACAACTTGGAGTAAGTGCCATAGAAGTAGTTTACCCTTGTATGCCCTATGATAAATTTAATGAGTTGCTTCCCTCTCTTGTAAAGCTCATTAATCCACCCACATTCTTTATGCTTCACAATATCATGCATCAAAAGGTTCAATGTGTGCACCAAGCACCCAGACCAAAATATGTGTGGATAAGTATGCTAAATAGTTCTTCCTGCTCCCTTACAGTTTGCTGCATTCTCTGTGATCACTTGAACCACTTTACTATGACCAACATCTCTGATTGATTGCAATAGGAGATCTGCAATGTTTTGGGAAGTTGCACTGACAGAGGAGGAATCATGACATGTAATAAACATTGCACCACTAGCAGAAACACCAAGAACATTTATCAAATATTGGTTTCTGATATTTGTCCACCCATCTGATACAATGGATACCCCAATATCCACCCACTCATTTGTAAAACGTGACAAAGCTACTTGAACCTTTCCTTTTTCTCTTTCTAATAACATTGTTCTAACTTTCTCATAGTTGGGGGACTTGTATCCTTTTGGGGCTTCATTGATGGCCTTTACCATTTCATGCCAATAGGGAGAGCGAAGCACATTGAATGGTACATCGCAAGCACAAAGAAATTGGACTATCTTTCCATCCACATCATCCCTCCCAGCAACATTAAGGAAATCCGCTATTGTTTTTTTACCTCCAGAGCTTGTAGAAGTAACATGAGGAGATAGACTACCAAATCTAGAGGTTGCACTTGATTCAGATTGAGTTTTTTGTTTCTTGTTTTTTTGTTGTGCAACCTCCTCTATTTGGATGTATTTTCTTCTTTGTTCCGCTGGAACCTTTGGGCAAATTGTTATCCTCACGGCACCTTTTTTTTCATCATTGTCCATCACCCCACAAAGATGCCTCCTCACACGAGTATATGAACCACTATATGGTTTTCCTCCATGACAACCATGAGGGAACAAAAACTTGTAGCTTCCACCACCTTTTCCCCCTTCAAGTTTTGTCACATAGTTCCACAAGGGTGGAAATGTAGCTTTTCCCTCTTGTGTTTCAATGTTTTCATCAAAATCATCCCCTTCCTCTTCAAACCCTTCCTCCTCATCATACATTGGGTCACTCATATGGGGACCACTATGTTGTTCTTCTCTTCTATTTCTACTCCCCCTTACCATCATCAAAACCAAGAGTGGAATGATACATAGAAGCCAAAAAAACATCATCTTTGAATATGAATATAGATGGTGGACAACCTACAAATAAATGTACAAGAAGAAAGAATGGGAAAGTGTACGAGAGAGAGGAGAAAAAATACAAAAAACAATGACAAAGAAATGAGAAAGTTTGGGGTTTGCACTTACCTCTTTAGCTCTTGTAGATGGAAGCCCTTCTTTACTCCTCCAAGCTCCTCCTCCTTCACTCCTCCAAGCTCTCCTCAACTCTCTCTTCTCCAAGCTCTCTTCTCCTCTCTTTCTCTTCTCTTCTCCAAGCTCTCTAAAAACACGAGTGAGCAAATGAGAGGTGAAAGAGAGCTTATATCTTTTTCATCCTATCCCTAACTCAACACTAACCCACCCTCTGACCCAACTAAAGTCAAAAATTAAAAATTAAAATTAAAAAAAAGTCGCATTTTTTTGTTGCGCTAGTCGGATCCGTACGGCGCTATATGGAAGCGGTCACGATCCGTACAAATCCGCCTCCGAAGCGCGCCGCTTCTGTATGGCAGTCCGTCGTACAAAAAGCGAATCCATCTATACGAAACGCAGATACGATCGTATGGATCCAAATTTCTAGGAAACGCAATTCTTTTTACAAAACGAGTTTCGTACGACGAATCCTGTACGGTACGCATTTCGGGGATTGGAGCCGGGGGGGACGTTTCCTACAACACTGGTCTTGACAATGGCGAATCATGGGCTGCATGGGGAATATTCCCCCTCAACTGTGAACCAAGTACAAGATATATGCGTCCATTGTAGTAAATGACATCAGCCATCACCCAAGATCACTCATCCCCATGAGTACCATCCAAGATCTCACGTGTCTGTCGATCCTTGGAGTACTCCACCAGAAGTTGTGCCTTCCAATCATGGAAGATGCTCATGAGTGAAAGTGTCGTGGGCCTTCTGGATAGGGCATCTGCCACTATGTTATGTTTGCCCTTGACATACTCTATGTCAAAATCAAAGCCTGAATCTTGCTGACCTACTTCTTCTACTTCTTATTGAGGCCCTTCTTCTCGAAAAAATGGCGAAGACTATTATGATCAACCTTCACTCTGAACCTGTTGTTGTTGGAATTTGGCCAATGCATGCATAATGGCCAACATCTCCTTCTCATAGATAGAGTATAACCTCTCATGACTAAGGAGCTTTTGATTCTCAAAATATATCGAATGGCCTCCTTGTGACAATACTGCACCAATTCCCTCACTTGATGCATCACACTCCAATGTGAATGGCTATGTAAAATCAAGCAAAGCCAACACTGGGAAACTGCTCATCACCTTCTCGAGGTGCTCAAATGCTGCTTATACCCTGTTCGTCCATGCAAATGCCCCCTTCTTAGTCAAATATGTGAGGGGTGCCGCTAGCTGTGAGAAGACATTTACGGAATTCCTGTAATATGTGCAAATTCCCACAAATCCCCTAAGTTCCATCACATTTCGAGGAACTAGCCAGTCCCGAATGGCTCTAATCTTCTCCTCATGCACTCACACTCCATCCTCTCCAATAATGTGCCCCAAGTAGAGCATCTTAGTCAACCCAAACTCACACTTGGAAAACTCTGCATAAAACTATTGCACCTCTAAAATACGAAGCACCTCCTATATATGTTGCAGGTGCTCCTCCCATGTCCTGTTATAAATCAATATGTCATCAAAGAACACCAGCAAGAACTGCACAATTTCTTGCGGAACACGTGAATCATGCATGACTGGAAGGTAGCAGGTGCATTGGTCAGCCCGAATGGCATGACCAGAAACTCAAAGTGCCCATAGTGACACTTGAAAGCGGTCTTGGGAATGTCCTGTTCCCTCACGCGAATCTGATGGTACCCGGATCTCAAGTCAATCTTTGAGAAGAACCGTGCTCCTCTCAACTCATCCATCAGCTCATCGATCCTGGGGATGGGGTACCTGTTCTTTAGGGTCTTCTTATTCAGAGCCCTGTAGTCAATGCACATGCGCAATGCGCCGTCCTTCTTCTTCACCGAACGATTGATAAACATTAGAGATGGCTTGGATCTAATGTGCCCCAATGCCAACAACTCTTGGATAGTGTTGATTTTTGTGTAGCTTGGGAGGTACTCCAAGCCCTGGTGTTCAAGGGTTGGAGGTCAAAGTGCCACAAATGGGCTTGTGGGCTTGAGATCCAAGTTTGGGGGTTTTGCACCCATCGTTATTTGGGCCAAAACCGTCATGGATTTTCAACATGTGATGGATGAGGATGATAGTGCTCAACGAGACGATTCCAACGCAATGAGAATCATCCGATTCTGAGTTGTCGTTCGAGAGAAATGAATTTTTGAATTTGACAAGTTAATTAGATGTAAATAACTCCAATAACTCCAATAGGTGTGTCTCTTCATAATTCGTTGAAGCCCCTCATTATGTCTATAAGAGTAGGTTGAGCACTTGTGTTTTAGCATGCATTTGTGAGCAACACTCTCCAAGTTAGCTCTAAAATTTGGAGGCCAAGCCGCAGCTAGAAGGAGGTCAAGAATAGCGTGAGGAAGTCTTCCTAGACAATGTGGGAGAGCCCAGATTAGAGGGCAAGTGTTGTAGGCCACAGTGGAATTTCTAGAGGGACTGCTTGTGAGCTAAATGTTGTTTCTAGGGCCGAGGTTGTTGGGTAGTAGGCCGAGGAGGAAGGGACAAAACAGGGTTGTATTTAAGGGTTTTTTGGGTTGATTTGAGGGAGGCCGAGACCTACAACTTGTTGTTGTGCTAGGTCGCAGGCCATAGCAAGCAGTTGGAGTTGTTTCCATGGTAGCATTGAGGTGATAAGGCTCCAAGGGACAACGTGGCATAAGGAGGTGCCTTTCCTAAGAGGACCGTAGCCCTGGAAGGGCTTAGTTTGCTGACATCGTGGAGGGTTAAGGGTTGCATTGTGCCCTAACCAGAATTGCAGGAGAAACAAGCTAACAGTGGAGGACAGCAACGTTTTGTGGTGGGGTGTTGGGTCAAAGTATTGACCGTGTTTGGATCGTGATTGTAGCAGCTTGTTCGTGCCATGAGGATGACATTCCGTGGTGGTGAAGTATCTTCCTAGGAGTAGAACCAACAATGTATTTTTGGGTCAAAGAGTTGACTATTGCATGGATCAGTTTGATGGGAAATTTGAGGAGGCCTTAGGAGTTGTTTGGAGGAGCCCACGTGGAGTGTTGGGAGGCCTACCAAGCAGCCAAGGTGACAGCAACAACATTAGATCGGAAGGCAAGACAACGACAACAAGGTATGTTGCAAATGGACCCTTATATGATGGTTTGATGGTGTCCTAGGCGAGGACACATTGAGGTGCCTAGATTTGCGCAATAGATCCTCTATTGCAGGGCAAAGGGCGAATTGGTGGAGTTTGTAGGCAGCCATGTGTAAGGGTCTGCCAGGTGTGGGGATGCCCTAACTAGGTGTAGATGCTACAGCGTGGATTTGGTCTCGCGTGAATTGTTGAAGGGTAGCACGAGGGAGGACCAAGTGTGGACGAGATTGGGCACTTATGGTTTGCTGGAGGACAGGGCCGAAGTGCAGCACCTTAATGGACAAAGGTGACTGCTAGCATGCTAGTTATGGAGCTCAAGGGTTTGGCTAACCATGAGCAAGATTGTGGAGCCCAAGACTTGTGTGTGGAGGACTTCTACAGCAAATGATGGGCAATCCTTCTAGCCCGTGTTCATTGTGAGAGATGGACATCTTGCAGTGATAGGTGGCAGCCCTCCATGCCCTATGTTGATCTTCATCATTACAACACAAGAAGACCATAGTGGGTTGAAGTCCCTGAGTAGCTGAGGAGCAGCAGTGGGCAGATTGAGAGTTGTTCACAAGTGGAGTTGTGAACAACTATACAGGAGTGCCGATGTGTTGTGTCCTCAATGGACGAAGGGACAACTAGAGAGCAGATTGGACAGCTGAGATTCAGTGGCCAGATGGACTTGGAGCATTGATAGAGGCAGGAGCTGCAAATCGAGAGCCGAAGGAACGGGCAAGTACAAGGTACGACTGAGAGGAGTTGTTAGAGCACGCTATAGACAAATGGTCAAAGAATCTTGCTTGTATCTTGTACTAGTGGATGTATGAGGGCCATTATCCCTGGTACGAGAGCCCTAGACTGTTGTATTATATGTTGTTAATATAACGAAGTTGGGTTGAAAAATTATAAAGTTGTCTGTATTATGTGCATATGTGATTTACTGCTATTTATATTATGTTGTGCAAAGTAGTTTTGTTGAGATTCTTGGTTTGGTAGCGTCAGAGATTTTAAGACTATCCTAGACCCAAGGTCGTGGAAATTCAACAGATAGCTCACTCTATCTCATCCCGATAGGCATTGGGATGCTTGTATGGGGTCGTGATGACTACCTGTACCCCTGGCACTAGCTCAATAGTGTGCTCAAACTCCTTGTCAGCTAGTCACCCGGGTGTGATGTCTCCAAATACTGTTGGGTGTCTATCTAGAATGGTCGGGACGTCCGGGTGTGGTGGTTTGAGCCCGCCCCTTACATCAAATATCTTGATCTCTATATCCCACTCTATATCCCCATGTCTCAATTCAGCCTCCATCCTGTGTGCTGACACTGTCTTTGTAGGATATGAGTGCATGCCTCTCAACAAAATCGGCCTACCATCTGGCCCTGTGATCTGCATCTCCAATTTCTTCCAATCAATGGTAACACGCCCCAAAGAGTAGAGCCACTAAACACTAAGCACCACAATGCTGTTTGAAACGTCAACCACAAAGAAGTGGTTTGTCATCGAATAGTTCCCCATCACCACTGTCCTCTCGGAAACATATCTGGTACACTGTAAGGTGCGGTCTCCCGGCACCAAAACAGAGAAGCCCTCAAACAAATTCATGAATATGCCTCTCCTCTCCACCATCTGGGCATCTACGAAATTGTGGTTTGGCCCATTGTCATTGAAACACGTTGCCCCAGCATCGTGCCCCTGATCCTCAGCTTAAGGTACTTCAGCATTCTCCTAAGTGAAGCGATAAATCCTGTTGTCGGTAAGTAAGGAGATCCTCAAGGTGGGGGTGGTGGGCCTCCTCCTCCTCCTTCGGATGCCTATGGCTTATTGTCACTAGTGCCTATCTCCTATTCTACCTCATCCTCTGACTCACTATCATAAAACACCTCTATGTAGTGGGCCTTGCCCTTGGTACACCTGTGTCCTAGTGCCCATGACTCTTGGCAAGTGAAACACAACTTCCTCCTGCGGAGGTTTCACCAAATCTCATCGTCCAACTGCCCATGCCCCTGAATATCTCGTTGTGATGGAGGCCTAGTGTCACGACCTGTTTGTGGATAAGAAGCTCATGGTGTAATAGATGCCCTAGCCCTAGGAATTGCGTCCTGCAAGTCCCAAGCACAAGATGTTGCTTCCTGTAAAGTGGTGGGCCTGTGGGACCTCACTGACACACGTAGTGGCTCAACCAAACCCTCAACAAAGGTGTAGGCCCTCCTAGCATCCGACAAGTCTAGCACCATCACTGATACCCTCAAAAACTCTAATATGTGGTGCTTTGGGTTGCCTATCTGTCTGAGTTGCATTAGCTTTCTAAAATATGGCTCTGAATCTCCCCTGTCAAAATGCTCCACAACCCTCCGTGTAAATTCCTCGTAGGAGGTCACGCTAACATGCCCTATGGTGGTCAACCCATGTAACCACTAGCCATGTGTTGCTCCCCCCAAGTGCAAAGTAGCCATTTTGATGGCTTCCACCTCAGTCATCTGGCTAAGTTGAAAATACGTGTCCAACTTCTCAACCCATGCCCTAGTCGTGCACTTGGATGACCCATCAAAAATGGGAAGATACATCCTCCCAATAGTTCATTGCAGCTCTGAATTTTGCATGCCTAAGCCAACTGCGCCCTTGCCCTTTTTGTTCTGCTTGAGCTGGCAGAAATCTCGGAAGGACAATGCAACTCGAAAATCCTCCCCCGTAGACTACCACTCCTTAAAGTATTCTCCCATAGGCATGTCATCCCGACCAACCTGCACCCCTGCTCCCGAGGGCAAGAATGTGGGCAACATAGTCTTGGTTGGCCCACTAAAAGTGTGTGGGTGAGCTAGGGTGGAATGGTGGTCATATTGGTGGGAAGCCCATGAAGTTTGCCCAAACATAAAATCCTCGTGAATGCCCTTGTCACGGTTCTGTTGTATGATCTGTCCTGTTACCCACCACTTTGTGGGTGATATCCCTAGGAGAAAAACATTTCTCCGAGATGATCCTCAGCTGACAACCACCAGCCACCAACTAGCTCTTGTGCCATTTCTCCGCCACCTAAGCCAGCCATGTGGTCCCTCACCCATCTGTCATAATCATATGTTTGAAGGTGGGCCTCTCGAACCTAAAGGTATGTCTTGTCATTTGGTAATTGAGTATTAAGTTTGCTTATCATGGACACTTCTGGGCATGGATTAATGGGGATTCAACGGAAAGAGTGGGTTGTGAAAATTCCTAAATCGGAATCCATACTGCAACAACTGAATTATTTCTTCTACCTGTTAATTTTGAATCAAGTTATTTACGGTGTTACACAGTAAACACCGAAATAAATTCTACTATAGCCTTCACGACATAAAAATACTGCAGAAACAAAATACTAAGTAGGAAAGTAATAAACACACACAATGAACATCGTTGTTTTTGGACAATGTCCCCGGAAAAACCCAATGTGGGAAAACCGGTGCAGCAGCAAAGGGTTTTAATTATTATGCAGTAGTTTTCTAAACACAAATCTTTGGATGCCCAAACTAGAAATTCGATACAGAGAATAAATAAACTGGCAGAGAGGTAGTGAGAAATTATCTGACACTGTCACTGGCGATCTGACTCTGATCCGAGCTCTGGATGGCTTGCCTCTGCGCTGCCACTGCATCATAGCCTCCAGAAACTGCATCACCCTTCCAGCTGATCGTTTGCTGACTAGAAACTCGATTCTCCGGCCATTCGATCTCACACCTCAGCTCTCGGCACTAGATCTCGACTGTTTCCTAGCAAATTTACGGATCTCCTCACAGGCTCTGCGTTGCCCAGCGTGGCATTGTGCAACCTCCCTAAACCTCTTCATGCCTCTTCTGCAATGCATTTACTGGATCAGGAAAAACTTCCTCCAGCCAACTATCCCTACCCCTCATTACAAGAAATCTTCTCGATCTCTCCCTGGCACCTGTTGCGCTGCTCTCTTGAGAATTCGATCTCTATATCTCTCACTCGATGTGTTCTACAAATGCCCATCGAGCTCCTTATAATCTCTCGTTGAGATATCAACGACCAAGATTAAAACATAATCAAAGGCTAAGATTAGCTTGGACTCAATCCTCATCTTCATCTAGAAGATTCACACCCGATCTAATTAATACCTTTTAATTATTTCCTTTTCCTAAGTTTAGTCTTAGGAATCCATTAAAAATAATTAATTATTTTAATTAAATCCTCTTCGGGTCGAATTTCCCAAAACGATTTCTGGGTATTGTAGAATGCATGTGTCTTAGCCTCTGCAAAATCTCGAGGCTAGAGCAAATTCGATGCTAAAAAATCAACATGGACTAGGTTTGTGTTTCTGTCCCCTAGACCCCTTTTGGATGTTACCCTTGGATCTTAGTCCCGTGGGATCTCCTTTACTGACCATTGGGTTTTATGGTGGTACTACATGGGAAACCCCGATTTTGGTTGCTTGGTCCCGCTCCCTCGTCCATATATATCACTCCCCTTCTGTTTAGTGTAACCCAATTCATCATGTTTCCCACCTGGGTCCACATTTCTCCATTGGGTCCACATAGGGTTATCCTCCCCTTCCCCTTTCCCACAGCTTAGCTTGGCTTGGGCTTGGAATGATGCCCTAGAGGTTGATGCAGCTGAAAATAACAAGTAAAAGCATAATTGGCCACATTTAACAGGAAAATGTACTACAAGATGCAAAAGATGGCCGGGACAAACACATTTAGCACATGGGCAAAAGCTAATGCATGAAATCTACCACATAACCATGGCCATCACCCTGGTTCCATAGGCCCTAGATAAGCCTCCTTTATCATTCAAGAAACCATGATTGTCCCAACACCTAGTGGGAAATGAACCGCCCTACCTTAAAGGGGGTATCCACTGCTATAGTTTACACATTATGCTCTTATCCTTTGAGCCCCGAGGAGTTAATCAAAGAAAAAATCATAAAAGGCAAAAGCCATATAAAGAAGGGTGGAAAAATCAAGGTCAAGGTATCTCATGCACCATGATTGCTCCCTCCTCTACATTATATACCCAAGTGTGGGCTTCCCTTTCACTAGCTACCCTTCTACTCGAACATGTGGCCCAGGATTGACCCTTTCATTCCCTATTCCATTCATCTCTTTATCATATGCCACCACCATTTGAACGATGTACCTTAGACATAATATCCCCTCTAAAGGTAGAAACCATCTAATAGAGTACTTGGTTAACCCCCTTTGGAGCTTGGAGACATTAGCACATGCCAAATCCCACTATGGAAGGGCATGCCATTATGAAGTGCCCTCCTATTTTCCATGGTTTGTAAGCTCTTTAACTCGATTACCTTAAATGACTTGTTCTGATGGAAGGCTGGGAACGCATTGGATCTTATGCAGGATTGCAGATGGTCTCCATTTTGGGTTTGGTCTCCCTATACGAGGTCCTAACCCTCCAGAGGGCTACATTGGCGCATGTAAGGTGTGTGTAAAGAGCCATGGGCCTCCACAGCAATAGACAACACTCCATGGATCCCCAAAGACATTCAGATATTGCTCGAGATTCACCTATTGGACGAGGAAGATGTTCCTAGTTCACCATGCCCAGTCGGCCCCACAATTGTACCATGCACTTGGGAAATGACCAAGGACTTGTATGTTGATGTGGCATCACTTACATCAGCATCTAAGCCCTTCCAAATGGTCTACAGGCATCTTCGATCTACATGGAGACCCATGAGGTGATTCGTGTGCCCCCACGCCCATTAGGATCACCACAAGTTTATTATTTGGAGAACAAGGGGCCAACCCCTTGTCCACTACTTTTGGGAGTCCTATTCATCATTGTGGCACTTATGGACTTCATCGGGCTTCTTAGAAGGCACAACGACATCCATTATTCATCATTTGACCTCTTGAGAGGCTTGTTATTTTGCTTTTGAGCTAGTTTGGTGGACTTGTCACCAAAAGTTAGTTATTTTGCACATTATTTTATTTTAACGGCTAATGTAGGCTCAATTAGCTAAATCGAACTCATTAGAAGTGTATAAATACAAGGGATGTGAATTCATTTAAGCATCATCTCTTGGATTGGACTTGTATCTCTTTAGAGAACTTCACTATTCTTCTTGGAGGACAAATTTTTGGAGCATGGAATGAATTTTGATGTTTGGATTATTTTCTCTTGTATTGGATCTTCATGATTGGAAAACTATTGATGGTTGGATATACTCTTAATAGATGTAAGCACATTTAATGTTATTTTCTTCTCTATTTTTGTCACATACATTTTTGCTAGATTTTCTCTATTCTAGGGCTAAATTGATGCATCCATTTATGCGAAGTTCTAGAAATTGGGTTTCTAGATAGTGATGCTTCATGTATGGGCCATGTATTATGAAAGAATGTTCCTAGAGATGCTTCTCTACTGAAGTTAAACTTGATAAGGCATATATTTTGAAAACGGAGTATAAATCTCCTGACGTTGCTTTTGTTGTTGCCCTAATGTTATGCGAAGTTGTCTTTGAGGCCTCCTTGACATAGAAAATTGAATGTCCATAGTCATTATTACTCGTGACTCCAATCTCCCCAAAGGATTAGGCACTGGTCCTCCATAGGTGATCACCTCAAAGATTATTTCTTTCACCTTCCCCTCTTTTCTAGGACTAGCCTACATAGGTCACCTAGGGCATCAATAATCTCATAATCTAGCTATTCAAACACTTCAATTTTTGGTCCACAAATGTGTTGTTGTATCCTTAAGAAGCCCTCCAAATTTCATGATATTCCAGCAGTGGGATCTTGAGATATTGCAAGCACTAGCTCGAAGACCGATTCATGACCTTGGTTTCCTTAGGCTAGAAACCTCACTGGGATCATTGCATTACCTTTCATTGAAAATTTCTTCCTTGTGTTGAGATTTTGTGTATTTGGGGTAGCATCAGTTGTGCTCTAGGCCCCAAATTTTGAGGAAGGACTAGAGTTCACCTAATCTACAAGACCCAGAAATGGATTTGGGAAATTTCATCTAGTTTAGGAGATATTAAATTAATTAATTATTTTAATGGATTTCCTAAGTTAAAACTTAGGAAAATAAAATAATTAAAGTGAATTTAATTAAACATGTGATGAAATTGTCTTAAGTCACACGGATCAAGCTTTCTTTTAATCTTAGCCATTGATTAAAGATCTAATCTTGGTCGTTGATTTGTCAACGAGAAAAGTATAAAGGAAAAGCTTGGGGTCATTTGTGAGATACACAGAGGCAGAGCACTGAAGCTAAGTTGAGATTCTAGGGTGGGGTTGCTAAGAATTCTCGGAAGTGTTTCAGTTGCAGAGAGGGGAATTTAGACCAAGGGGATGATCTTATCTCGGGGTCTAGAATACAAAAGAGACAGAGAATAGATCAGGAAGGACAGCGCAGAGGAAGGCAGCAACAGCAGCAGCAAGGACAGCGTGATTTTCAGGAAACCCTTCAGGGGTTACGCAGAAACCCTTAGGGGCAGCGTAGTGACTGCGTCACCCAGTCTGGGCTAACGCAGTCCCTTCCAGTGGCAGCGCTGAGCATTTGGAGGCCTTCAAAGGCTGACACAGTGTCTTTCAGGGGCAGATCTGGGGTTTCTAGGCCCAGATCTGGCTGAGTTCTGTAAATCCCGTTTGAGGGTGTAGATCAGTCAGTATTGTTGGTCTTAGATCAGCCAAGTGCTGCAGATCTAGAGTTTTCTCTGTAGGGTTTTCCACACCTAGAACCCAGAGTTGTGTATTCATAAATATTCTTAATAATAGAGCCCTCCAGCAGCCAGAGACCGGTTTTCCCACATTGGGTTTTTTCGGGGACAATTTGTCCAAAAATAACTGTGTCACTTTGTCTATGTGTGCATGTGCTTATTCTAGATCTGAATGGGTAGAGATCTGTTATGTGTTTTTCTTTGATGTTAACTTGAATTTATTCAGTTGATAACTTGTTTAAGTAGGAGAAGCTTAACCGGATTAACAGAAATAATTTCTGCATAAGAATTAAGATTCAGAAATTTCTACATGGTATTGGAGCAACTGCAGATCTAGAAGGGTCACCAGCTGAAGAATATGAAGAATCTAGCTGCAGAAAGCAGTTGGAAAGGCAACAGAAAAGGAGATCTGAAGGGACAGCGTAGTTTTCAAGAGCAAATTCACGCAGAGGAAGGCAGCAGCAACAACCAGTGTGATTCAGATCTGAATCTGTCAAATCCAGAAAAAGTCTGCAGAAAAGTTGCAGAAATTCAGAAGAGCTGGTGGGGTTAAACTTCTGAAGTTTTCAGATTTTTAACCTTAGCACAAGTGACAAAATTTGGGAAGACATCAACTTCTCAGAGAGTTTCTTGCCAAAGGAAAATTGCAGTTTGGTCAGAGGATCAAAGAAGAAGTTGAATCATAGTTTATTTGGTAGATTTCCAAGGAGGGAAATCAAGTGTCAGGGGGAGCACAGGGTTCCCAGTTCGAAAAGGACCCTAGATCCAAGATCTCTAGCATAGAGAAGAGGAGCTCTGACACATTCTGAGTAGATGGCTCCTCATGGACTGCGTGATCAGGATAGGCTAGAGGGTCTCTCAAACTTTTCGGTATGGAAAACTAGGATCCTGATTGTCCTTGAGGCATATGGTCTAAGAGACCATGCAGAGCAGACCATGGCCACACCGACAAATGCGGATCTCCTACGGAAGCATAGAGAAGTTGTTGGGCATGCCAAGCGGCTGATAATGGACAGTATCAAGGACCATATTGTACCACACATAGTTGAGAAGAAGACAGCTAATGACATGTGGAAGGCCTTGACTTCCCTATATGAGGGAAAATCAGTCCAAAGAAAGATGTTGTTGGAGGCCCAAATGAGGTCATTCATGATGACCAAGGGAGAAGACATTCAGATTGCAATCAATGAAGGATTAGCTCACTGCAACGGGTGCAACCGTAGATGATGCAGTAATAGTCAGGACTGCCCTCAATGCAGTCACAGATGAGTGGGAAACCTTTGTCCAAAGTATCTTGAGCAGAGCGGACCTCCCAGGTTGGGACAACTTGTGGTCAATCCTGCGGCAAGAAGAACTACGCAGATTCACCAAGAAGCAGCACAGCCCTGGGTTGAGCAAAGTAAAGAAGGAAGAGGAGGAAGATGCAGCCTTGGCATCGAAGAAGCAGCCGAAGAAGAAGAAGGATCTTTCAAAGATCAAGTGCTTCCAGTGTGGCGAAATGGGACATTTTTCCAGCCATTGTCCAAAAAAGAAGAAGGACAAGGAAGCATCTTCTTCCAAAGCAACAGTGGAAGATGATGGGTCCGGAGATGATGTAGCCATGAGCGCTCATGAACCACGAAAGTGGGGTGACATGGCTCTGTAGAGGATATACAGAATATGAGGCGAGATCATTGAGCAGCTCATCTCTTGGATCACAAGCAAGCTATGGCAGCCTTAAGACAGTAGTGGGACAAGTGGAGCATTGGGGGCATAGATCTCAGATGAGACATAAGCAAAGGCAGATCTGGATGCTGGGAGAAGCAGCGCATTGCAGTACTGCTTACACAGTGCAGAGCTGCAGCAGCGTAGAGAGCTTCAGAGGGACAGCGCAGTGCAGCAATAGCGTGATAGATTTCAGCACAAGGAGTTGATGTGACTTCAGTAGTGCAGAGGGAGTCTGATTACACAGGCAGAACTGTAGTTGTGCATCGTTCTTTAGATGCCAGCACAGATCTATAGCCTATGGAGCTTCAGTGATGAGGATGCAGCCCATCTAACTTGTCTGTCAAAGATTGGCCAGGAGATTCAGTTGCTACTCTCAACAACTGAATCAGATCAACAGTGGCAGTGCTATGAGCAGCACAGATGTAACATATTGAGAAGAAGCTGCAGTATAGTGGTTGCAGTGACCGTGGCAGAGTCATGGGCAGCAGTACAGAATGGCAGCAGCAGTGCAGAGTTGAGTGGCAGGAGACCAACCTTCAGCAGCACAGAACTAGTGCCCAAAATCATGTAATGCATAAGTGTGATGTATTGCTAGAGCACACCCTTGATGCTAAGAGGGAGTGTTGAGATTTTGTGTATTTGGGGTAGCATCAGTTGTGCTCTAGGACCCAAATTTTGAGGAAGGACTAAAGTTCACCTGATCTACAAGACCCAGAAATGGATTTGGGAAATTTCATCTGGTTTAGGAGATATTAAATTAATTAATTATTTTAATGGATTTCCTAAGTTAAAACTTAGGAAAATAAAATAATTAAAGTGAATTTTATTAAACATGTGATGAAATTGTCTTAAGTCACACGGATCAAGCTTTCTTTTAATCTTAGCCATTGATTAAAGATCTAATCTTGGTCGTTGATTTGTCAACGAGAAAAGTATAAAGGAAAGGCTTGGGGTCATTTGTAAGATACACAGAGGCAGAGCACTGAAACTAAGCTGAGATTCTAGGGCGGGGTTGCTAAGAATTCACAGAAGTGTTTCAGTTGTAGAGAGGGGAATTTAGACCAAGGGGATGATCTTATCCCGAGGTCTAGAATACACAAGGGACAGAGAATAGATCAGGAAAGACAGCGCAGAGGAAGGCAGTGGCGACAGCAGTAGACAGCAGCAACAGCAGCATACGGCAGCAACAGCAGACGGCAGCAGACAGCAGCAGCAAGGACAGCGTGATTTTTAGGAAACCCTTCAGGGGTTACGCAGGGACCCTTAGGGGCAGCATAGTGACTGCGTCACCCAGTCTGGGCTAACACAGTCCCTTCCAGTGGCAACGCTGAGCATTTGGAGGCCTTCAGAGGCTGACGCAATGTCTTTCAGGGGCAGATCTGGGGTTTCTAGGCCTAGATCTGGTTGAGTTCTGTAAATCCCGTTTGAGGGTGTGGATCAATCAGTATTGTTGGTCTTAGATCAGCCAAACCCTGCAGATCTAGAGTTTTCTCTGTAGGGTTTTCCAGATCTGGAACCCAGAGTTGTGTATTCAAAAATATTCTTAATAATAGAGCCCTCCAGCAGCCAGAGACTGGTTTTCCCACATTGGGTTTTTTTGGGGACAGTTTGTCCAGAAATAACTGTGTCACTTTGTCTATGTGTGCATGTGCTTATTCTAGATTTGAATTGGTAGAGATCTGTTATGTGTTTTGCTTTGATGTTAACTTGAATTTATTCAATTGATAACTTGTATAAGTAGGAGAAGCTTAACCGGATTAACAGAAATAATTTCTGCATAAGAATTAAGATTCAAAAATTTCTACACCTTGATCCCCTTCTCCTCCTTGATTAGGTCAAGCGCATCATTGGTCGCTCAACCCCATTCCCTTGACCTAACCTCGGGTCTGCTTGGTCCCATGTGGTCCCACAACTTATTGAAGCCAATTTTACAGAGACCACTTGGAAGCCAAGTTTCCACAAGGATTTTAAAAGCTAATAATCTTCTTGACAAGTCATATACTCAAACCCCAACTCTTAGAATTCCCCTAAGCCCTTCCTAGAGAGCCTTTCATCTTGCTTTCAAAGCAAGCAAGCCATATATCTGAGCCTCTCTTGTGAATAGGCTTTCAGGATCACCTCTCATTCTATCATTGATCCATTCAATTTCGTGATCCTTGTTATAACGAGTCTCCTCCCATCGGTGAAAGTCCGTAAAGAGTAGGGAGCCTTAGCCGAGGTGACAGTGGGTTATTGCTCCATTGTTTCCCTTGATTTGGTAGTAGCCCTCCAAGGATACCCTTTTAGGACCCCTTCTAGTTTGAGCAGTAACATGTCCCTTGGCCAACTCACTCAGGGCCTTCAAGAGGCCCTCAAAAGCTACCTCCTCTTTGCTCTTTGGTTCCCCCATGTCTACTTCCTCTACTACTTGTTATGGGGACTCAATGTCAAGTGTGATTTCCAACTCTCTCTCCCAATTCCTATACCTCTGCCTCCATTAGGCAATGTTCTGATTTTCCTCTATGGTCGTAGAAATATCCCCATGGCTGAGCCAAGACTGGAGCTCTAATACCACTGTAATATTCCTACTTAGGAAATACAGTGATAAACAAGAAAAAATACACATGCAACACATAAAATCCAACATGCAGTAAATGACCCACAAATTTAGCCAAGAAATGCGCAAAATTGAGCCATTTTATTACATATGCAAGAGGAAAGTACAAATCTGAATAGAGTGTGTGCACCTGGGCTTGCTGAAGCAAGTTTGAAAACCTTAGGTGAGAAATTATGTTGCCCAGCTGCTAGGAAGTACTTCCCCCTTCTATTTTTGCGTTGGCCCTAGAAATCTGCAACTATTGTTTGGAAAGAAGATGTTGTTTGGCCCCTGTAACGTGCTCAGAAAATTCTAAGAAGTTAACCCTGACCTCTCCTCAAGAAACCCACAAAAACCCAAAAGGGGTTGGGCCTAGTTTCAACCTTTGAAATTCACCCCAATTTCAGCGTACTCCTCAATCCACTGGGTAATTCGAACCCCCAGGAAATCCTGCTGCCAAACTCCAAAAAAATTGAGTAACCTTCTCCCAAATCCTCCTTATGCCTTTAACCCAACCCAGCTCCAAAATCTCGGAATGAGTCCCCACAACAAGCAAACCACACAAAGGGACTGTGTAAGCCCTGTCCAGTCACTTCTGTGCTAGCCCAGATGAAGAAAATTCTGCCTGTAATGTAGCCCCTCAAACCACTAGGCAAACCCTTGCAAAATTGCTGCTAAACCTCAAGGGAATTTGCTCCTAAATTCCCGGAACGGATACTGCTCTATAGCTCACCCTCTGCAGGAATAGTCCCTATCTGCACCCAAACTGCTCCAGAATGCAACAAAATACCCTGTCAAGATACCTCTGGAACAGCTCCACAATGCTCCAATGACTCCCCTTGGGTGGCACTCGAAGTCCACCGAAGAAAGAATTGAGACTTCCCCTTGGAAATTTCGTGCGCTGAAGAGCACTTCTTGGCTTAACAACTCAAGCATGCTAGGTAAGTTCAATTGTCAAAGGTTCAAAAGTCCCCAAATGATGCATGCTTCTCCTATTTATCCTTGAGCTTCCTTTCTCCATGTGGGTCCCATGCATTGACCCTCTCTAGCCTTTCTCCCTCCAAGAGTGTGAATTGTCCAAGGGGTGCATATTTCCCTTCGGAAGAGGCCCCCAACCATCCACTAATAAATTGATTTGCACCTTTTGCCCTATGTTGGAGCCTTCTTAGCCAAAAATTGCAAGTGGGGCCCTTCAACCCACTTTTCCTGAGTTGAAAACCAAAAATGTCAAAAATGGAGCAAAATTGTATTTTCACTTAGCAATATTTGCTAAGTAGGAGTATCACAGATAATGAAAAAGAGAAAGCCAGCAAAGATCATCTGCCATGAAATAACATAATGAGTAATTTCCAGTATTTAAATAAGCTTCCTTATTTAACAGAATATTGCATGCACCTAGCAGCAACGATTATAACTGCCAGGATACACAATGAAAATCTTATTTTGATTTAACTATTCAAAGTTCAAACACAAACTTATAACAATGCGACAAGAAATAAACCTGGCCTATCTCGTTAAGACCAAACTTACTGACAATTAAAATAAACTACAGTCATTATAATATTATATTGGTGTTACAGAAGTGTTACTTACCTGTCCAAATTCAGAGACAGTATCAAACCCAATAATACCGAGGTCTAAATCCCCCGTGAGAATCTTACGAACGACATCGTTTTCTCGTAGAAACCAGACTTCTAGTTTGGATAGCTGCTTAAACATTTACAGAAGAAGTCAGGTATTCCCATTGTTATTCTATTATTCAAATATAAAATTCTAGGGAAGAGTTACTATTAACATGTTTGTACATCTATCTTGCAGTTAAGGGAAATTAGGAAAAAATTCCAGAAAATGTACACACCTTTATCCTAACAGAATTCAGAATAACAGAATCAACCTTAAATTATTCATCGAAAGCTTATTGTAGTAATATTGCATAGCATTTGAGAAATGCATTGACAAAAGGAATTAAAGAAATGAACAGCATATTAACAACACATAGTATACATTAAACCAAAAACATTTACTCAATAGTGTACATCTCACGTTCCATTTACACAAATGAAGGCTTAAATTGTTCCATTCTTGAGCTATCCCTAGGAACATATTAACCTATCCTAATGAACATATTGACCTGGCATCCAACATTCCATTTCTCATTTCATCTTTGAAGAACAAGAGGAAACAAGACGAAAATATCATTGAAGCTCTAGACAAAATAGAAGCATCAATCCATCCAAAGTCAACTTTCACTGGAAACATCTATTGATAAGGTTCCAAACTGAACTTCCTTTATTATGACTCCACATATGCATTTGAAAATAAGTCGCAATGGAATTTTGGTTCTTTGTAACATAAAAAGTGTCATCTTTCTTTAGAGTAATGAGAATGTTGGTAATTTGATAGTGCAGAGCAACAGCTCCTGTGATTAGGATGCCATTAGGGTTTTATTTAAAAATATTTTTCTTGATCTCCACATTAGGACACTCCTGCTTAACCTTAATTGTGAATCAATATCTTCATCAGATACTTTAGTTTATTTATTAGTTGATAAACTTTTGTCAATGGAAACAAACTGATTTTTAAATTCAATTGGGTTTGTAGATGTGACATTCAAAAAATTTGCCCCGTCTAGGCTGCTTGAGTTAGAGAAGCCAGAGATCATACTTCTTCAAGAATCCATGGTGAGTGGGGGAAATACTATTAGGGTATTGAAATTGTGCTTAAAACAATGGTAGTTTGAGGCCTTAGATGTCTTCAATGTAGATGGTATGTCAGGGGCTATTATCACTGGATGGGGACAATTTGTAGCACTGACCAATGAAGATAGACAAAGGTATCGAGACCGTTTTCTTGGTCTTAATACTTTATAGGATGATTTTGTTGTTAATGGTGGGAATCTAAACATCAGTTGGAGCAGTGCAAAGATTTGGGGTCGCATAGCTATATCTGACAAACTAGGGAATCTTTAGATACAACTTTGAGCAGGTTGTCCTTCTTGATGTCAAACTAGTTAAGATATCTTCAACATGTTGAAATAACCGATTGGGAAATGAAAGGGCATAGGCTTATGCAAAATATGGAAAGATGTAGGTCCTAGGTTGAATGCGAGGGAGACTAATCATTGCCCAATTTATTTACAAATGGAGATACGAAATGATAAACCCTCATATCCTTTTAAATGCACACCAACTGATTGGAGGACGAGAAATTCCAGGATCTGATAAAAATGAGTGGAGGTCTTTTGATGGCAATCAGGGGTTACCTAGTAATGTTCATTTTGCACAATCTATGAAGGTTACTAAGTCAAGACTCAAAAGTGATAAATTGGGCAAGAAATAAATCTAGAGATAAGATCCTAAAGGAAGCAGAGGAGGAGATATGTAGGATCCACAAAGATAATGAAAGAGAAGTCGAGGTTAATAACACTGGGGAGTAAGGTGAAGAGGCCACTAGCTAATAGAGAGGCGAATCCAAGAAAAAATAGGGCAATATAGCTCGAAAATGGTGATGAGAATATGGCATTTTTTCACAAATATCCAAATCATAGAAAGAAGAAAAAAAAAACTATCTAGTAAATGAAGGATGAGGAGACAGAATGGAAAAGAGGTCATGGAGAGATAATTGGATTGGAGGTCAAACACTTTCAAGCAATGTTGCAAACATTGGCGTCGGGATAAAATCGGCAAGGGTCCAAAAAACCAAAATATTGTAAAAAATAAGAAAATATAGGTAAAAATCGGCAAACATCAGAAAAATCAAGATACCACGAAAATATTGCTAAAAATCAGTAAACACCATCTAGGCCAAAAAATCATGATTTCGTGATTTTATTGCGATAAAATCAGGATGTTTGCAACACTGCTTTCAAGAGATATATAAGGAACCTAAGAGACTAAACATTGCAGAAATAGTCAAAATAGCTACATACTTTCCCAAATTTGTGACTGAAAAGCAAAATGAGATATTGCTTGAAGAGGTCTCAAAGGAGGAGAGGAGAGGGATTCTGGCTTCTTTCAAGACATGAGCCCAAGACCATATGAGTGGACAACTGGATTTTTTCTTTATTTTTATGATTTAGTTGAAGAGGATCTTCTTGGGGTGATTGAAGAAGTTACGAAGACAAGCATGATCCCTAGGAATTTCAATTCTACTTTTATTGCACTCATCCCAAAGAAAGAAAAACATGAACCTTTTGATGATTTTAGGCCTTTATCTATTTGTAACTATGTGTGTGTATAGCAAAGGTTAGAGCAGTAAAGCTCAAAGGTATCCTCTCAGGGATGATTTCATTAGAATTGTTTGGTTTTCTAGAACGAAGGCAAATTCCAAAGTAATAGGAACTATACAAGAAGGCCTTCATTATCTAAAGAAGAAAAAGAAGTTAGCAATGGTTATAAAACTGGATCCATCAAAGGCCTATGATAAAACTAACCGGTTGTATTTCAGGTTAATCCTAATTCATGTAGATTGTAATCTCTCTATTGTAAATTGTATCATGGGATGTCTCTTCCGTGAATTTTATCCAATATATTAATAGGACCAAGACACTATCTTTGACTTACAGAGACCTTTCCAATGGTGCAAGAATTGCCTTAATTATAGATCATATGCAAAAGCTATGTCTCCCACAAGTTGTCCTAATTGGTTTACCACCATGGCATGACTGGATGCCACCTTAAACCGCCATTACTCACACATGTGGGGCTAGCCACGTGTGGATTTTCAAGATGTTTCTAGAAGGTCCAAAACCTTATCACAAATACGGGGTGAGAAAGTCAAAAAACCCTACCACTAAATGGCTATCAAGCTTAGTTAAACATTAGGCCACTAGGAGGAGAAGCGGGTTTCATTCTTTAGCATTGTATATTGTTCCATAGTTGAGCTAAACATCTGAGAGACAAATCAATTGCAGAAAACATGAAAAACATGCAGAATGTCTAATCAATTCCAGAAAACATGAAAACACAAATTTAATTATTGGATTAATGATGATCAATGAAGCATCAACCATTGAGTACACATATAACATCAATCATCTAGTAGTTAATACTTATAACATTGTCATCAAATGATCAGTCATCAACCACAACATAAAACTTCAAGTTCCAACATATAAAAATTTTCATCAACAAATAGTAACAAATAACATCAACCACAAAACGAAACAGAGCATCATATTCATTACCAAAGGATTGTAATATTTAATCAACAACTCAAAGGTAGGTTCAAATTTCAAACTTGAACTGTCATCTAATATTAACAACACAAGCCATAATAAAAATGAAGTACTAAGTTTTAGAGACTACTTCTAAACAAGAAAAATAAAAAGAGATGTAGTATCTACTAAGCATTTTGCTTGCCACAAGAAACTTATAGTTCTTTTCCCATGATCTATGAGCAGTGGTAGGTGGAAATGTTCATGAAACATAACTAACAACTACATGGCCCTGGCATAACATTGGGCATTATGAAGCTAAAGGAAAATCTCCTACATCTGCAAACATGCTAGTGGATGGGGGTCATATGTTTGATCCATGAATATGATGACCATCACGATCACCCAAAAGTTCAACTTGCATACACTCTAAAGCCATGGCTCCATCCTCTAAATTAGCCTCTAGATTGTTGCCCCAAGTAACACATTAATTTGGATTGCATCATTATATCATTTTTCATCTATATCCATGCTTTCAAAGTAGAAAAGATTGAAGGAATCAACTTGCAGGGCCATTTTAACAATGATTCCTAGTTTGGAGAATTGGGATCAAGAGCATTCTTAGGCCATTTTGAAGTAGTGAATGATGTTTTTTGGGTCAAAAAACTCTCACTTGAGCCAAACCCTCTTGGATTGTTCTACACTTGGATATCTTTCCAATAGTGCAAGAATCACATCAAACAGAGTTTGTATGCAAAAGTTATGCTTCTCGCAAGTTGAATGCCCATGTTGACCACCATGGTACAAGAGGATGCCATATCAGTCCTCATTATTCATGCATATGGGGCTAGCCACATGTAGACTTTCAAGAAGACTCTAGAAGGTCCATAATCATAACTCTAGTTGAGGGTTGAGAAAGTCAAATCTTACCCCTAGTTAGTTATCAGACTATGTTAAATACTAGGCCGCTAGGAGGAGTAGGGGTTCCATTCTATGCTATTGTGTTTTGTTCCATAGATGAGCAAAAAAACTGGAAATGGGAAGTTAGAGAGCATAACAAAAGGGGCTCAAGTTTTGTGGCAGCCTTATAGGCCATGGTTCTTAGGTAACTCCATAGAGATTAACTCTTCCTTTGTACTTGAATTCTTCCATACGAGAGAAAAGATAGTAGAGCAACCTCACCTTCTCATTGGATTTTCTCTCAAAAGGTTTCCCACGGAAAACTGTGTCTAATGTGGATGGTGTGTTAATTTTCCTCAGGGTAATATTGTTCTTTGCTTTAGATAATTGCATCTACAAACTTTTTCATCAATTACATATTGTATTCACCCCATAACATCATAATCACCATTAGCAATTATGTAGAAAGAACAATAACATCAACAATGTAGCGGTACAGTAAGGAACAACAAAAGAAAAATATGCACAATAGAGACACCAGGATTTGGTCGGAGACCAGGGAAAAACCCCACAAAAGGGAAAACCAGAATTAATTCTTCTTCTTCTATTAGATATTCATCAATTGTTTAGTTGAGATACAAAGTACATCCATAGTGAGAGACATCATTACATCAGGCCTCTCTATGGGCAATCTAAGTCAGATCACAACTTGGATTGTGAACTGACTTCCAGTAATCGAATGAATCCAACAAGCTTCTGCCATATAACTATTGTTTGTCTCTGTTAAGAATAAATTCACCGTTTGTATGAAGACACAACCATGTACATTGTGGTCACAAATAGATTTTCCAAACTATCATATATAAAATCACTGTCACAATATTGCCATAAACTAGTGTATTCATCAAGGTCACTGACTGTTATACATTACAAACCTGTCGTCATGGATCAGGGGTAAAGTCACTGTAGATCATTGTCATCATTGGAGCACTGAAGTGAGATCATAGACATAATGAAGCAAGGTCTCTACATCACTATTTCTTACATATGTATCATTGTCATTGTTACGTAACGATCATTGTCTTATTCTATTGCCACTGTACACTGACTTATAAAATATAGGTCATTGTCCACTTGATATACAACTCACAGTCTCGTATTAAATACATATATATGGGACAGAAGTACACAACCCATGAAAATAACAAGTGCAAGTTATAATGCAAACCAGTTCCTACGAATAGAGATCCAATGTTCAGAACTATACTAAACAATATCACTGAAATGATAGAGAATAGTCCTGAGAGCATAGTCCTGTAGCTTAAGCGAGAGCATATTCTTGTAGAATGAGCGAGAGTAGTCATGTAACTTGAGCCAGAGCATAGTCTTGTAGCATGAGAGAGAGTAATCCTTTACATGAACAAGAGTATAGTCTTTTAGTATGAGACCTGTAACAAAAATATTGACCTGTTGAACATTAGATCATACCCTTGCGAAATGCCCCAGACCTAGATCCTTGCAAAAATATCTCAGACCTTAACCCTTCCAAAATACAAGGATTAGAAGAATTTGAAGATCTCAAAACAAATATGTGCCATCGAAGCATGTGGGAGATCAACCTTCTATAGTAATTTGACAATCCGAATAGGTGCCTCTTGAGGCAGGCCAATATTAGGCCGATTTAGATATTTAGGAGGGAAAATTTTCAAATTAAAATCAAATTATGAATATATATATATATATATATATATATATATATATATATATATATATATATATATATATATCCCTTTTAATTATTACTTGCCCAATCAATATTGTTGTCCTTTATTTCCTTTTGACTTTTTGGGGCAATAGGGTTTTCTCTTGGGCAGATGGGTTTCCCTATGGGGAAATTCGTCCCGACGATGCTCAAATTTCAACATGGTGTGTGTATTTCTTTATTCTTTATTTTTTGCATTTCAACTATTTCTTTTATTGAAGCATAAAATTAGTAATTAAAGAATTTGAGATCTAAATGAAAATTTTATATTCACAGTAAAGGTTTTGATAGTTTATCAGATCTGTTGTGAGAAATTGTTCTAGAATCCATTGGAATATCCATGGAAGATTACAAATCATATTGGTAGCAAGTTTATTTGGAGTATTTTGTGGGAAGTTGCAGGGATTCAAGAATTGATTTTAAGCAGAAAGTCATAGAATCCTAGCCATTGCTGATGAGTCTATTAAACCTCAAGATCTAGCAGAAAAGAGATTTGTGAGGTTGGAAGCACAAGTCATCAACATAAACTACAATATGAACCCCCTCATGGTAGTCCTAACAATCAAGCTTGGACTGGTCAGAGAAGATAGAGGCTCTAAGTCAAAGGTGAAACCAAAGGGGAAATCAAGAGATCGCGAAGGCCAATAAAAGAAGTCAAGGAAGGAGCCCAAGAAAGAGTAGTTGAGTTCAAGTGTTCTTAACCATTCTCAATCCCTATTCAATATGGAAGTAAAAGTGAACGTAAAGCCATAAAAATGTGAGATCAATGCTTTAAAACTAAATCATTGGTTGTAGCAATTAGACGTTTATTTCAATGTTCACCATATAGATGAAGAGCAAAAGATTTCATTTGTTATATTTAAGTTAGAGGGCCATGCTTTAACCTAGTGGGAAATCTATTCGCAAACACCAAGGTTGGAGGGAGATCCTCTAGTAACTAGGTGGGAGGGCTCCAAAAACCTCATTAAATCCCAATTCTTCCCTTATCAAGTATGTCGAGGACCAATGGATACAATGGCAGAGGCAAGGCTAGAGTGTACAATAGCACAGCACTGAGTTTAGAAAGATGGCCATCATGTTCTCCCAAGATCCCAAATGCACTCTTCAAGTATTTGTGGGGTATACATAGCCATCAAGCATGTTTTTCAAGCCATGAATAGTGGATGAGGCATGTGTATAGGAACAATACCTAGAAAGCATAAGCTAAAATAAAGGGCAACCAAGTGGTTCAAAGCCAAAAAAACACTTGGATGCTTCTGAGAGGGGCAAAAAAAGTGGAAAGGGAGAAAGTATAAGAAGATAGCAACCATTGCACATTAGTGCAAGGATCCTAGCAACCATGTAACCATTGCAACATTGCTAGTCACATTGAGGAAACGTGTTGAAAACTACATCCAGAGTTGAACTCGACGAATCACAAGAAAGATGCAAAGAAAAAGCATCTTCTAGCCACAGATTCAAGCAATCAAGTTGAAAGAAACTCTGATGTGGACGAGAAGATTGTCAACACATCAGTGTGGAAGGAGGTGAATCTGAGTAGCCTTCTATTATTGGGAAAATAAGGGGATGACCAAACTCTTCCACATTACGATCCATGTCAAGAAGACCAAGATTGATGCTCTATTTGAGTCACGTTCACAGGCTAATCTCATAGTAGCAAATATATGTTGATAACTCTATAAGGCAATAGATAGAATGATTTCTCTTTTCTTGATAACTACTTGTGATCTCTTTTAACTTTTTCTTACTTATTAGCTTCTCGACTTATTATTATGTTTGTATCACTGTTGCGAACATCGGGATCGGGATTAAATCGGTGAGGGTCCGAAATCGGAAAAAAATCGTAAAAATCGGGAAAAAATCGACAAATACAAAATATTCTTTTTTTAATTTTTTTAATATCTAAAGCATCCACAACATAAAATAAATGCATTGACACATAATTATGAAAAGAGAACAAATATATAAGATGTGTAATATCATGTCTAGTGCTACATCACACATAATAGTGAATCATGTCCTGACTCCTTAATACTAAGTCCTGAGTCCCAACTCGGCCTCAAAATATCAACAAAAAATATAATAATGTATCTCATATCATGAGTCATAATGTCATATACAATGAAATGAACCAAATAACTAATACTATTGATTTCCTCTTCCCCTCTTGCGAAAAAATCTAATAGCTTTCCCTCTAGATGAAGAAGTCGATGGGGCTGGCAGTAGACTCTGTTGTGTTCTAGAAGCTGAAGAAGTAGGAGCTATAGGAGGTAGACCATGTCCTCTATCGGTGACAGGGGTAGGTGGTGTCACCTCCTCCTCCTCCAAAACCTCCTGCTCTAACCAATCAAGGGTTGACTCCATGATAGGTCTCTCGGCCTCAACCCTCCATGCAGTCGTGGTGTCAATCCTATCCAATGAGATGGCCTCCATATCAGGTGTCCTCTCAAGTTGCCTCACCCACAATCGAAGATTGTAGTAGACGTAGACCATGTCATTAAGTCGCTGGGACTCCAACCTGTACAAGGATCATAAATTAATAAATTTTAAATAATAAATTAATAATTATAAATAAAATATTGTTTAATGAATTCAAAAAATTAATTGGAATATTTTAATCTGTTATGCTTCTTGACGTGTATTTTTTCAAATACACTCCAGTTGTGCTCGCATCCTAAAGAGCTACATGTTTGCTTGAGCACTCGAATGACAAGCCTTTGGAGATTGGGTACTCCTCCACCGTAACATCTCCACTATGTATCTACAACAAATAAGATTAAGTAATAAACATAAGAAAAATAATGAAAGTTGAAAATTGAAGTAAAGTATTAACTTGAAGAGACAATGAATTTTGAAACAAACTAAATCTTACCTAGCATTTTAGTCTTCCTATCATGGATAACCATGTCAAAGCTAAATGTGCCACCTGCCATCATGTATATCTCCATTTCGTTGAATATTTCTGCACGTTTTGCTAGAAATGGCACCATCTTTTGAACACAAGTGAAGAATCCATCCATGACCTCAGCATCAAATAAGAAACCATAGGAGTAAGAAAATACAGGGTTCAGGTAGATCCCTGTAACATGAATAGGACAATGGAGTGTATTGTTCCATCGCTCATTAATCACTTCCCATAGGAGTTCTTTCTCAAACCCCTAATCCCCCTTATCATTATAGTAGCTCCGAATAGATTCTTTGGCCTTATCCATAACCTCATACAAGTAGCCCATTGCGGGCTTATCTCCATCAAATAATCGAAGAACCTTTACCAAAGGTTCAGTAATGCTACACACTTCCTGCACTCCCGCCCAGAAGCTTTCCTGGTATGAAACTAACCTGCATATGGCCTCTCCCTCTGGTTTGCGGCTATATGACAAAGCCCGCCACTCCTCTGAAAGAAACATTCCCTTCACATCCCACATAGAATTCAGGAAGGATTGAAGAGATATAAAACAGGTGGAAAACCATGTAATGGCAAGGCACACCAATTCGTTGTTGGTGAATGTTCTCATCAAATGAAGCACAAATGCATGACTATATATAAATTTTGTAATGTTTTTTTATGATTCAACAATACCCTTGACAAAAGGATATTTTCCTATGTCCTCCAACATCAAATCAATGCAGTGCAGCACAAGGTGTCCAAAATAAGTTAGAATGCCTCTCCAAAAACATCTTGCCAACAGCAACATAATTTGCAGCATTGTCTGTTATGACTGGGACATGTTGTGGAACCACCTCCTGAATGAACACGTCCAACAAACCACAAAATAAACATACATCTTTGATATGTGTAGATGCATCAACAGCTTTCATAAAAATTGTCCCCTTGGGACAATTAACCAAGAAGTTAATAAGGGTTCTACATTTTTTATCGGTCCAATCATCTGACAACACAGTGCATCCTATGTGTGCCCATGATCCCCTAAATTCCTCCAATATCTTAGTGTAATCAACCTTTTCATTTTGAAGAATGCGCCCTCTAAAATCATCATATGAAGGGGCTTTGTGCCCTGGGCCAAAAATTGCAATAGCATCAATCACGGGCTGGTAAAATGGATTGTTCCTGGCAACACTGAAAGGAATATCACTCCAAAAAAGAAACTTGCCCAACAACTTATCAACTTCTTCCTTCTCCCTTTTTTAATAACTCACGAAATAGATGGTTATGCACAATGTGTGGTTCTAGGCAATGTTCCACCAAGTCCCCTGGAGGTGGGAGCGAGGGGGCGAGAGAGCGCAGGAGCGGCCTATGCAAAAGCTCCCTACCAATTTTCAAGAAACGTGGGGGGACGTCAAAGTCATAAAAATTATAAAATTTAATATTTATAATGTAACTGTATTTTTGCAAGGAATGTATATACAATCATCATACACTTACATCATGAAAGATAAATCATAAATGATAAAATTATAAATCGATGAATGATGAATCACATAACTGAAATAAATTTAAAAGTCAGAAGTTAAAACATACATCATACAATCATGATTGTAAGTTTGTAAGTTTGTAACTGTATAATAATTAATGTAACTACTAACAATGTACAATGAAAATAAAGTTTAAGATATCATATGACATATTATATCAAGATTCAAAATAAAGTTTAAACTGAAGTTTACAACTCAAGTCTGAAACATACAACTTAAAAGCAAATAAGTTATGTCTGAAACATAAAACATAAAACATAACATATGAATATCAAATGATATCATCATAATGATAAATGAGCATAAATGCTCAAGGTAATGCTCCACTCTGCATCCAGCTGTTGCACAAATATATCAGGATCAACCATGTCACCATCTGAATCTGAATCACTTGGATTCTCAAAAATGCCAAGTGGCACACCAACTTTTAACACGAAACCATAAACTAAAAGGGGTGTGAGGGAGGCGTGAGGGGGCGTGAAGGGGGTGTGCGGGGGCGTGAGGGAAATGCCCCCTAGAAGTCCCCAAGACCCCGGAGTGCGAGGGGGCGAGGAATCTAGACCCCTAGGTGGGAGGGCGAGACCCCGTGTAACACTGGTTCTAGAAACAAAAAATGATGAGGCAACTATGGGGTCGAGTGTAGATGTTGATGGTGAAGAACCAGTACCACTCTCATGGTCACCTCCCAATCTTGACACTCCACCCCCTGCTATTTGACTCTTCAGAGTTTCCTTGGTAAGTTTGGTTGTCTATATTCCTTCCAATGATTTGAGGGCTCCTTGGATGATTTTTGGATTTGTATTTGAGCAAGGCCCTACCTCATGTCCAAGAATTTGTGCAATGTGGAACTTCAATCTATATAACCCCCCTGTCATATGTTTCCCACATAACTTGCAACTCAAATTTGATCTGTCAAACCCCCTATCAGGTTCACCAAATTCCCACAGAGGGTCCAATTTCCTTGCCATGTTTGTAACTTTGTTGAACTCTTGAGTTTTAATGTAAGATGAAGTTTGAAGTTTGAACGTAGAGCACAAGAAGAATTTCAAGTTAAATAAATAAAATTAAAATTTACATACAACATTTTGAATTTTTGATCAAAAAACCCTCGACTCAATGCAATAATAATGACAAAAAATACACATTCAAACCCAAGCAAAAATGATGGAAAAAAACTAGGGCACAAGAAGAAATTAAACAAATAAAACTAACAATCAATTTTTTGCATTTTAGACCAAAAAAAAACCTCTCCACTAAATGCAACAAAAATGACAAAAAAACACAATCAAATCCAAACAAAAATCATGGAAAATAAATGGGTGATAGAAACCCAAGGAAAAACAAGAAAAAAATAAAAAAAATGGCCAAATTTGATGCCCATACCTTAAAACCACGCTCTGTGGAAGAAACTTGGTCCAAACATGAAGCTTTTGCTTGGGATGCTAAATTCCTTCACTTTTCTCCTCTCTTGCCCTTGTAGATGAGTTATCCTCCTCCTTAGTTCTCACTCTTGCCATCTTCTTGAAAAAATCGCGATGTTCGCAACAGAGGTTTGTATATCATCAAACAACGACCAAAAACAAGAAGCAAAACAGTACACAAGAACACAGAATGTACGCTGCAAGCCAGAGCCAAAACCTCTCCACTTGAGAGGAAAACTCGCAAATCTCTTCTCTTCTTATAGATTCTTCAATTGATGAATTCTAAGACCTCTAGACCAAGACCAATACCCTCTAAGACCAATTCAAACCCAGTCAAATCTCTTCCAATAGCACAACTTCGACCCCTAGCTTCAGAATTTCGGCCTCTACTGCAGATCTGAAATTTTTGGCCCTCCCACAAGCAGCTGCTGCCACACGTGTGAGCCTATTATGGCCTCCCAAGGCTTCTTCAAACCTTCACTTAGCTTACTTCTTCTTCTGGTGCTTGAGGATGACCTAATGTGACATTTTTTGAACTTCTTTCTCTTCTTTCTTCAAGATCGAACTTGCAAAGGAAAAACCCTAGTTCAGCTACAGAATCCCTAGCCTTCCTTTGCACGTGTGAGAGAAAAATAGCCCAGAAACAAGTCTTCTTCGTCCTCTTCCTTCTTCGTTGCCTTCTTGCTCTTCTTATTCACTTGAATGAATGAGTGAATGAATGCATTCCAAGGATGTCGAGTTCCCTCCTTTATATAGGCCTCTAAAGGTGGACGTGGTTCCTCAAAATAGGTCAACTTCCCAGTTGCCAGGCCGACTTGGTTTTGAAGGGTATCTTGACATTTTAAATGACAAATAATTTTCTTTACAAGTTACAATGTGCCCAATGGGGTCTTCAACTTATGACGATGACTCTTTTGACTTCCTGAACTAGGACAAACCCTAGAAGCACTCAATGGGTGCTTGACCTCTAAAATAAAAGTCCTTGAGCATGAAATCCATGCTCCAAAAATAATAATAATAATTTTTCTTTCATTTTACAATATACAAGAATTAAAAGTACATTTTATTTTCATTGACAACAATTTTATTATTCCATGGGCAACTCCACTCATTGTCCAAACCCCTAATTTGCTTGATGGTGACAATATTCCTCCTTTAACTAGGGCTGCTACAAAAATGAAGGAACAAGCTACATAACTTGTTGGAACCGCTCTTCTCCCTAAATTTGAGAAGTTCAGCAATCCTACCCCAAATATGGCAACTAGTTCCACCACTGACCATCCTAAGATGACCGAGAGTGAAAGACATTTTGTTAGTGTCTTTGCCCTTTGAAGTTGAGTGATGATCCTGAACCATTACCTGAGAAATACAACCGATAGTTACCTAAACTCAAGGGTGACACTACCATGAGTGCCCATGACTTTGTTGAAGAATTTTATTGGCACATGTCCCGTAGAATGATCTTTGATGAAGATAGGCTCGTGATGTTTTTTTCTTTATCGCTTGAAGGACAGGTAAGAGAATGGTATTGTAGTCTTCCCCCAACATGCATCGAAGATTCTGATGAATTTGAGGATCTATCATGAAAATATGGTCATGCAATGCCTAAGGAACCTTTAACATCAAGAAGTTTTCTTAAATAAATCAAGGGAAGGCATCCAGGAATTCATTCAAAAGTTTGATAGGGTACTCCGAAATATCCCCGATCACTTAAAACCCTTCGATGCCAACATCCTTCACAAATTTATTAAAGTCATGGGTGGCCACCTAACATATGCATTAAGGGACAAGAAACCTTCTACGTTGGCTGAAGCTAAAGAAATAGCAATGCAGGTTGAAGAAAACCTACGTATCTCGATAATGGATGCCAATGACCACCCTAAGGCCAAAATCGAGACCAAGAAGGAAAAGTCTAAAGATCAACATGAAGAAGCTCTTCTGGCCATCCTTAAAAAATTGGAAAAACTTAGTGAAGAGGTCCACTCACGAGAGACCAAGAAGGAAAAGTCTAAAGATCAACATGAAGAAGCTCTTCTGGCCATCCTTAAAAAAATGGAAAAACTTAGTGAAGAGGTCCACTCACGAGATAAGAAAGTTATGAATAAAATCATCGCATTGGAAAAGGCCCAAAATTCTAGTTACATTCCAAGGGGAAAACCTTTTCTTAAAAAACAAAGTGAAGAATATAAGCCAAGCTCATCTCAAGTCCCAAACACTTTGGCTCTAACCAATACAGTGGAGCAAGATTCATCTTCTGAAGATGAGCAAAGTGAGAATGACGAGAGTGATAATGAAGAAGTAGACGAGCAAGCTAACCTTGTAGAATCTGATGTATTCAACATTTTGTTAAGGGGTTCATACACTCATCCTCCCATTAGTGAGGTCACAATCAAAGAAGAGAAGGAGCAGCCTATTCTTAATGTTGATACTAATAATGGAAGATTCAAAGGGGTGCAATATTCACGACAGGATAATAATAAGGACCCCGCAACCTCTAAGGAACCTAGCAAAGATGACTCGCCTCCCAAGCAAGCCCCTCCTGAGGAAGCTCCCTCTAAAAATCCTCCTATTAAGGATCCCCAAACTAAAGCCAGGCCAAAAAAGGATCCCCCAAGAAGAGAGAACACTAAGAAGAAAGAGAAGGGAAAACAAGTTGGACTTAACATTGACTAAGAGACTACTATAGGGAAAATAACTCTTACCCATTCCTTTAAAAGAGATTGTGAAACTTCCTGAACAACAACAACAAATTAAGTCCCTAGGTTTTGAGGAGGAAGAATTACCTGAACACTTGCAAAACATTCATATTCTTGATCGTAACCCTAGGCATGAACCTTTTATGCTCACTTTGGCTATCAATGACCTCTAATTACATAATTGTATGCTAGACTTAGGGGCTTCTGCCAACATCATGCCTTTAAAAGTCATGAAGGAATTAGGTCTCAGCATCACTCGGCCATATAAGAAGGTATGTCGTTTTAACTCTAAACCTATGGAAGTGCAAGGTCTCATAAAGGATCTTAAGGTTTCTTTGGATAGGAACCCCGTTATATCCCTTCTCATGGATGTTGTTGTCATAGATATTCCTGATGTATGGGGAATGCTCTTGTCCAAAAAATGGGGAGCCACTGTTGGGGATCACATTCAAATGTACTTGTCATATGCCACTATCCCACAATCTGATGGAATTCCTTTTATCCTCTATAAAGAGCCTACTTACCTTTCTCACAAGATTAACCCTAGACCAACCCCATACTACGAGACACATGACATCGAAAAGCCATCTCCCATCCTCCCTTCATAAGAAGTTTGCATCCTCAAACGACCAAATCACAAAACAAGCAAAAAGTGGAGGCTTAAATGAGAATATAAGGTTGGGGACTTGGTTTTAGTTGATAAAGATCTAATGCCTTTCAAGATACATGGAAAGGTTAGGGAGGATTATTACTATATTGCTAAACTCAACGACAAACTATGGCCACAACCGGTCAAGTTAAGTCGTATCACCCCTTTCCTTGACACTTGACATTGTACCATATGCATGATGCATTGCATGTTGATATTCGCATTAGAACTAATGTCATATGATATTTCTCATGGTAGATTAGTTGCATTTAGATTAAAAATTGCATATGTTATTTTATGTTGATTTTACGGCCTAACATTAAGCATGGGTGATCATAAGACACCGTACAAATATGTTGCCCCGTGGGTTTGGTCTTTGATATGTGCAGGTAACAGGTCTAGGGTAACCAAGAGATTGTTGGTGTTCTCGTGACCTCCAATTCAAGTAGCTTCGCCCACTTTTCGAGAGATCACGTCCCAGTTGGAGCCAAATATTACCCACCATTTTGTGGGTGATATCCATAGGAGAAAAATTTTCTCCAAGATGGTCCTCAACCGGCAGCCAACAAGCCCCTTGCAGCCACCAACTAGCTTGTTGTGCCATTTCTCCGCCACCTGAGTCAGCCATATGGTCCCTCACCCATCTGTCATGATCGTATGTTTGAAGGTGGGCCTACCAAACCTAAAGGTATGCCTTGTCATTTGGTAATTGAGTATTGTAGTTTACTTATCATGGAAACTTCTAGGCATGGATTAATAAGGGAATTTGGCAGAAAGAGTGGGCTAGGTTTGTGCTCTTGTCCCCTAGACCTCTTTGGGATGTTACCCTTGGACCTTAGCCCAGTGGGATCTCTTTTACTGACCTTTGGGCCTTAGGGATGGAACCACATGGGAAACCCTAATTTTGGTTGCGTGGTCCCACTCCCTCATCCACATATAACAATCCCCTTTTGTGTTAAATTTTATCTATTGCAGTAACTGGAAATTATTCTTCTAACTGTAAATTTAATTATGCAATTTATTTGCTACGGAAAACAACGAATAAAATCACAACTGCAATTTTCACCATAAAAATATTGCGGAAAATAAAATACTGAAAATTGAGAAATTCTAGCCCAAATACAAGAATTTTGACAAAGTTATTTTGGGACAATTATCTTAGGAAAAAACCCAATGAGGTAAAATCGGTACAGCAAATGAGGGTTTTATTATTATTCTTCAGCAACAATTCTGAGTACAATAATTTAGATGCTCAACTGGCAATCTAATCTGATGAAAATACTGGCAAAATTATTGTGAGAAATTTCTCTCACCGCACAGCTAATTTTTGCCTCTGAAATTACCTCCCTATCCTTTTCACTGAGCCTCCTGCATCACCCTCTACGCAGTGCCTACGCAAACCCTGTGGGGATTTCGACCTTCCTTCCTTTCCCTCTTCCCAGAACTGAAAATTTCCTCCCAAAATGCTACTACCCTTCCTCTTTCACCTGCTACTCACCCTCTGGCTCTATCTTCTCTGTTAAATTACTACCACTGAGAAAATCAAACTGCTTGGGCAACTAAGTATCTGCACTAGTGTATTCTCCATCTACCCATCGACTTCTTCTTATAATCCTCTGTTGGAGCACCAACGACCAAGATTAACACATAATTGATGACCCAGATTAATTCCCTATCGATCCGTGTGAGTTTCTAGATGATTCTCACCTTATTTCAATTAATATTGATTAACTAACCATATTCCTTAAGTTTAGACTTAGGAAATATTTAAAAAACGGTTAATAATCTAATTGAAACACTTCTAGGCAGAATTTCCAAAAACTATTTCTAGGTTTTGGAGATCTCGTGTATTCTAGCCTCTCCACCAAATTTCGTAGCTAGAACATATTTGATGCTACAAAAACTAACACTCCCTCGTAGTGAGGAATGTGTTCTAATGTTGCACACCCTACCACAACACCATGTCTCTACATCCTCTCTTGTCACGTTGTTGTTGTTGCCCACCAACTACTGCGCAACTCTGACATACGCTGCATTTTTTCTGCTGCTATCCCTGTTGTACTGCTGCCAACACTGCATCTGCAATGCAACTCCCTCTCATCTACTGTTGTTGTAACTGGGAATCATCCAAAGAAATGTATCCCTGCTACTAAAACGAGTTCTCCACCATACCCATATGTTCTCTGAAATAGACGAACTTAGCTCTCCCAAGAGCTTTCGCAAGTATATCTGCAACCTGCTCTTCTGTGGGAACATACTGTAGCTGGACTGCTCCACGTTGTACACAATCTCTGATGAAATGACATTGAATATCTATGTGTTTCGACCAATGTTGCAGGAAACGTTCCCTGCCCCAGCTCCAAGCCCCGAAACGCATCCCGTACGAAACCATATGGGATCTGTACTCCGAAACGCGTTTCGCAAAAAAAATTGTGGTTCCTGGAAAGTCAGATCCATACAGCTGGATCCATGTTTCCGTACAGCGGATCCGTGTTTCGTACGGCGGATCGCTATAGGAACCGCCGCGGATCCTAAGAGAGGAGAAGAGAGCTTGAAGAAGAGAAGAGAAAGAAAGGAGAAGAGAGAGTTGAGGAGAGCTTGGAGGAGTGAAGGAGGAGGAGCTTGGAGGAGTAAAGAAGGGCTTCCATCTACAAGAGCTAAAGAGGTAAGTGCAAACCCCAAACTCTCTCATTTTTTTTGTATTTTCTCTCCTCTCCTACACTTTCCCATTCTTTCTTCTTGCACATTTATTTGCAGGTTGTCCACCATCTATATTCATACTCAAAGATGATGTTTCTTTGGGTTCTATGTATCATTCCACTCTTGGTTTTGATGATGGTAAGGGGGAGTAGAAATAGAAGAGGAGAACATGAGGAAGAAGAGGAAAGTGGTCACCATATGAGTGACCCAATGTATGATGAGGAGGAAGGCTTCGAAGAGGAAGGGGATGATGAAAACATTGAATCACAAGATGGGAAAGCTGCATTGACACCCTTGTGGAACTATGTGACCAAACTTGAAGGGGGAAAAGGTGGTGGAAGCTACAAGTTTTTGTGCCCTCATGGTTGTCATGGAGGAAAACCATATAGCGGTTCATATACCCATGTGAGGAGGCATCTTTGTGGGGTGATGGACAGTGATGAAAAAAAGGGTGTTGTGGGGATAGCAATTTGCCCAAAGGTTTCAGCTGAACAAAGAAGAAAATACATCCAAATAGAGGAGGCTGCACAACAAAAAAACAAAAAACTCAATCTGAATCAAGTGCAACCTCTAAATTTGGTAGCTCATCTGCTTATGGTGTTTCTACAAGTTCTGGAAGTAAAAAAACAATAGTAGATTTGCTTAATGTTGCTGGGAGGGATGATGTGGATGGAAAGATAGTCTGATTTCTTTGTGCTTGCGGTGTACCATTCAATGTGCTTCGCTCTCCCTATTGGCATGAAATGGTAAAGGGCATCAATGAAGCTCCAAAAGGATACAAGTCCCCCAACTATGAGAAAGCTAGAACAGTGTTATTAGAAAGAGAAAAAAGGAAAGGTTCAAGCAGCTTTGACACGTTTTACAAATGAGTGGGTGGATAGTGGGGTATCCATTGTATCAGATGGGTGGACAAATATCAGAAACCAACATTTGATAAATGTTCTTAGTGTTTTTTCTACTGGTGCAGTGTTTATTGCATGTCATGATTCCTCCTCTGTCAGTGCAACTTCCCAAAACATTGCAGATCTCCTATTGCAATCAATCAGAGATGTTGGTCCTAGCAAAGTGGTTCAAGTGATCACAGATAATGCATCAAATTGTAAGGGAGCAGGTAAAATTATTGAGCGTACTTATCCACACATATTTTCGTCTGGGTGCTTGGTGCACACATTGAACCTTTTGATGCATGATATTGTGAAGCATAAAGAATGTGGGTGGATTAATGAGCTTTACAAGAGAGGGAAGAAGCTCATTAAATTTATCACAGGGCATACAAGGGTAAACTACTTCTATGGCACTTACTCCAAGTTGCAGTTGCTTAAACTTGCAAAAACCAAATTTGCAAGTTATTACCTCACCTTTAGGCGGCTAGTGAAGGTGAGACAAGCTCTAACTAATATGGTCACCGTTGAATCATGGGAGGAGATTAACACTGATAGAGATGGTGCTAATGCAACAAAGGACACTATTCTTGACATGTTATTTTGGTCATAGGTTAAATATGTTTTGCAATTCACCAAACCAATTTATTACATGATCAAGTTTGGGGATTCAGATAAGCCAATAATTGGGGAGGTGTATGAGCAAATGGACAACATGTTGGGGCAGATTAAAGACATTGTTGAGCCTAGAGATACCACCTTGTACAAATATATTCGTGCAGAGGTGGTAAAACGATGGGATATGCTAAATATTCCATTGCATGCATTAGCATATGTATTGACACCTAAATATTATAGTCCATCATGGCTTTCTACAACAGCACCTGGGGGGGCGAGCAGGAGAAAACCACACATAGATCCAGAGGTCCTAATCAAATATATGGATGCACTGGATAAATTAGTCCCTGATGAGGAGGAGGCACATTTGGTACGGAAATAGTTGAGCAGCTATACACTTTCCACTAGTCCATTTGGGAGCATGCATGCTATTAGAGATCGAGAGAGTTTTTCTTCTATTGAGTGGTGGAACATGCATGGAGGTGCTACTCCACTTCTACAGAATTTGAAATTGCGGGTGCTATCATAGGTGGTAAACACTTCTTCTGCAGAGATGTGTTGGAGCTCTTATTCTTTCATCCACAGTGTTAAAAGGAACAGGTTGAGTTTAGACCGGGCAGAGAGCTTGGTTTATGTTCATTACAACTTGAGATTGTTGTCCCATTACTGTGAAGATGCAAAGAGTAACAGAGACCTTAAGGTTTGGGACAGGTATCCAGAGGAAACCAATTTGGAGGATGGAGTGTTGCGATTAGAGCAATTAGAGGATGCTCTTACCCATGATGATGATGATCGACTTGACATGCCACCCCCCACTGGTCCCATGCTTCCGAGGTTCCATGGTTCAACACCAACAGCAGGGGCTTCGTCTTCATCAGTTACAGTGCCATTGCCATAGCTTCCACAGCCACCATCTTCTTCATTGCCACCACGTGGAGGCGCACCGTCACGTACTCTTCGTTTTGGAAGGAGGAGAGATGAGTAGATATTTTCAGTGTTTACACTTTACTGCTTTTGTCATAGATTATCATTAGACTTGTAGGCTTGTTGTGAATTTGAACTTTTTTGTCTTGGTGGTGGCCAAGTGGCCTATTTTGTAAACATTATTATTTGAATTTTGGACATGATTAATGTTGAGTCTTGGACTCTTGACAGTTGCTCACTTATAATATGCATTATGTTTTATAATATGGTTAAATGTTTTATGTTTATCATTTATGTTTTATAGTATGCTTAAAACTTAATTATTTGATGTATGTTTGTAATTGCTAGGATCTAGAATCTAGATTCTAGATTCCTAATGCTCGAATAATTAATTATTGATGTACAATGGAATCATGGATGTCATATCTATCTTGATTTATGTAAAAATATGCATGTTTTCATGTCTTCTACAACTACTATGGTATTTGGAATTGTTGTTTTGAATATAAATGCAAAAAAATATAAAATATATATATATATATACTAGACGCTTCCGAAATGCTTCACTTCCTAAATTTTTGGAAAATGACGCTTCTGCATCCCCACTTCGGGCAACATTGGATTCTCGGAGAGCTTTATGCAACTATGATTATCACAGTAGACACTGGTCGCCTCCATCCTCTGCCTATACAAGCTTACTAGTAGCTTCCGAAGCCATATAGCTTTGCACGTAGCTGTGTTGGCTGCCATATACTCTCCTTCTGCAGAGCTCAGTGCTACTGACTTCTGCTTCCTGCTACACCAAGAAACCATCCCTGATCCAACACTGACGCAGTAACTAGAGGTACTTTTCCTATCCACTGAACTACCTGCCCAATCTGCATCTGTGAACCACAAAGTATGACATCATCCCCTCGAGTATATCTCAACCTATGTTGCAGGAAACGTTGCATAGAGGTTTATAATTAAACAGTGTTGCTTGCAGATTTTAACATCGTGGAGCAATTTGGCATAAATCAGACATTCTATTTTCCATTTTCTGCAGTTTCAATGTCAATGTTCATATTTGTGGAATTTAACATTTAAGAGTTTCGTTTTAAAATATCTTCTTTTTTTACCCTATATATACAAACAAGGCACCAGGGTAAGGGGTTTAAAAAAGTTCCCGTTACTGACTACACTCCCCCCAAAAAGAGTTTCAACATTTAATGTAAGAGAACTTGAGCTTAATTCATTTTGGCCAGGCTGCAAGACCATTGCTTACTCCGAAATATAAATTCTAGAAGATATAATTTTGTGAAAGTCAAAATTCATCATTATTCAAACTGGCAAAATAGAAGCTCAGGCAGTAGTTAAGATACTCACTCCTGGTATATCTGCAACATACTGCCTAGGATTAACCTGCCGCACTGCTAGCTGACAATCCTGCCAAGATAAACCAACTTTAAATGTTACTAATCAAGGACTTACATAAAAAATTCAGGTCCTTTAACATTATTAAAATTCAAGATATGTCCATTCTACAATAAAAACGGATCTTAAAGCAAACAGAGGAAAGAGCAACAATAAATCAAAGCTCAACCAACTTTTATATTGAAACACAAGCCTATGGCCTGAGAAACATCAATCCTGATGGAAATTGAACCGTCGTCTCACTCTAAAGAAATGTCACATAACATACCTTGGTAGTTCAAGTAACAATTACGAACAAAACAAAATCAATAGGTGCTATTCTGAAAAATGATTCTTTTAAGTTTCAATGAAATATTAACAGCATATATTATTTTACCACAAATTATATTCCAAGAGAAATCACATATCATGTCTGGAATGTTGGGGAGTGTTAAAGACTGATTGCCTCGAATGAAAAGATATGCTAAAAGCATATCTGCAGAAGGAATTCAAAGTTAATGTATAGGAGAATGATAAAAGAGAAAAAAGTATTTATTTAAACCATTCTAAACACAAATGCAGACACAAGGTTTAGGAATACCTTAAAGCCAGAGTTCACTCACAAAAAAAAGAGTGATAGTACAGACCAGCACAAGCTTCCCTTAATTTAAGTTAATTTGGAAGATGGAAAAGATCAAAAGTTGACTGGAATGGAAGGCTATGTCAAATATATAACAACTGGACAAGTGGGACTTCAATAACTCTTCATATTAAAATGTACATCTTACAACCACCTTAGAGAAATATTCAACAAAACTTTCTAAGGTAAGTAAATGCAGTATGACTGCAATGAGAAGGCAGTAAAATTTCTTCAATAAGAAAACACACTCGAGGTGAAAAAAATGAAAAAGATCAATATTAGTTAAGTGTGTGATTCTTAATCTTTGAACCCAAAATTGCCCTAACACTGAAACATCTGACGTTATGATGTTATGGAAATATCAGTTTTCAAAATTTTAGGAAATGCAGAAACAATGCATCATATATATGTGTGGGGAGCATTGAAATTACTTGCACAGTATAGATATGCCAACACAAATATTATATCAGGCAAAGTACAACCAAGACCTTTTCTTACATAGACCTTGATAACCAAAGATAACAGCTCTCTGATGGATGGAGCTTACAAAGAGAGCATGGAATCTTTGACCAATATGTTTCGAAGTTGACTGTTAAAGCCCCAGTCCTCAAAGAACATACCTCATGTTTTTATTCTTTCCACATTATAATGCACAAGCAGTCTGAACGGCTAGTTCAGGCCACAGTCTGCTTGTGGATCGTGTATTTCTTCTTCAATTTCTTCTATATTGAAACAGCTTGTTAATAAATTTTCAAATCTGGACCTTTAAGGAGCTGTTAGCACCCAAAATTGATTTCTCCCAAATCCTATTTGGGCAAGCAGTAGGCATTAGTGTTGCAAGCATCCTAATTTTAAAGCAAAAAATCGTAAAGTCACGATTTTTTTGGCCTAGCTGATGTTTGCCAATTTTTGCCGATATTTTGGTGATATCTTAATTTTGCAGATGTTTCTGAATGTAGCCTTCTGTGAGTAGAATTATTTAGATATACACCTTCTAGATCCATCACATAAATGTATTAGTTTGCCAAGTTTTACCGATATTTGGTGATATCTTAATTTTGCCAATATTTCTGAATGTAGCCTTATGTGGGTAGAATTATTTAGATATATGCCTTCTGGATCCATCACATAAATGTATTAGTTGTTTATGTATTTCAAACCAACTAATGTGGCTCATCATCAGTGGTTCATGGTTCATCATTAGGACCAAAAATGAAGTTCATCATCAGTGGTTCATGGTTCATCATCAGAACCAAAAATGAATAGAATCTGATCCAACAGGGTATAAAAAGAACTAAAAGATAAGGTCAACAAAATGAGCGGTTAGAAAAAATAACAAATTGAATAAATTAACTATTAAGAAAAATAATAAATTAATACAAAAAAATTATTATAAATAACGGAATTAGTGCTAATAATAAGAACTCAAAAATTCGAAATAATTAAAAATTATAATAGAGGATAATAAAGATAGTATTAGAGATAATGAAGGATACAAAATTAAGATTAAATAAATTATAATTAAATATTAATAACTAAATTCTAAAATAAATAAATATTATATATATATATATATATATATATAAAGTTAATAAATAGGTAAATGAATATAAGTTATTAGGGATAATTACAGGTAAAAATTAGGATTAAATAAACTATATTGGAAGACTAATAATATAAAATAAAAAAATACTATAAAAATACAAATATTTCTAAAACTAATATATATGAAAATATTTATTATATATCAATGTTATCGGAACCGAACCGGTTATTGAACCGGAAAACCTTGTGGACCGAGAACCGGTCGGAACCGGAAAAAAAAACCGGTTTACCAAAATCACAGAAAATATTCATATTTTAAAGAAAAACCAGATATATTCATGTACATCCATATTAATACAAACCATTTAAGCACAAATATGCAAAAATTTTCATTATATAGGTGCAGATAGCCAAAATAGCACTTAGTGCAAAACATCGCTGAACAAAAAATGTAACAAACATCAAGAAACAGGCACTAAAAGGCCTTTATAGTCCAAAATAACATGTTAGATCATAGTATTATACTATAGCCTACAATACTACAAGCTACATATGATCAAATCATCAATCATCATTAGAATCCCTAAGTCACCTGATACGGGGATACGGGGATTCGAAGAATCGGATACAGGTACGGAGACCCCGGAACAGGATACTTCTGGGATACGATACGTTATATATTATTTTATTAAAAAATATATATATATTTTAAAATATATATATATATATATATATATATTAAAAATTAGATATTTTTTACACAAATTCATACTTAATTCATTGATTTAAACATAGATTTATCTATCATCTTCAATAGTCAAGGTTTTGTTTGAGTGATGGGTACATTTTTAGTAGGGTCATGATAGAGGAGTTTGACAACCAATGTCACTAACATCAAGGTACATAGAGGGATTGGTGCTCTTGATTAAATACAAGTTCCATACCCTAATACATGACAAAATTCGATGAAAACATTGCAATAACCCAATCCTGAAATCTTGAAAAACTGATAAGTCTGCTGGATTTTGAATGAGATCTAAAATTCTACTTTCTCCATATGAAATCCAATGAGGTCGGAACCACTCTCAAACATCCCGAGTCATTTCATGGTAATGTTAAAAATTTAAGTAAAAGGATGAAAATGAAGATTAAGGAGAATGTCACTTTTACTTTAAGAATTTAACATTACCATGAATAGTGTGAGGGAAATAGAGGGGGTGGGGGTGTTTAAGTAGCTTTAGGGGGGGCTAGGGTAGCGTTATTAACTAGGAAAAATAATAATTTAGAAAAAAAATTTAAAAAATTTAAAAAAAATTAAGAAAAAAAAAAAAAAAAATTTAGTGCCCAGGCTTGTGAACCGGTGGAACCGGTCTCTGAACCGGACCGGTACGGAACCGACCGGTTCAGTACCGAACCGGTCATTTCCGGTTCGGACCGGTTTTGCCTCCAAACCGATCGGACCGGCCGATTTTTCAGAACCGGTTCGATTCTGATAACATAGTTATATATAATAATTAATTTAGAATTCAGGAAAGGGAGAAATGGAGCGTTGGCGATGGCGGACGAAACCCTAACCCTGCAACAACCCTAGTTGTTTTTCAGCGATCTCTCAGGTGCGATGGATTATACTATGGAATGGAATGATTGTATCTAGGGCAGTGGGTTTTTGTCTGTATTAGTCTCGGCGCCGAGGTTCTTGGAGGACTCCCGGGCACTGCTTTCTGCGGAAAGCTTTGTTTATTTACTCTTACCTCCTAACTAACTGCCGACACAAAGATCTTCGCTCGAGCACACTGGTGGTTTTCTGCAAAGGTCACAGTTTTCTTGCATCTCCCCGGCAGGTGCACATTTTGGGTTATTCAAACAGCTCCGACAACCCAACAAAGGGTTATCGTTATATCACTGGCCATCTCTCTGGACCCCAGCAGATACGGTGAGAGGTTGTAGTTTCTGTGCAACTCCTCGGAACAGGCAAGGTCGTCGCGGAAGGGTTTGTAATGAACTCAAAACGGGGGTGTACACCTGACCAGTGAAGATGACAGACGGCGAGCTGGACTACACATCAAACAACTTAGACCCATCACAGATTTGGGCTGGTTTAACCCCACAGCGAACAGGTGGGTTGCCTCAGGAGTATGACCTAGCTGGAAAAGAGCATGTGGACATGGAGATAGGTGAATCATCATAGTCACCATTCTCATTAGCAGAACCTCTCCCGGCAACGGAGGCAGTTTGCTCGGAACCCTATCTGGCAGCACTGGCCTCTCCGGCATATTCCATCCCTTCGTCGTCGGTCCTCAGACTTTGGGAGCATCAAGCACAAGTTACGTTGGATGTTCTAGGACCGATAACGGCTAGGTTGGGGGTAAATGACGGAAAAGCGGAGGGGTCCTTTGGGTTCGAACACATAGGTATCAACCATGGTGAGGAGAACCTAACTCACGCGACCAGTTTAGGGGAACCCCCCTTTGTAGCGGCTTCAAGATGTTTTGAGGGCATCACTAATTTGGTCCCGTCTTCGGAGGAAGTCAGAACATCGGACTCGAACGACACACCAGAAGCTGAATAAAATTGTCGCAGCAGGACCTCCCACAGGTCGAGGAAAATAAAGCACAGGTGCACAAAAATCCGAGTTGAAGCTGGATTTGGTTTTTGGCGAAGGAATATGAATGGAAAAGATGGAGCAAACCTCACAGACTATTCTAGTGGGGCACATCTGAGGTAGGAACTACTCCTTGGCCAGGTTAAAGATCTGAACAGCAGAAATATGGGGAAATATTCTGGAGAAGCTTCCTGGGGTCCTCACGATGAATAGGGGATGGTTCGTCCTAATCTTTCCCCATTCGGAGATGGCTAACTGGGTGCTCACCAAATACTAGCACATTGAAATGACCCCGGTGCTCCTGAAGAGATGGACACCCCTTTTCGACCCAGACAAGGAGAAGATGGGTGCAGGCCCTATTTGGGTCAGACTATCAGATCTTCCGTTGCAATTTTGGACTGAAGAAGAGCTTTGTTTCATGGGCAAGGATTTAGGGATATATTTGGGCCACGATAGGTCCTACCTAGAGACTAGTAACATATCGGTGGCTCGGATACTCGTCCACTTGGATACGAGGGAAGGGTTAGTGGAGGCCTACAATCTACAATACAGAGACATCACGAGATGGCAGATCCTGGACTACGAAGGTGTCCCGTTTAGATGTCGACAATGTCATGAAGTCAGACGTTTGTACAAAGAATGCCCTCTCATCACTGCAGCCAACACTGAACAAACTAAGATATTGGTGCACGTAGGGACTCAAACAGTTGGAACCGGGGAAGAGGACAATTGCCAAGCGAAATCACCGGTGGAACCAGAGACGCGAACCTCTCCAGGTCGCCCCCCGACTCATCTTGCACCAGCAGATTCACAAGCCTGCACTGCCCAACCCCAGGAGGGGGACACTACTCCGATCCCGGGTACACCTCTTGCTATTTCTATTGCTCTCAATTCAAAAATGAATCACATTGTATCCCCTGAAATTCTATTGTTACTTCTAAAATAGATTTAATCAGATGCAATTTGGATCCCCTTATTTGTCCTGTTGCAACTGCCCCTCCCTCTGTCTCTCTACCTAATCCTCATACCCTAGTAGGCAAGACCTAGTAGGCGAGACTATATCTCAATCCATCTCAGATTCTTTGGGCCGATCTGTTGGCCACTGTTACAATCTGAGATCTGCCTCCAGGGCAGTAACCTCCCAAAACTATGGTCGCGGGTCTGATATCAGTGATTCACAGCGCAAGGCGGTGCGGGCTAGACCATCCTCCCTATCCAAGGCCATCATAAGGGCTGGTATGGAGGTTGTTGTTGGGACTCAAACTTCAATTGACAGGGTTCTTAGAGCAAAGAACACCCAGAGCATTAGTGACCCATGATTTGTCTCTCATTCAACTATAGGGGTTTGGCCAGTGCCGACAAAAAACTAGCCCTTAGAAGACTGTTAGCCCTCGAGCGAGTGGATGCACTCCTTCAGGAAACTTTGGGAGATGGAGAATACATTGCTAAATTGCTATCCTCTATTCTCCCTGACTGGAACTTTCAGACCCTGGATGTTAGGGGGAGATCTAGCAGATGTGCAATGGGTTTCAACAATAGAACCATCCAATTTAACAATTGGTGGGGCAGGGATGGGATTTTAGGAGTTGACATAACCATTATCGGCTTTGACTTGCCCATTAGCTTGATCAATGTCTATGGCCCTTGCCAAAACAGATAGGATTTCTGGGACAAGTGGATGACCACTACCATTCTGAAGGGAGATCACATTATCATGGGAGGTGACCTTAACTTCTCCATTGGCCTTGCTGAATCCTGGGGGTTGAACGTTGTTCCAGATCCCAAATCAGCTTTCTTCGAGCACCTAATTGATGAGGCTGATTTGTTGGATCTGGCTATGCCCAAAAAGCTTCCTACTTGACGGAAGAGGAGAACTGGGGAGGTTGCTCTGGCTAGAAGACTAGACCATTTCTTGATCAAGGCCAACCTGGCTAACAAGTTTGACAAAGCCAGGCAATAGGTAAGGTCGGGAGGATCCACGTACCACTCCCCCATTTATCTTGAGATTCGGCAGGATAACCACAAACCTCACTCCCCATTCAAATTCAATTCTTGTTTGCTGGAGGAGCCAGAATTCCACCATTTGGTCAAAAGCGACTAGATCCACTGCGACCAGAGACCTGATATAGAGCCTGCTCGTGTTCTCTTCGGCAACTTGTCAAGACCCTCACCATAAGCTGGGCCAGAGGGAAGAAAAAACAGGATGAGGAGACATTAAAGAAAATTGAATTTGAATTAGAAATCATGACTGGACCGGATGGTCTTGGATTCTTGACCACTGAAACCAAGGACCATCTCATACTCCTGGAAATGGAAAAAGCTAAATTACTGAGGAAACAGGAGGAAGAATGGAGGCTCAAAAGCAGGGCCATTTGGCTCAAAACGGGAGATGACAATACATAATTCTTCCAACAATGTGCAATAGGCAGAAGGAGTATAAACACCATATGGGAACTGAAGGATCAGACTGGCATGGTGGCAAAAAACCATGCTCAACTTGCAGATATGGGGATTATACACTTCTCAAATCTTTATAGGGATCCCAGGGATGCAAACATTACTGAGATACTACAGATTTCCAAATCAATGCACAGATTTGTGGAGGATGATGACATGAAAAATCTAAACGCGTCGATCCCCTTGGGGGAAGTAGAAGAGTTGTTGAAGTGGTTCAAGAAGGACAAGAGCCTTGGACCGGATGGACAGCCCATTGAATTCTATCTCACCTTCTTTGATCACATTGGGAAGGATCTCCTCCAAGCTAAGAAACCGGATTAGTCCCACAGGGCCTTCGAATCCTGAATCCGGCGAATCGAATACAATTCTCCAAGATTCGTACCGGATTCTTGGGATTCGGCCGTATCCATACAGGGTACGGCAAATTCCGACTGTACCCTATACGGATATGGCCGAATCCCGTACAGCTGGATACTCCGTTTCAAAAAGTGCAATTTTTGGTTATAAAAAACCGAATTTGACTTATTCTTTCTCACCGTTTTGTGATTGTGAAGTGAGCAAGGAGCAAGGGTTTGCAAGAAGAAAGGGTTAGCAAGGAGAAAAGGAGTTCTTTCGAAGAGATTCGAGCATCTGGTAAGTGCACTGTCCCTCTATATTTTGCATTTAGTTTGCTGTTAGTGTTTGCATGTGCATATGTTTTATATATTTGGTTATTTTTGTTATTTTTTACAGTATTCATGGCTCAATCAAAGGCAACAAGACAGGGGCAAAGAAAGGGGAAGAATGTCCCCATTGGAGATGCCCCTCCTGTCCCTGTTTCATCAGGGTCTGCAAGTATTCCATCTATTGGAAGTGGGGCTGCAACAGCAGCTTCAAATGTGTAGGGAAAACAAACTCATGACCCCATATACCCATTGTGGAAATATGTGACAAGAAAGGGAGGGGCAGGAAAAAAAGGGAAAGGGAGGAGGAAATTGTTCATGGAAATGCAATATATGCGACTGCCATTTCACTTCCACATATTTCCGTGTGAAAGCTCATTTGTTGGGTATTCCAGGTTGTGGCATTAAATGTTGTACAACAATTGAATCGGCACAGAGGAAGGAAATGGAGAAAGAGCAATTTGTTGGTGAGGCAAATGTGGCATCAAAATATTAAAAAAAATATCTAATTTTTAATATATATATATATATATAACGTATCGTATCCCGGAAGTGTTCTGTTCCGGGGGTCACCGTATCCCGAATCTGATTCTCGAATCCTCATATCCCTGTATCCCCGTATCAGGTGACTTAGCCTCCAAGTTATTGAGGTTAGTCGGACCTCAGGTCAAGTATATGATGGCTTCAATGCCACATTCATTGCCCTCATACCCAAGACTGACAAACCCCTATCTTTCAATGATTATCACCCCATATCCCTTTGCAACTGTATATACAAGATCATCGCCAATTGCATTAAGCCTATTCTATCTCCTCACATTACCAAGGAACAATTTGCCTTTCTAAACCAGAGACAAATTCATGAAGCGATAGGTACTGCTCAGGAAGTCTTGCATTCCATAAAGCTCAAAAGCCTCAAGAGTACTATCCTCAAGATTGACCTAGCTAAGGCTTTTGATTGTACCAATTGGAGTTACTTACAACTTATTCTTCTTCATATTGGCTTCCTCCACTCTTTCACCAATTAGATAATAGGTTGTATTACTAATGCATCTTTCAGTTTACTTATCAATGGTGCAGCATCCGATTTCTTCCATGCAGGTAGAGGACTTCGACAAGGATGTCCACTCTCCCAATTACTTTTTTTATTAATTATGGAAGGGTTGTCAATTCTTTTCGCAAAAGAAAAGGCAGAAGGGATCATTAATGGAGTTAAATTATCTGAATTCATTCAACTGACCCATCTACTATTTGTGGATGATGTCCTCATTTTTCTTGATGGTACATGCCATGACAACACCAACTTCCTAAATATACTGAATATCTTCTGCAAAGCTATTGGTATGGATCCCAACCACAGTAAATCTACAATTATTTTGATAAGATGCTAAGAACTTGAATGCAGGCACACTCTTGGCCTCTTTCATTTTGATAGCAAGGAATTGGTGGATGGAATCAAATACCTCGGCTTTTGTCTGAAACCTAATGACTACCACATCAATGATTGGAACTGGTTAATTGCCAAAGTGGAGCGACGAGTTAACATTTGGCAGCAAAGATGGATCTCCAAAGCAGAAAGACTTGTTCTAATAAAATTTGTCCTGGAAGCAATTCTTGTTTATCGGATGGCTTTGGCTTGGATTCCCAAAGGAGTGACAGCCAGAATTTTCAAAAAATTTGCAGAAGATTTCTTTGGAGGGGCAAGCAAGATGGAAAGATTTTCGCATGGATCACATGGAAGAAGATTGCCAAACCCAAATACTAGGGGGGTTGGGGGCTAAAAGACCTCAACCTTTTTGCCACTACATTGGCAACCAAAATGGGGTGGCACCTAATTACAGCCAGTAGTTTGTGGCAAGAGGTAACTTATTTCAAGTACATTGCTCCCCGGTCCACCCTGGAGTGGATCAGAGGTCACATCCCAGACTCTCCTGGATCTTCCATCATCTAGCGTGCCATCACCAGATCCATCCACATCATCAAGAAAGGATTGGCTTGGAGAATCAAACCAGGGGAACAAGTTATGATTGGAGTGGATGCATGGTCGGGTTGCAGACGGGAATTCCAATTACCACTGGGCATCAAGCAACATCTTGCGTCTATTGGCATCCACTACATTTCACAAATTGTTGACAATTACAATTCCACTTGGAGCTCACAGGCATGGAAATCAGCTCAAGAATTAGATATCTCGGACATCTGGCAGCCGCCCTAGAACCAATATCTCAGAGCACTTCAGTCTACCAACATCAGGATTACTAAGAAGGAGGACGAACTCTTATGGGCCTTATCCCCCAGGGACCGATACACACCAAAGGAGGGGTATACCTCTTTGTGTGAGTTACAGGAACCTCAAAATAAACAGTGGTGGTGGAGACGCCTTTGGAAATTAAAGGCTCCGCCAAAAGCCAGACTATGCATGCGGTGTATTCTCACAAATTGTGCACCAACGAAGGACAACCTTATCAAGAGAGCTATATATGGCCCATCTAGATGTTGTTTGTGCAAACTACAGGCCAAGGACGTGGACCATCTTTTTCTCACCTGCTCTGCTAGCAAACATATCTGGCTCCTCACTTTGAAGCCCCTTGGCACCACTCTGCAATGGCAAGGCAGTACTGTCCCCGAAGCCTAGTCATACTGGTGGCAATCGGCTCAATGCCCAAAAGAGCAAAACATCCCCCTCCTGATTGCCTGGGGTACATGGCTTGCTCGCAATCATGCGATCTTCCAGGGTTCGATGGCTGATTGGGCCAGCATCAACAACACTATTGTATCGATCTATCACTCTATCCCAAGCGATGTACCTACAGCACTAGGCAGAATTATCAATCCTGAATTTATTGACAAGTCCATCCCATGGGCATACTTTGACAGGGCCTCAAACATGCAGGGTTGTGGCGAGGGTGCTATCCTCCACAAATCCGATTCACACTGCTATAAAATCAAGATGGGACTAGGCCCAGGGACTAACAATTACGCTAAGCTCAACAATCTCAGACTCCTCACTTTTTCCCGAGAGAAAAGTTGCAACAGGATTTAGATATTGGGGGATTCAAAAGTCATTATAAATTGGTTTAACAATGATGCTATATGTCATGTTCATAGTCTTAGATCATTGTTGGATGAAGTTACGGCACTTAAAGCTTATTTTGATTTCATAACTGTTACTCACATTTACAGGCAGAGGAACCAAGTGGTTGATCAATTATCCAAAAGTTGGACAGGTGACTAAACCTTATACTCTACATTATGAAACTAATAAACCAGAAAGAGATGGATCGTTTTGTGAAAGAATCTTTGGACCTATCAAAAGTAGAGTTTGTGCTTGTGGAAATTCTCCAGGGATCAGAAATGAGAAGATAGACTCAAAATTTTGCACACAATGTGGAGTTGAATTCATTGATTCTCGAACGAAAAGTCAAAAACTCTGAATATTCCGACCAATTAAGGGTGAAAAATGGGGTCAATCCCTTAGCAAAACTGGGATAAAGTTGAGCCAAAAGATCGCGATTCAAAATAAATTCATGAGGAAGTGGTATCTCTTTAGGATCCACTCCAGCGTCTAGAAGTTGGTTAATGGGTAGAGAGACGTGTATTTGGTGTCCTGCCCAAGATAGAGACCCAAGTCCTAGTAACCCTGCTAAATGATGATTCAACATGGATTCTACATCCTGGAACCAAGCCAATTTTGGGGCAGCTTTGTGATAATGAAACCAACCAGCAAAAATCATTAACGCCGCAAATATCAATGTACCAATTGCAGTGCAATAAAGTTGTAATTCACTGGTTATTCCAGATGCTCGCCAAATCTGGAAGAAACCAGAGGTTATTTGTATCCCTCGAAAACTTCCACCTACATCCCCAGTCAATATTTCTTGGCCAAACTACTTGGGCACTGGGTTTGATGTGAGTGGGATCAGCCAACCATGCTTCATAATTGGAGAAATGAGCGCTGTGAAAATACATCCCACTTAACCAGAAGCACCGCAGCTAGCATGGGGTCACTGGCTCATTTTTTAACAAGATGGACAGCAGGAGTATCAGTACTATCATAGACCCTTCATAGAGGATATGGAGGGACAGGGGGCAGTCTAAGCAGACTGCAATTTTTGAAGATTTTTGACATGTTACTTGCCCGGACTTATCTGTTTATATTATGTGATTATGTAGATATTTTTGTTTTTCATGCACAGTACTGTTTTTACAAGATACTTATGTAAAACTGAGTTATATGACTCTCTAGAGTTTTGTTGTCACATAATCTATGCATAGACGAATATGTTGCTGATACAACATGTAATTTTTTTTTTAATAAATGAAAATTACGATTTTTTCCTTGGAAAATAATATATAATAATTAATATAAAGAAATAAAATAAAGAAAATAGGGGTCAAATAAAACTAAGACTAAATATAGAAATATCTAATGAGAAAGACTATGTGGTTCTAAGATTCTGAGAGGCTGAGTTCTGAGATTTCGAGAGTCAAATCAATCCATTGTTGGGGTAACGCAATTCCTATGCAGTCACTGCGCAGAGGCTGCGCAAAGACCTCCAGGGGCATCTCTTTTAGTGGCCGGATCAGCCGGATTTTCCAGTGATTGAGTGAGGTAAAACTCACATTCTTTCTGCCAGTATTTCTCTCTCTGTAACTGAATAACCCTTGAGGTATTCATAAATTGCTACTACTTAATAATACAAACCCTCAAATCTGTAGCACCAGTTTTCCCGCATTAGATTTTTCCGGGGACTTAGTCCAAGATAAAGGTGTCCTATGTGTGATTTAATTCTTGCTCAATTTCCTTGTTTCAAAATCATAAAGTATTAAGTGTAGGCTGCGTCAGTAATTCATGAAGAAATCTTAATTAATTTTGTAATGTAATTTAGATAATAGGAGAAGTAAATTCAGTTAGTTGCAGTAGGATTCCTGAGATTGTCAGATCCGGGAATTTCCCATGGTATCAGAGCATTTGATGTAAAACATGAAAAGAAGATCTGAGCACTAGAGTGAAGGCCAAATTGTTGCAGCAGCAGCAGATCGAATCCCCAGAGGGATTAAGCAGTTCTAGCCAAGAGGGCTAAATCTTCGAGGTTGTCTCTCTCTGAGTGAGTCGATAGAGAGGAAAGACTTCCAGATCGATATTTTGCCGAGGCAGAGGGAGCAGCACAAATCCTTCACGTAGAGCCAAAAGGACACAGTTTTTCTGCAGGCAATTGCTGGGCAGAGAAGCGTCAGAAGAAGAAGAAGAGCACATAGCGGAAAATAATTCCTCAGTGAGTTCCTTGCCGAGGGATTCAGGATTTTTCCAAGATTCGAGCAGCAAATCTGGGCAACAAATCTACGAACTCCACAAGGAGTGTGCAAGCCTGCCTAGTGTTGCGTAGAGGGGGACAAAGAAGGAGCAGTTCGACAATTTTCGGCTGAAATGGCATCTCATGGACTGAGAGATCAAGACCAGTTGGAGGGATCCTCCAACTATGTAATCTGGAAGGAAAGAATCAAATTCCTTCTAGATGAATATGATCTCAAAGTGTTCGTGGGCAATGTGGTTGTTGACAATTGTACCTATAGATTCGGATCAGAACAAGAAGTACAAGTCCGATATGGCAAAGGCCAAGAGACTAATCCTTGATGGTGTCAAGGATCACATAGTCTCGCATATAGCTGGTAAGAACACCGCCAGAGAGATATGGGAGGCCTTGGCTCTATTGTACAAAGGAACTTCCAAGTAGCGGAAGATGTACTCTAAGCAGAAGCTCCAGATGATCCAGATGCAAAAGGGGGAGTGCATTGCTCCATTCCTCACGAGACTTCAAGACATTCGAGACCATGTGATCCACCCCAACTGCGGCAACTATGGTGAGGCTAACCCTTAATGCAGTCACGGAGGAGTGGCAAGTTTTTGTCCAAAGTATTTTGGGCGGGGCTACACTTCCTAGTTGGGAGCAGATGTGGGCAGCACTTCAGGAGGAGGAGCTGAGGAGAGATCTAGTCAAGTGCAAGCTTAACGACAGCAGCGAAAGCGGATCTATGAATTTGGAGGAGGAGGAGAATGCAACCCTCACATCGAAGAGACAGCAAGGGCAACAAAGACAGAAGAGAGAAGTCTCGAAGGTGAAGTGTTTCAGATGTGGCGAGATGGGCCACTTTGCATCACAGTGTCCTTTGAAGAAAAAGGACAAGGATGAAAAACACGATCCTAAAGTTGCAGCCGCAAAGATCGAGTAGGATGAGTTTGCCATGAGTGCCCACGCTTCTCCAAGAGAGAAATGAGGCAACATAAAACTGTAGTTCATCTTGAACTTTAGTTGAGCAGGATCCTTGAGGATCCCACCTCTTGGATCACAGCCTTGCTACTGGTGCCCATAATCAGCAGTAGCGGGATGGAGGAGTTTTCAGCAGGAGCCAACGAGTGATGAAGACGACAGTGCAATAGGTAGAAGCGCCTACTCCTGGAGCAGCGCAGAGCAAGGCAGCAGCAATGCAACGCAGTGCAGAGTAGTGTTGCGCGAGTAGCAGCAGCGTAGTGCATCAGAAGGAGAGCACAGTAGTTATCAGCAGTCAAACTCTTCGACACCGAGGTGCATCCACTGAACACTTGTTCAGTTTTTGCGTGATTTCAGTTGCTTCTCTCAGCAACTGAGTTGCAGTGCAGATGTAGTGTTATCAGTGGCAGTGCTAGCAGCATAGCATATGCTACACTTGAGAGAGAATTGTATTACAGATGCAACAGTAGCAGTGGCAGTGTCATAGGAAGCAATACAGTTGCAGCGGCAGTGCAATAGTTGATGGACAGCTTGTCAGACTTCAGCAGCACAGAGGATGCTTCAGGGTCAGAGCAGTATGCAACAGGCATATTGTTAGAGTACCTTCCTCACTAAGAGGGAGTGTTGATTTTTGGTAGCATCGGAAGTGCTCTAAGTCTCAAATTTTGTGGAGAGGCTTAGGCACTGGTATTCCAAAGAACCTAGAAAACCGTTTGTGAAAATTCCATTCGAGTTATGTTTTATTGTAAAAATTAATTATTTTAATGGGGACCCTAAGTCTAAACTTAGGGAAATTAAATAATTAAAAGGTATTAATAAAACAGAGTGAGAATGATCTAGAAAGCGAAGATTAAGTCATGTTATAATCTTAGTCGTTGATTAGAGATCTAATCTCGACCGTTGATTTCCCAACGAGAAGACTATAAAGGAAGGTTTGAGGGTCATTTGGAAAGACACACCGAGTGAATCAAGTGATTGAATTCTTCTGATGGAGCAAGTGCTCGGACGAAGATTAGATCTAAGTGATTCCAGTGCAGAGAGGGGTAGAGTAGCTTCCAGAGAGATTTTCTCAGTCGGAGAATCATCAGTAGAGAGAGGCAAAGAGACATCCAACATAGCCAGCGCATAGCCAGATAGGTTGGCGCAGAGCCACGCAAAGGTTGTGCAGTGGCTGAGAGGGTTTCCGAGATTTTGTTGTCAGATCAGTTCCAGAAGCCGAGAGTCGGGGTGTGAGACCGAGAGGCTGAGTTCTGAGATTTCAGGTGTCAGATCGATCCATTTCTGGGGTGACACAGTGCCTAGAGGAGGTGACGCAGTGCCTACGCAGTCACTGTGCAAAGGCTGCGCAGAGACCTCTAGGGGCATCTTTTCCAGTGTCCAGATCAGCCGGATTTTCCAATGATTAAGTGAGGTAAAACTCACATTATTTCTGCCATTATTTTTCTCTCTGTAACTAAATAGCCCTTGAGGTATTCAGCGATGTATTTAGAAATTGCTACTGCAAAATAATACAAACCCTCAAATCTGTTGCACCGGTTTTCCTGCATTGGGTTTTTCCGGGGACTTGGTCCAAAATAAAGGTGTCATATGTGTGATTTAATTCTTGCTCAGTTTCCTTGTTTCAGAATCATAAAGTATTAAGTGTAGGTTGCTTCAGTAATTCATGAAGAAATCTGTATTAATTTTGTAATGTAATTTACATAATAGGAGAAGTAAATTCAGTTAGTTGTAGTAGGAATCATGGGATTGTGAGATCTAGGAATTTTCACATTCTAAAGCAAATTCAATAACATGTCCTTTTTTTATCTAGGGAGTATTGGGATGACATACTTGTACTGGTGTGCAACTAATGCCAACAAGGGCATGCAGTCAACAAAAATTGATGCCATATGCAAATGCATTGAGAAAGGTTAAAGCCGCAACTCCACATCAATTATTATGGCTCTTTCCATATCTAACATTTTATGATAGAAGCATGATTCTTGATAATCCTTTTCATCTACAAAAACAAACTTAATGTTTAGAAGAGTTTCCAATTCATTATCGTTGAAATTTAGTCTAGAAAAGCACAACTGATAACCATCTTGAGGTATATACACAATGGAGCCTGATTTGGGAGCAACAAACTTGTTAAACGTGCCAAAAGAAGAAAATCCTTCCTTGGTTTTACCAATATCCATACAACTTGGATGCTTATTAACTTGAAAATTTTGCAAGGCAGCATGACCTATAACATCAATTTTAAAAATTTGTTTCATGGGGTCTTTGAAACTTTGTCAATTTTCATTAGTGTCGTGTCATATTCCTTAATTTTAATAGTGTCGACAAGTATCTCTTGTAGCACAGCAAGAAGATGGGTAACTGGCTTCATGTCATCTTCAGTTCATGGAAAATGTAAATATTGAAGTTTCACCACCATCGAATCCCTCTTCAAAACTGATGTAGTTGTTGATTTTTGTAGCTTGGGAGGTACTCCAAGCCTTGAGGATCGAGGGTTTGGAAGAAGGAGCTCCACAAATAGCCTTGTGGGCTTGAAACCCAAACTTGGGGTTCTGCACCCATCAATGTTTGGGCCAAAACCGTGACGATATTTCGACAAGTGATGGATGAGGATGATAGTGCTCGTCGAGACAAATCCGACGCATCGAAAATCATCCGATTCTGAGCTGTGGTTGAAGAGAAATGAATTTTTGAAGTATAATGTGGGTGAAGGAGCCTACTATTTTAGGTCAACCTAGTGTTTTTGGTCACCTTATGACATTTGGCAACCCACCTTCATGAGATTCGTTGAATCCCTTAAGAAGGCTATAAATTAAGGGCATGTGTGAGGTTATTGGCAACCATTCAAGTGCATTCACATATGTGGTAGCTCTGCAAATTTTAGTGCGGATCTTAGCAGTGTGCAAGGAAGCAAGGACGTGTTTGGCACCGATTTGGAGAGGGTTCTCTTATTTTTGAGTGCGGATTTCTAGCAGAGATAGGCCGCAGTACTCTTAGACCTGTTCCAGCTAGCTTGGAGGCTTCGAAGGGCAGTAAAAGACATCGGATCCCTTGCAGACCAAACCGGAGAAGCAAAGGTGAGTTTCAGTTGTGTTTTGTGCACATTTTTGGTGTTATTTAGTACTATGTTTGGGCTGCAGGATAGTAAAGATGTTGGGAGGTGCCAGCAGCATGCTTGGTGATGCGTAGGGTCTAGGGAGGTTCTACTAGCCAGGCCGCATCTTTCTGGAGTAGGCCACAGCCCAAACATGGGTGCTTTCCCTGTGGTTTGAAGAATAGACCCTTGTTGGAGTTGTCGTAGGGTTACTAAAGTGTCTGTTCAGTGACTTGAGGCATTCAAGGGTGCACAACAAGGCTAGTAGGGCAGCAAAGGAAGCACAGCCTGTTTGGAAGGAAAAACACAGAGTTTGAGCAAGGGCTTAGGGCTGGTTAGTGTGCCCTAACCAGACTTTCACGTGCACAGATCCCAAGGCAAGGAGGCAGCAATAGTATATTGCAAATGTCTTCTTGATTGATGGAGGTGGATGGGTGTCCTAGAAAAGGACAATTTGTGAAGTTTGTTGGCATCCATGTCTAAGGGTATCCTAGATGATTCGATGCCATGACTAGGAGCAGATGCTACAGCGAGGATTGGTGACTCATGGTCTATTGGAGGGAAGTGTGAGAGTGAATCAACTGTGGACGTGGATTGGGCATATTTGGTCTGTTGGAGGACAGCGTGATAGTGCCCAAGTTGGAGCCCAGTGTGCACCATCTTCATGGACTTAGATGGTTGCTAGAGTGACAGTTGTTGAGCTTAGGGGTTGACAAACTAGAGGAGCAGTTGAGTAGCCCTAGACTTGTGTGTGGAGAAGAACTTCTATAGCAGATGATGGGCAGTCCTCCTAGCCTGTGTTCATTGTAGATGGACATCTTGCAGTGATAGGTGGTTGCAGCCCTCCATGCCCTATGTTGGTCTTCATTGAAGCAAGCGCAGGAAGACCATAGTGGGTTGAAATCCCTGAGTAGCTGAGGAGCAGCAGTGGGCAGTTGTGAGTTGTTCACCAACGGAGTTGTGAACAACTCAACAAAAGTCTCAATGTGTTGTGCCCTTGATGGACTAAAGCACAACTAGTGAGCAGATTGGATAGCTGAGATTCAGTGGCCAAATGGACTTGGATCGTTGATAGAGGCAGTGCTGCAGATCGATAGCCGAAGGACCAAGCAAGTACAAGGTACGACCGAGAGGAGCTGAGACAGCGTGCTACATCAACTAGATGATCAGAGTATCTTGTATGCGTAGATTGGTTGTTGATGGACTGACACCAAGCTCCAGTTTTGTATCTTGTATCAGCGGATGTAGAGGGCCATTATCCCTGGTATGGGAGCCTTAGACTGTTGTATTATATCAGTTGGATTAATATAATGAAGTTGGGTTATTGTAAAAATTTGTCTATATTTTGTACCTGTGTGACTTATTGTTGTTTATATTTCGTTGTGCAAAGTAGTTTCATTGTGATCCTTGGTTTGGTAGCACCAGAGATTTAAGATTCTATCCTAGACACCAAGATCATGGAAAAACAACATGGTATCAAAGCGTGTCTAAGCTACTTTGAGGGATAGTGAATCAGAGTGTGCACAGCAGAGCAACTCAGAGGGAGTTGTGGGTGTCTAGATCATGGAGCAGAGGGTTTAGCTGAAGACATGGAGAGGTGGTCTTGACTGGCTTGGCAACGAGAATGGTTGGGAGTTCTGATGGATTGGTGGTGAGCCTGGTGAACAACAGTTTGTTGTAGGGCAGATTGTTGATCATGGACTTTTGTTGATTTGTCATTGATGATTGGGACAGCTCGAGGATTGCTCTGGCGTGGACAAGATCAGTTTGATCGAGATGGCTTCATGTAATGGACTACAGATTGGTAGGCTAGAACCTTCATTGGATTGTGATGTTGCATATCCGAGATTTGAGGGATATGCACAATTGGTATTTTGATCCAAGAGGATGAGTGCTTGCAAGACTAAGCCAGTGGAGATCATGTAGGCCTCAGAGGGAGCAACCCTATGGAGATTTGGGACCTTTAGGTTTAGATGTGATGAGGCAGAGGTACTACCGAGGTTGTCGAGTTCATTCTACAGGGTATGTCGCAGTGACGGACGCTAGATGGGCTAGTGTCGTCGTATGATGATGGTTACTTCCTAGTCTTCGAAGTACCTCCCTCGCTAAGAGGGAGTGTTGATTTTTGTAGCTTGGGAGGTAATCCAACCATTGAGGATCGAGGGTTTGGACGAAGGAGCTTCACAAATAGCCTTGTGGGCTTGAAACCCAAGCTTGGGGTTTTGCGCCCATCAATGTTTGGGCCAAAACTGTGACGATATATTGACATGTGATGGATGAGGATGATAGTGCTCATCGAGACGAATCCGAGATGAATCCGATGAATCGAAAATCATTTGATTCTGAGTTGTCGTTGAAGAGAAATGAATTTTTGAAGTATAATGTGGGTGAAGGAGCCTACTAGTTTAGGTCGGCCTAGTGTTTTTATTGACCTTGTGACTGTTGGCAACCCACCTTCATGATATTGGTTGAAGCCCTTAAGAAAGCTATAAATTAAGGGCATGTGTGAGGTTATTGGCAACCATTCAAGTGCATTTACATATGTGGTAGCTCTGCAATTTTAGTGTGTATCTGAAGCAGGGAGCAGGGAGGCAAGAAGGACGAGTTTTGGCACCGAAAGAGGGTTCTCTTATTTTTTAGTGTAGACTTCTTGCAGAGATAGGCTGCAGTAATCTTAGGCCTATTCCAACTAGCGCGGAGGCTTGGAAGGGCAGTAAAAGACAGTGAATCCCTTGCAGACCAAACTGCAAGAGCAAAGGTGAGTTTCAGTAGTGTTCTATGCACATTTTTGGTGTTATTTAGTACTATGTTTGGGCCACAAGATAGTAGAGTTGTTGGGAGGTGCGAGTAGCATGTTTGGTGATGCGTAGGGACTAGGGAGGCTCTCCTAACTAGGATGCATCTTTCTGGAGTAGGTCGCAGCCCAAACAGGGGTGTTTTCCCTGTGGTTTGAAAGATAGACCCTTGTTGGAGCTGTCATGGGGTTACTAAAGTGTTTGTGCAATGACTTGAGGCATTAAAGGGTGCACAACAAGGCTAGTAGGGCAGCGAAGTAAGGACATCCTGTTTGGAAGGGAAAACACAGAGTTTGAGGAAGGGCTTACGGTCGGTTAGTGTGCCCTAACCAGACTTGCAATTGCACAGATCCTAAGGCAACAAGGCAACAACAATATATTGCAGATGTCTTCTTGATTGATGGAGGTGGATGGGTGTCCTAGGAAAGGACAATCTGTGAAGTCCGTTGACATCCATGTGTAAGGGTCTCTTAGATGATTGGATGCCCTAACTAGGAGCAGATGCTACAGCAAGGATTGGTCACTCGTGGTCTGTTAGAGGGCAGCGTGAGAGTGAACCAAGTGTGGACGTGGATTGGGCATTTATGGTCTGTTGGAGGACAACATGATAGTGCCCAAGTTGTAGCACAGTGTGCACCATCTTCATGGACTTAGATGGCTGCTAGAGTGGCAGTGGTTGAGCTCAACGGTTGACGAACTAGAGGAACAGTTGAGTAGCCCTAGACTTGTGTGTAGAAAAGGACTTCTACAACAGATGATGGGCAATCCTCCTAGCCCGTGTTCATTGTAGATGGACATCTTGCAATGATAGGTGGTAGCAGCCCTCCGTGCCCTATGTTGGTCTTCATTGGCGCAGTGCAGGAAAACCATAGTGGGCTAAAGTCCCTGAGTAGTTAAGGAGCAGCAATGGGCAGTTGTGAATTGTTCACAAATGGAGTTGTGAACAACTCGACAGGAGTCTCGATGTGTTGTGCCCTTGATGGACTAAAGAACAACTAGTGAGCAGATTGGATAGCTGAGATTCAGTGCCCAGATGGACTTGGATCGTTGATAGAGGCAGTGTTGTAGATCAGGAGCCGAAGGATAGGAAGAGATGGGAGGTCCCTACCAAAGAGGAGAGTGAGTAGAGCGCGCTACATCAGCCAGATGGTCAGAGTATCTTGTATGGGTAGATTGGTTGTCGATGGACTGACACCAAGCCCAAGTTTTGTATCTTGTATCAATGGATGTATGAGGGCCATTATCCCTAGTACGGGAGCCCTAGACTATTGTATTATATCAGTCGGATTAATATAACGAAGTTGGGTTATTGTACAAAATTGTAATAAGTTGTCTATATTTGTGCCTGTGTGACTTACTGTTGTTTATATTCAGTTGTGCAAAGTAGTTTCATTGTGATATTTGGTTTGGTGGCATCAGAGATTTAAGATTCTATCCCAAACACCAAGATCGTGGAAAAACAACAGTAGCAAGGGACATAAACTTCTGATGATCCTTTCCCTCTCGAATAATATGCGGATTGTATCTAGGATGACCACTCTCTAAAAGGAAATTTTCCACAATATCCATACAGAAATTAATATGCCCATAATACACATTGGTTGTATCCACTTTAGGATATACATCTCTATCAAAAACATTTTTACAGAGATTCAGATGGTACTTTATATCCACCTTCGACAATTGTAAACATCATCGGATAGGCAACTTGAAAGAAGGCAAATATTGTGCAATCTCGATACCACCATAACCAAGAGCTAGTTACTTTGTTGCTATTAGCATCAATAGTTTTGTTTTTCAGGAATTGTTGGCCACAACTTTCAATGCTTCCATCAGATATATAATTTGTTATATAATCTGCATAAGCAACCATCAAAACTTTTCCTAATGAATTTGCTTCAACAAGAGGAGTACAAGGTACATTGGAATACCCATATTGAAATATTGTCACTACAACATCTGCCAATAGGTAAAAAAATCACCATCATTGTTCAACCTTTCTGCACCAAACAAAGACTTTCAATATTTGTACTAGTAAATAAACCTTGCTCAGCAAACCTAGTGACTTCTTGCAGAGCCCTTTTGCAAGTAGGCCCTACTGAATCCCTGACCTGTACGCCAAAATCTGTTAAGTTATAAACAGCCAGAACAACAGTTGATCTTGCAAGGCTTCCAAAAGTAAGGTGAGGAAACTTCCTACGAAACCATGCACTAAGGGCCCTCGAGTATGACATGCCAAAAACAAACCAAGTGTTGTCATAGTTGGACAGATTTTACTTTTTGTTTGTCAACTCATTTTTTATCTTCAGCAAGATATCTTGTGGTGGATAATTAGCTATCGATTTCAAGGTTTCTACAAAAGCATCTTCAACATAACCTATTTCAACTACCTCATCATCGTCTGCCTTAAAGAACACCCCAATGACTGTTCAGACCAAAAAATTGTATTGCCATCCTTGTCCCATAATTATCTTCAATGAAAGGAACAATGAAATAATCAAACTTGAAGTATCTTCTTCTCCTCTTCTAAGCTACATCCGAGATCAAGACAACTCCCAATATGGAACGTTTTGGTTTATTTCTTGCATGGAATGCAATGGATCTGAAACCGAAATAATCCTCTGGGCTGTTTGACGTCCTAGATCTTTCAGTTCCCATACACCCAGGGCATCTGATACTATAGATGGCAGCAAATAATCTTGAAATTCCACCAGATCAGCAGTTAGCTCAGGTTTGCGTTCCAAGAGCTTGGAAACTATGAATCTTCTAAATTCCTAAGTTGAAGTCGGGCACCCTAATGATATGATGCAGAATGCGGGTGATCCTATAGACGTTAGAATTAGGCACCCCGACGATACAGATGACGGGCATAATCTCATTGTAAGTCCCCTCGATCGCATTGATGACGCTAAGGCCCTCGACTGTGAATGTAGCGGCGCAGGCTCCCACACGTTTAGATCATGCATATCCATCATCAGCGTAGCAGGCATTAAGTTTATTGTAGCAGTCGGTGAGATTGTGGCCAGGCTCCGTCATCAGATGGTCCGGCAAGGTGAGATTGAAGGCCCCGGAGACAGAGAAAACATCCCTGACCTCAACTTCGACTCCAACTATGTAATATCAACACACCATCTCCAACATACGTCATACAATAATCATTTGATACATTAGATGGGATCATTTGAAGTGAAGCTGTTAATCTCCTAGATCTGTGTATCCAGTTTTAATGTCACTATACAATAGAACATTAAACAGGGAATTTAGAAGCACCAAAATACAGAAAGATATGGATAACCAGTCGTTTTTGGTCTACAAAATTTACTCTATGTGATATATTTCAATTTGGACCTTATGGGTCAAAATAGTTTATTTTCCTGTAAGATCAGCCTCTAAGATTGACGTGGAAATTGGACAACAACATGTTAAGCCCAAATCAGCCACCCTACAAGTGCCTAAGCACTTTCAAATTTTTTGTCTTGGGGTGGAGAGGCTTGAGGATCAAAGTAGAGGCTTATGAGGCCTCTCCTCAACCTAACCTATAACAACTGAAAAAAAATTCAGCAAGCTGGAAATTGTTCTTTCTTTCAAAACTTTGGGTGAAACTCTCCTGGGTAAAATGGCCCAAGAATTTCCAAACCTGAATGTTAACTTTATATGTCGTTGGAATTGAAATAAATTCAACTCTAAATAGTTAAATAAGCTATATTAAGCAAGATAGAGTCATAAAAGGAATTTTGAGGTGTAACTTACTTGAAAATCGTTGAAACCTGTGTCTTTGTTGCAAATTCTATATGCTACGTCCAATAAATCATTGGATCTGACATATAATTTAACTAAATACAAGCATCAAATGTGCAAATTATGTTTTTTTACCTATCCTTGGTTAGAGCTAGCAATTTTGTTCAATTTTCCCAAGGAAATGCTTGATAACGAGATAAGTAAATGAATAAACCAGTAAACAGTTAAATTATAAACTAATGCTTAAAATAAAAGGTTTTGAATTTTTTTAAGAAAAAATGATTGTTGAGTTTATACCTGTGCCCAACTTATTGTGGGTTTGATCCAGAAGAGAAGTCGCCCCACTATTGACTTGATAACCTTAATAAAGTTTGAACCCAGCTAGGAACATCCTCTTCAATGTGGCATCTCCAGCCTGCATATCATGTGTGAAGATGAATACAAAATCTGCATGATTCGAAGCTCCCCTTCAGAATGATCCAATGGCTTGGAATGATCTTCCTGCAAAACAAAAGGTCGGGTGGCGTTGCCTTCCAGTCCACCCTTTCCACATGACTATGTAGCCCCTCGATGGCACGATCTGTTGACCTCTATGTAGTTTTACTAATAATTAAGTTTATTACATTGAAATCCACTAGCATATGATGTAGAAAAAAATGAAGATAAAAACCACTCCACACAATGTATACAGAAATTATAGACAATGGTTTGCAAATATTATCTCTTTATTATTTGATGGCACAAACCCCATATACCAACCACCACTATTACATTAGGGGAGGCTAGCCTTTTATAGAACAATTCTTCACAGTTCTTCATAGCAAGATAACAACTAGCTAACAGCTAGTTGGACTCCTCCGAAAAATAATATTTTACTAGTCATCCACAAGTTGGAGAATTAGCAATTTTCTCTCAAAATATTAAATTACAATTCATTATTTGCCCACTGAGGGGACAACTTGGGTCAAATTTCCCAATTTGATCTACAAATCCCTTTACTAATGGCCTAGCATAGTCAACCATGAATAGTACAATATAGTAGCTCCATGATCTATTAGTTGGTCCTTGGAAGAATTCGACTTGGTTTGGAGGTTCAACTTGGCCATTTGGAAGAATATTTATCTTCTAAGTTTCTAATAGCTACTTTCTCCGTCCATTGCCCAACTAATTGGTCCACAAGGTCTCCAATGGCTAGTTAGACTTTCTAATGGCTAGTTGACTTGTTCAATAACTATCTTGACTTTATTTTTTCCCTTCAATAATTCAACTTGGCCACCTAGAAGCCGCCTTGGTCTTTTCACAATTCTTGAACCTGGGTATGGCTAAACCGGCTTGGATCTAACTTGTGGCTCTCTTGAAATCTTCATATCCTGGATGGCGTTGCCACATCATCCCCTGCTCTGCCACATCATCTACCCCGCGCTTATTCCCTAATGCCCTAATGGATCTTTGAAATTTGGGACCTGGTTTCAATTCCTCTTCCTTTTTTGAACATTTCTGATGTAATGTATAGATGATTCTGCCCAACACTGCCCTTGTTTTACCACCTGGAAGTCTGTTTGACCTGTTGACTAAGTTTGACCAAGTTGTAACTAGCCACTACCACCTTTGATTGGAAAAAAAGAACATGGCATGGGCTCCTCTCATCAAATTGAACAATCTGAGACCAAGTTGACTTTTTGACCACTAGGATTTGGAAACCATGTACAACCTTGGAAAAGGTGAAAAGTTGTCAAAATGAGACAGCCATGCATGAGAGGTATCTAAAGAATATTGTACCAAAGCCAAGGCTACCTACAGACTTGATAGACCATACAATGTGGTAAAGACATAGGTGCAACTTTATGTGGGTTGCATCTAAAGAATATTGTACCAAAGCCAAGGCTACCTACAGACTTGATAGACCATACAATGTGGTAAAGACATAGGTGCAACTTTATGTGGGTTGCACTAGTCCATACACCAATGATCACCCCTACAAAACCAAGCTGCCATAAAAACATGGATCCTCAAGTAAAATCACTTAAGGCTTTCCAATCCTGTTAGATTTAAGGCTTTTGTGATCTATAATGTAGATAAATGTTTTCGGATTAATCACGTCATTAGGATTTGGTCGACGTTTCGAACCATCTAATGTGGTTAATCCTCGGGACAAGGCGAAGAAGAAAATCGATCTTATTGAATAAATAGTGAGGATGCATCATTGCCCGGGTATAGTTGTTAAAACTAATCGTTAGTTGACTTAGTCAGTTAATTAGTTATTATGGAATAATATTAAAAGTAAAATTTTTAAGTTTTTAAGAAATATTATTAAAAGAGTTAATGAATAAAATAGAAGAATTTAATATTGAATAATTTAATAAAATGATTAAAAATTTTATTGTATTATTATAATAGGTGGTGGTGGGGTAAATAATAAAGGGTTATTAATAAATATAAAATAATTATTATTATTATTATTATTATTTATTTATTTATAAATATTTTAATAAAAAGTTAAAAATCTATAATCAAAATTTATAATCAAAGGAGAAAAAGAGAACAAAATAATCAAAGGAGAAAAAGAGAACAAAAGAGAAAATTTATAATGAAAGGAACGGGAATAAAACCAAAGAGAGAAGAAAGTAATAAAGACAAAAGGTGACAGGAATCCCTAAGCAAGGGAGAGAAATCACCTAGAGAGGGTTGGAGTCCAACTCTTACTTAATTTCCACTACTTAATTTCCACTCATCATCTCTGTTGAGATTCTTAGCATGTCTCTCAATTTCAATAGCCTCCCTTAGCTTCCTATGATGGAAGTGATCCACCTGAGCAATGGCTTTGGAGTCTTTAATGCATGCATGGTGACATGATTTTTCAGCATGTTTCGCAAGAGCATAAGTGCGAGACCGATTGTACCTAATGTCTGCAGCATGCTCATGGATTCTTTGTCTAATGGATCGACCTATTTCCCCAATATAGGGAGTACCACAAGAACAAGGAACCATGTAAACACCTATATAGACTGAGAGACATCTGAACATCTGAAGTAAACTACAAAAGACCAACACCAAAACAAAAAGAACAAGGAACCATGTAAACACCTATATAGAACGAGAAACATCTAAAGTAAACTACAAAAGACCAACCATGTTCCAACCAAAACAACAAGATATAGACACTGAGAACAAAACACGGGCTTGGGATGCCCAACACAATCTCAACCCAAAATTTCACATGGTTGTTACACTGCTTTAACTTGTGACCTTGCACAATCTCAACACAAAATCTCTCATGGTTGTTACACTGCTTTAACTTGTGACCTTGCAAAGTACAATGGTGGTGATAAATGTTGCAAATTTTTTGTATGTAACCATGTTGACATGCAGTGTAACAGGTCATAATATGGTTTGAAAGTCGTGGAAAGATTCAATGGGTATTGTCGTCGTGAACATATGGGTCATTTGATCCTTTGTTTCATCGCTCATTTTGTTAACCTCGGTGTATAAAGTAAGAAACATGGGTTAGTGATCCAGTTCAGAATAAGGCATTTGAATTTTAGACTTGTAAAGTTTTATGATTAGGTATAGGAAGGATATAATGCAGTAACATTGAGCTGGCTAGACTTGGAACTCAAATGCAACTCCCGTACTTATTAGTGCCCATATACTCTCTACAGCTTGAAAGGTCCACACTCCAAACTGGTCCCACTGTCTACAACACTAACATTGTGAACACGGACTATTTGTCAAAAGCTGCTCCAGAATTAGTCTATTGCAGATAGTGATTCTGATCAGTTTGTGCAGAAGAGAAGCTGTACGGGCATACAAAAAGCTCAGTGCCCTGAAGTCAGTGACCTATTTCACTCCTCTTGCATACGTGTCGTTTACTGCGGTTCGCTGCAAGCTATTTCATTCACAGATGGCACATACTGAAAAGTTGTAACATCTTGTTACTGAATTATTTATAAATTTGTTCAGACCTAAAAAAAAGCCTGTACCGATACGAAATCTGCCTCAGCGCCTGCACGGATGGCCCCCCGAAGCACCATAATGACAAACGGGGCGTGCTCTTGGCGCCTAATAACAAACAAAGCGTGTTCTTGAAATGCCTGTGGGCGATATGCACAACAAAAGTCAAAAATGTATAGAAAACCGAACAAGAGTCCTTCGAGTAAACTAGAAAACAGAGAGAAATATGTATTTACACCTCCGCGACAAAACTAATAGATGGACAATATTCAGCATACAATTGTTTTCATGGCAATAAACTAATTCTTATTACCTGGATTATGCAAATATTGTCAACACATCAATCTAACAATGTGATAAGAAAGGCCCTAATTTATCCACCATCTCTACAGAGAACAGGAAAAGAAAACAAATATGTACATACCTTGAGCAAATCCAGCGTATCTGTGGCCATTCGGCCCTTGCTCGGCAAGCCCAGACGAACCACATTGCGCTCAATGGCATTCGGCTCCAGGAATCCTTTCTCCGCCTGCGTCGATAGGTCCTTCGAAACATCCGTGGATGCCGAGTATTGACATCGCAGAGAATCGAACCTGAAACCTCTGGGTTTGTCGTAAAACACAGACGAGGATTTTAGCAAGGTTTGGACAGATGGATTCGAGCAATTGCTGACAAAAGGAAGCATCAGCAGTTGATGATGCTGCGAAGCCGCCGCTTTGATCGACATTACAGAGTCCCAACAGAACCGTCTTCTATGATTTTTGATTTTTGGAATCTAAGCTTCTGTCTTTTATGATTTTTGCTTCTGTGATCCATATAAATTAGAAGAAATTCTTTCGAATTATCCCAACCTCTCCACTCAAACATGAGCACGTGACTTTGGCTTCTTTACTATGACGACGCAAGGATTTCAAAGTGTCACGTTTTTGTTTACGTGGAGAAACAGTATGGCGATCAGTGATACAGACTTTTGTGTGAAGTAATTTACTGTTCTGCGTTTTGAGGATTTTGGTATAACTTTTGTCAACAATTCCGTAGAAATTTGTTTGAATCGCAAATTTTTTAAAACAGTAAAAATTTAATTTAATTAAAAATTTATTTAAAAACTTTAATAAAATAATTAAAATTTATTTCTATATTCTAATTTAATATTTCAAAACAGACAATAATTAGTCAATGTTAATTTGAAATTTCAAAACATATATTTTAATTTAATATTTCAAAACATATAATAACTAGCTTTTTGCAAATAAATGTGCAAAAAAAAACGCCGAAGGTAAGCGATTGGTCAATGGATGATTGGACAGTGACATTGTTGAGATTTGTTGAGTTTTGTCGTTTTACGACGAATCTCAACAGTGTCATGAGCTAAACGCTCACAATAGAACGCCTTCGGCATTAATTAGTCATTGTTAATTTGAAATTTCTGTTAATTTGAAATTTCAAAACCTATAATAATTATAGTTATTTATAAATCTTTTGGAAAATAACATAATGTGAATTTTTTATAAAATTTTCAAAATCATTTAATAATTTTTATTATAAATACTAAATCCTTTTAATATATTCAAAAACCATTTTTAAATAATAAAAATTACAATTCGTCTAAAATTATTTTCTACCAAATATAAATATAGAATAAATAAACAACATCATATTTGTTTTTTCAATTAATTATTCATTACCATTTTTTAAATGTATTGAATTTTAGATGGTTAGCATTAATCTAAATAGTGTAATGTTAACTAGTTTGAAGTGAATTTATATGAACATCATATTTGTTTTTTTAATTAATTATTCATTATCATTTTTTAAATATATTGAATTTTGATGATGATGATAATTGTTAACATTTACTGAGACTAATCTTTGGTTTATCGGTCCTAAAGAAATGAGTTATTTAGTTTGATTTAGGATTTTATTCTTATGCTCGAAAAGCTTGGAGAGAAGCCTCCCAAGCTCACTATAATTTTGACACCTTAAAAGGCTAGGAAGGTCAGTATTGCAACAAAAATTATGAAATTGAGCTCTAATGTGGTTGTACGTGGGGCACTCTAAGAGGAAGTGATTTTCATCCTCGATGTTCATATACTCACAGAGATGGCAAATCCTTTCCATCCATGTTGTTTTAGGAACTGTCCAACGACCTATTTCACTTGGAGCTCATGAGAGTTCATTCTAATCTTGGCTATATTAATTTTCTTTTTTGAGCTAGTTAAAACAGAGAGATACTTTTGATCTTCTAGGGTGGGGTTGATGACCTACTTATAATATCTTAATTTTCTTTTAGCTGCTAGATCTTTCTCACACCACATTTTTTCTTTGAACTTAGAAGTAACAATTTTTTTAATGTTATTAATGTTTTGCAATGCAACATTCTCGTCGATCTCCCAATGGTTTAACTAGGCCCTGGTGTCTTTATACCAACCTCTTTTAAGCCTTAAGTGGTTTTGGTTGGAATTTAAAGCTAGCTTAGGAAGTCTATGGTCTCCTATGCTATTGAGCTTGTGCTTGTACAATAGAAGCCTAGTCATAGCTAGGCTCTCGATAGGGGAAAGACCCACTTCTATAAGGAGAATAGGATAGGGTGTATTGCTTTTAATTTTAAGGTTATATGTTATAAAACGCTTCTGGATTTGCTCAATCTTTCTCCAGGATTCTCTAGAGATGTTGCAACCCCAAACCTCACATCCATATAAGATAGCAGGAGTGACTAAAGTTTCAAAGAGGAACTTCTTTCTATCCCACATTACGAGGTTTGTCGTTTTACAATTATTTTCAAGACCAAAATAAGCTTTCCACCCCCATTAATCCTTTTTTGAATGCTATAGTTCCAGTTGAGTTTGTGATGAATATCAATTCTTAGGTACTTGTAAGAAGACACTTCCTCCAAGTTACTATTGTCATACATAAAATTAGCGTAAGTGTCCTTCTTGGATTTGATAATCATAACTTTTGTTTTGTCAGTGTTAACAGACATACCCATGGTAGAGCAGAAATCCTTAAGAAGTCTAAGTTGCTTATCAAGATCATATGGGCACCTTGCGAGAAGAACAATATCGTCAGCATAGAGAAGAAGGATGATGACTATCCCAGCTAAGATCGTGCCAGCACATCCTGCTTCCTCTAAACAACCTTCTAGCTTGTCAATGTAAATGCCAAATAGGGTAGGGGAGAGGGGGCAACCTTGTTTAACTCTGATATTACACTTAATATCTTTCGACCACCCCTCATTTCTCTTTAACTTGGCAATTACATTCTCGTATAACCTTATAGCGGCCGCTCTTAGCTCAAAAGGAACATTTAGCTCTTCTAATCTATTCCATAGGTTGTTTCTAGGAACCGTATCGAAAGCCTTTCTAAAGTCCACAAAGCAACAAAAGAGATTGGATTTATCATTGCGGCATTCCTCCACAATGATCCTTAGCGTAACGAGGTGGTCCGTTGTTGAGTGCTGCCTTCTAAAACCCGCTTGGCCTTTAGCCCACTTACCTTCACTTTCAAGCCAAATGCTCAACTTCTTTTCCAAAATAATACCATATAACTTGGCTAAGAGAGGGTTGATCATAATTGTCCGATAATTAGAGGGGTTATTTGTATCCCCACTTTTAAAAATAGGGATAATGAGGCTCTGAGTCCAAGGTTTAGGGAACCCTTGCTTGACCGCTTGGTTGAAAAGCTTGTGGATGTGGGGGATGAGGACAGGACCTCCAATTTTTAAGATTTCCGCCTGCTAACCTTCAATGTCTTTAGCTTTCCCATTTGTCAAGCGTTTAACCCCAAAATCAATGTCTTCTAATGAGAAAACTTCTTTCGTTGTGAGCAGGGCTTCAAAGTTATCCTTGGCATTTGGAGATTCATAAAGCTTTTTAAGATAGGAATTCCAGTCGTGTAAAGAAATTCTCTTAGGAGCCACCTTAGAGAGGTGTAAGAGATTCTCTTGTCTTTTACTAATATATTGCCTTTTTTTTCCTTTTAGTTAGGGTTTTGTAGATTTTTATCTTATCAATTTTGAGAGATTCATTAACAGCTTCCTTAATTGCTCTCCTCGCACTTTTACAATTTTTGTCATACCATGGGTTGGTTTTGCTATTTCTTTTATTACTTGAGACTTCAATTGAGAACTTGTTAATAGAATATGAGAGGGTTGTAGTAAAATTATGATAAAGATCGTTTATGTTGTCTATACTAGATAAAGGAAGCAAATTAGTTTTTAATTCATTTAGAAAGAGATCGTTTTTATTTCTATCAAAGATTAAGTTCTTTTGACTATAAGGATTATCTTCAATGGGATCTCTATGCATGAAAAAATTGAGAGTTATGAGTAAAGGCCTATGACAAGAGTTAGGCTCATGGTCGTCTAAGATGTCAAAATTTATTATTTCGTTGTATAAAGGGAGATCGGAAATAACATAGTCTACCACGCTGCTGCCAAGCCCATGGATGCAGGTCATCTAGCCATAATTGGGCCATTTCTTTAGACCGTTGCAAATTATGAGATCCTGAGCACTACATAGCTTGACTAGCTCCGACCCAAAAAAATTATCCCTGAGGTCTTCAGAGCTCCTTTTGTACCGGCTAGCCAGAGTAAGGTCTTCGTCTAACCAAAGAGGATTGGGGTTGGAATGATTGCTTAGAAGAATAGCTTGGTTGCTTGAAGTTCGAGCATTAAATTCACCCATTAAAAAGATATTACCTTCATTCCTTAGGCTAGAAATATCATTCTCTAAACCATTTTAAGGACTATTTTTATCTAGATTATTTTTCTTATAGAAGTTAGAATTAATGGGGGGGGATAACAGATTGTTATGTAGGTCTTTTTATCATTAATGTCAGTAATCTCAATCCAACTATATTGGTTGTAAGGGTCGTTTTTATAAATCCTAGCATGGGGGGAGATGTTCTTCTTAATGTAGCAAGCTATGCCCCCAATTCCTCTATGGGAGGATCACTTGTTCCAGGTAGACCATAGTGCAAAGCCATCTATGTTAGGGACCTTAGATTCTTCGTGCTCCCAAGTTTCAACAAGCAATATAATATCAACATCATTTGAGATCCAACTTAGCTTGGGGCCTCTGTTCCATGGAAAGCCCCGACAGTTCCAAGAAAGAATTCAGAGCATGTTGAATTGTTATTTATTACTATCTTTTTGGTTTCTATCTCGAATAACGGCTTTTCTATTTATGATTATTGCCCATTTTCCTTCCTTCCTAGCTTCTTTTACCTTTTGAACCTCCTTTCTTAATTCTGCTTGATCTTCTAGAATAAGATCTTCATTTATAAATATTCTCGTTCCTTTTAGACTTGAGGTTTTACTAAGTATGTCATACTTATGGTCAGTAGAGCTCACCTTTATTCGGATCAGTCTTCATTTATTCTCAGTTAATTTCCCTAACCTTGTTGCTTTTGTGAGACATGTGGTTTCAATTTGTAATCTATTATGTAATTCTGTCTGGGCTATGGCTAAAGTATCATCGTCTACCTCCTCTTTCAAACTGAAGATTACAAGGTTCAAGGCCCTTTTGTTACGCTCATGGTCTAATTCGATCAATTTTTTCATTTCATCTTTAATTGGTTTGATATCTAATTTACCTGCCGCGCCATTTAGGGTGAGACTATTGTTAACTTTTTCTTCTAGTTCTTTAATCATGTCCTTCATTTTAAGACTCTCTATATTATCAGCATCTCCTTGCTGGGATGTTTGGTTCGTATCTTGGTTTTGTTTTTCTATGACCTGCAACCTAGTCTCCATTGCCTCCATTTTATTCTCCAATAGTTATATTTTATTTTCTATTTGTTTTTGGATCTTGTCTTCAAGAGATGTGAATTTGTTTTCCAGCATGGCTTCTAACTGGGTTTGTAGCTTGACTTCTCTTTCTTCTCTACATTCCTCTAAAGACTCTATATACTCATAAAGGCTTGTAGAGTAATTGTGCTAGGTCTACCTTTGGTAATCTTTGGTAGTTGTGGTGAATTATTCATACTTGAGAATATATGAGCATATATGTATTAGAAAGAGATAAGGAATAAGGAATGTGTGCACCTGAATATCAGCAAACTGGACAATAGACCTCAAGTGCCCAGGTCCGAAAATTTATCAAGAAAAAAATCACCGCAGACCCAAGTATTAATCGAGAAAATTTACCGCAAAATTTCACCGTAGATCCAAGTATTAATCGAGAACATTCACTGCAGAATTTTCACCGCAAACCCATTTTCACCGCAGACCCAAGTATTAATTGAGAAAATTTTCACCTCAGAATTCACCGCACAATACCCAAGTATTAATGAATCTAAATAGTGTAATGTTAACTAGTTTAAAGTGAATTTATGTGAACAACATCATATTTGTTTTTTTAATTAATTATTCATAACCATTTTTTAAATATATTGAATTTTAGATGGTTAGGATTAATCTAAATAGTGTAATGTTAACTAGTTTGAAGTGAATTTCAAATTCATATAAAATAATAAATATTATTAAATTATATATATATATATATATATATATATATATATAAGATAATAAATAATATTATTAAATTTTAAAATAATTTTATTTTATATTTATAAAATTAAATTAAATAACAAAAATTTAATGAAAAAATATTTATTAAAATTAAGAATAAAGTTATTTTTATAAAAAATAATATTTTTAGTATCTTTAATATTAGATCTTAGACTTTTGTGATCCATAAAGTAGATAAATGTCTTTTCGGATTAATAGTTTAGAGAATATTTTGATCTAAATGACTGTGTCTTTATATTTTATAACATATAAAAGTCTATATGAGAATGACCCATAGTTTAATAGGTTATAAACTTATAACATAATTAAAGAGTTTTCAATACTTTTATTAATTTAGTGAGCACATTTAGAAAGTGGTGACACTAAAATTTAATAGGGTTTAATGGATTATAACATAATTAAAGAGGTTTTAAGGTTTTTATTAATTTAGGGGTACAACTAGAAAGTGGTGACGGTAAAAGTTAATGTTAATGCCTATCAACCCTACATACTTGTTTTTAATGCAATAGTATCAAGCCAATTTCATACATTCACGGTTCCATCAAAGTTGCATCAAGGTTCCATGATCATGAGCATTGGTCAATGCCTATCCACCCTATAGACTCGCCTTAAATGCGAGTTGTTAGGTACGATACCCACTGCTCATGGTTCCACCAAAGGTATTTCAAGGTTCCACATGTAACGCTCATGCTCATGGAACCTTGGTGTGCCTTTGGTGGAACCATAAGGGTACGGATTTGGCACGACTGGCTCACATTAAAGGCGAGTTTGTAGGGTGGATAGGCATTGGCAACACCTATCCATCCTACAGACTCACCTTAAATGCAAGTTGTCAGGTATTATCCCCACTGCTCATGGTTCCACCAAAGATACTTCAAGGTTCCATATGCAATTTTCATGCTCATGGAATCATGGCATAACTTTAGTGGAACCATGAGGGTACAAAATTAACCTAACAAACTCGCATTAAAGGTGAGTCTGTAAGGTAGATAAGCATCACTATGAAACCTTGAAGTACCTTTCGTGGAACCATAAGTAGTGGAAATAATAGGGTTTTAGAGGTATTAAATATATAAAGATTCACTCTCATTAGTACAAAAAGATGAAATCACAATAATTGCCTTGAGGATATTTAAAGTTACCCACTTTTCTTAGTAAATGAATGACCAGTGTAAACCAATTATGGTAGATGTTGAACCATATGCCATGAGTTGCCAATAACAATGAATGGTTATGATGACCCACATTTGAATGTTGGCTCATTTCTAACCACGATTGAAGAATATTTATATATTTAAGCATTATGGTTTGTAGTTTTATTTTTTAATTCAAATACATGTTTACATTATAGTGTGATGTTATTATTTATATTAAGTATTTTAGTATTTATCGAGGCGAGTTTTGAATTTTGATAATGTTAATGGAGATTATTTATATATAATAAGTACATGTTGATAATTTTTAAAAAAATTTAATACATAACTAATTAACTAATTCATTAACGGCTATTTTCTAAATGGCTAGTTCAATGACTAATTCTGGGCAATGATGCATCCACACTATTTATTCAAGAAGATCCATGCACTTTTTCACCTTGTCCTGAGGATGAACCACATTAGTTGGTTCAAACGTCGACCAAATCCTAATGATGTGATTAATTCGAAAGACATTTGTCTACTTTATGGATTACAAAAGTCTTAGATCTAACAATTTAATATTTAATAATAATAAAAATATGTACAAAACAAAGACAAAAAATAGTGGAAGTATATGTATAATATATATCATTTAGGATATATATATAAGAAATAGGAAATCATAACTTAAAATTTAAGTCATTGATAAAAAAATATGAGTGTTAATATTTTAAAAAATTCAAATATGGTATTAACATAAATTCATAGTTTAGGAGGCTTGATGGTTTTTGTGGTGCTTCTAGATGCCTGCAAGTCTATCTCTTGCACGGGTTTTTACTCACATGTTTTAAATAGAAGAGGATGAGCTGGACTTCTAAGATGATCATTTAGCTCCAATCGGATCTTTCAATCCCTTGTGTAATTTATTTACCTGCAGATTGGACGACATCAATTATCTTTAACTTGTCGAGATCCTTCTCGGAGGATGTGTGGAGGGTTTTTAGGTCCTCAATTTGACAGAAATATTCGAGCATGCACTAATAGGAAAGGTGGTATCAAACTTTTCCTTGGGATTCTTCCATAGTGCATGGTGTTTTAGCTTCCCCTTAGATGTTCCAAGTCAGAAAATTTGTGTCCAATTGCTCTCACCAAAGCCATGGTTCAACACATTTTGGGTTAGCAGATAAAACCTTCAATTGTCTGGCAATCTCTTTGTCATGCAAAAAGTGTCGTGAGTGTGTCCTCAGAGAGATAAGGTGCAAAGTGGTGGTGGGTCAGGAAGGACATTGAAATGGGGGGCATTACAAATTTGTTAGGAAAAATGGCAGGGGTGCGGTTTAGTGGTAAAATTGTCATATCCAAAACACTGGAGCATTGGTTGGAATCTACATGAGTTTCATTCCAAAGCATTGGTAGTCCTTCAACATCTTGTTTAGGGGTTGGATATGTTTCATATTCAATTCGACAAAGGATTTGTGAGGTGTCATGGGAAAAATTGGAGTTGGGGTTTATTTTAGTTGTCTCTAAAGGAATAGGGGGTTTCTTTCAACCCCATATGGGAGCCCATTTCGTTTATGGTGATCTAGGTAATTTTACCTAAATTTCCCCTCATTTTGGCATGAAAACTTTTTGAGTTCATTATGAACCAAATGGGGAGGTTTTCTGGCTAGAGAAGGACTGAATTTCTAAGCTATACAAGTGTTCGCCTTGGGTGTAGGTCGAAATTGAGACTATGCAAGTCTGCTCAAGGAGATTGACTTGGTTTATGAGGATTTTGAGTGGCTCCAGAAGATTAATTACTAGTGAATTTTGTTTCATTTTTATGGTTTCCATCAAGTTGTCCATAACCAGTCTCAATGTCCAAATCCATTTGGACTCCAACTTCCTTTCAAGAAAGAGTGGAAATCCAAGTTGTTTCAATCCCCATAAGTGATTTTTGAGAGGGTGGTGAAAAAAATATGTTAAGTCCCATCCTCCTTGGCTAACATCTTAGGTGAGAAGGTAACAATCAACATACAAAAGTGCCCCCAAAAGCTATCATATAAGTTCCAATATGTAATATTTTTTATTTTCCTACGTTCTCTCCTTCAAATGATTTTTCTAACCATGTTCCTTCAAAAGAAGAATCACCGTTTTGAAGTATTAGATATGTGGGTCTTTGGAAATCTATTTCTTGTCTAGAGGTTCTATTCATTGTCCCTCTCCCCCACCCCCCGTGATTGAAGTGCCCCGCTTTGATGTCCCTTTTGTCTCTTTTCAAGAGGATTTGAGCCCTAACCTAGTGGGGCATAGAGGTAGCTCTCCAACTCTCAGGAATCCCTCTCACAACTCGAATGAAAGTATACCTCCGAATTCTTTAGCGTATGGATTCTTACTTATCCTTGTTAAAATCCTAGGATGGATCGCTTTAAAGTAGAAATAGATTTATCCCTTGATGACGCATGTGTTATTCAAGTGGGGAGGAAGTCTCACTTGTCTCTTTCCCAAATGCAAGCCAAAAAGGAAACCTACAGTGTTAAACATGCTACTATTTTTCGGGCCCTTAGAGCAACAAATGCTCAAGTTAAATGGGTCATCATGATTATCATGTCTTTTAATATTAGGGGTTTTGAGGGAGCCCCAAAGCTTCAAGCCCTCAAATACCTAGTTAAGGTTTCCTCTATGATTGTGTGTTGAAAATTGTAGTCCCAATCCAATTTCTAGGTTTAGGTGAAATGACACCAGTTTCATGCCCAACCCAACATGGCATATGTTTTTGTTATAAACATGAATATATTCCAAAACTAGAAACACATGAATCTTCTCTCCACTTTTAATTTTTTGTTAAGAAAAAAATACTAATAGCCACACAAATTTTAACACGGTGATTTTTGGTCCAATGACGTTGGAAAACCCCTGAAGGGAAAACCAGTGAGAGAGAGGTTTACAGCATTTATTACAACACTTAAAACAAACTTATCTCATGGTCATATTTCCTTGTTTTCGTGTTGTAGCAGTCTCCTAGAATCCTATGCTTGTCTACCTCATTTTCTATGCTCATAAATTAATGTCTAACAACACTAACAAGCTACAATGAATGCCATTGCTATATACCTATGATTTTAAGCCCGCCTCCTCAAAAAACATGTTTTGATAGCAGTAACTTGAGCCCCTCTAATAGCAATAAATGCACTCAAATGGCTCCTCGATTTTCGACCCATCCTGCCTCAAAAATCACACTATAGCTCAGTCAGACACTCAAGAAGATGCCTCAATATGTGTGCTTCCTAATTTCCTTGGAATACATGCTAATTTCCTTGTTGTTGTAGTTTTTGTACCCTCCTTCCTCTAGTGTACCTTTTCCTCTCAACCTCCCTATCTCCTTGTCTCCAAATCTCATGAAGTGTGCAAATGATGCCTTTTCCCCTTTACTTTTTCCCTTTTGTTCTCTCATTAAGAAGAGAGACCTAACCCTAAGATCTAATGGAAGACTAGATCTTAACCAATTAGATCAGGGCTGGAGATCTAATCTCTCAGTGGCCCATGAGACACTTTTTCCCCTTAGTCCCCTTTTCATTGATTATTCAAAAGGTACTTCACGACTTTATGTTTATAAAATCACTTTACATTTATAAAGTCACCACTTTGTGACTTTACTTCTCTTAAAGTCACTTTATTACTTTATACTTTATATACTCACTTTAACTTTATTTCTTATAAAGTTAAGGGGGTCACACTAGGACGCTCTTTCCTAGGTGTAGAAATTTTGTTCCCAACCCTGGTTTTCAGTTTCTCCTTATTTCACCCATAAAGTTAAATGCTCATTCCCATAGCCATACAGTCAACAAGCTGAAAAAATAAATGTTTTCTGAAAACACAAATTCTAGAAATTTCACAGCGCTGAAATGCAGAAATAAAAAACTCAGAAAAATAAATCAGCCACACACAGAAATTTGACACGCTGATTTTTGGTCAATATGACAGTGGAAAAACCCCCTACAACTCTTGGGGAAAACCACTTCGAAAGCTCTTCTTTATTTCTGATAATTTATCTTTTACAGTGAGAGAGAAATACTCAGAAAATTTCAGCAAGTAACAAATACAACTTATCTCGTTTTACGTGCTTAACCACCACCTCAGAAAAATGTGCAAACAACAAAACAGAAACAACAATACATGTTGTACGGTCTCCCTCATTTTTTTTGCCCAGAAACAACAATAAATGTTGTTGTACAACATCCTCGTTTTGCATGCAGAACAACAATAAATGTTGTTGTACGGCCTCCTCAAAAAGCGTGCAGATGAACAACAATAAATGATGTACAGAATCTGCCTCGGTTTATGTGCAAAAAAACAGCAGCAGGCTATACAGCCTACCTCAAAATTCATGCCACAAAAACAACAACTACCCTCCCTCAAAATCTATGCCAGAAACTGTACGGCTGCCTAGGAATGCGTACCCAAAGCTGTTGTACGAAAATTGCCTTCAAAAACATGCCCAAACTGCCTCTAACTGTGTGCCAACTCTGTTGTACGGATTTGATGAAGTGTTGCCTCGATATGCATGCCAAGGTTCTGTTCTCCTTCTCCTCACTGCTCAGAAATCTCCTTTGCTCTCTTCTTCTCCTTCTCTCATTCTACTCATGAAATACTGAATGATCTTTCTCTCATTTTCCTCCTTTAACCTAACCCTAAGTGACTTTTGGAGAATCCCTAAATCCAATGGTTGAGATAGCTTTAGATCTAGGGCCGAGATTAAATGCTCATTTAAATCTCACTTTCTATTTTTTAATTCACCCCACTTTAATAAAGACCCACTTAGTCATTTATTTCCAAAGTCACTTTTCACTTTCTAATTTCACATTGACTTTATTAAAATCACTTTAAAATTAGACTTTAGTAACTTTATCACTTAAAGTCACTTTTAAATTAGATTTGACTTTATAACTTTATAAAGTCACTTTAGGAGAAAAATTAAATTCTTTTGGACACTTTTCCCTAGGCCAAAGATCAAAGCCTTAAGGAACCACCTGTCCTCCGATAACCAAATTTCAACACTCCCTCTTACCGAGGAAGGTGTTCCTCACCACACCCATCTTGTCTCTGAAGTAGACATGCTTGCCCCGTGGTAAGGCTTTGGTAAGAATATCTGCAACCTGCTCATCAATGGGAATATACTCAAGCTTCACAGCTCCCTTTTGAACATAGTCTCTGATGAAATGATATTTGATCCCGATATGCTTTGACCTGTCATGAAATACTGAATTCTCCGTGAGTTTAATGCAACTCTGATTATCACAGTATATCACTGAGGTATCAACGGCTGACCAAATAAGCCAAACAACATCTTGTGAAGCCACATGGCCTCACAACTAGCTAGACTAGTTTCCATGTACTCTGCTTCTGCTGAACTCAATGCTATTGACTGTTGCTTTCGGCTGAACCACGACACCACTACCGAACCCAACCCAAAACAACACCCTGAAGTGCTCTTCCTATCAGAAGCACAACCTGCCCAATCAGAATCAGTGTAACCTTCCAATCTCACTCCATCTCCCTGCTTATAATCCAGACCATACTCCACTGTCCCATGTAAGTACCGCAAAATGTGTTTTGCAGCAACCTAGTGCACCCTCCTGGGCTCACACATGAATTGGCTCATCGTGTTGATTGCAAAACATATATCTAGTCTAGTGTTGACCAAATACATCAAGGAACCAATCAGCTATCTATACAATGTGGGATCCACCAACTCGGAATCTGAAGCATGAAGCTTCTTCCAGTTGGTGATCATAGGTGTCGACATGGGTCTACAATCCTCCATGTGGAATCTACTAAGGATGTCCACAATATACTTCCCCTGTCCCAGGAAGAAATGCCCCTCCTCCTGCCACACCTCCAAACCCAAAAATTAATGCATCAAGCCAATGTCCTTCATCTCAAACTCTGACGCAAGATCTCTCTTGCAGCTCTCTATGAGTCTCTCTACACCCGTAATGAACAAGTCATCCACATACAGCACCAGAATGAGAGGCTCCTCACCTATCACAATAAAGTATAGGTTCGGATCTGCATCACTCTTTGTGAAACCCATCTCCTGCAAGTACGTATCAATCCTGGAGTACCAAGCACTAGGAGCTTGCTTCAGGCCATAAAGGGCCTTCTTCAGTTTGCACACATGGGACTCCTTCCCATGCACCTGAAAGCCCTGTGGCTGCTCAATGTACACCTCCTCAAGTATGAAGCCATTGAGAAATGTGGTCTTCACATCCATCTGGTGGATCTTCCAACCCATCTCTGCTGCTATCAATATGATGGAGCGAATCGAAGTATATCAAGCCACGAGAGTGAAGGTCTCCTCATAATCTACTCCCTCTACCTGGGAGAACCCTTTAGCCACGAGAGTGAAGGTCTCCTCATAATCTACTCCCTTGAATTTCTCAATGCTGTCATCTGCAGCGTGCTTTACCTTGTAAAGCCATCTGGAAGTAACCACATATTTTCCCTTAGGCCTCGACACCACCTCCCAAACATCATTCTTTATGATAGAAGAATACTCCTCCTACATGGCCTTTCTCTAGACCGGTTGGCTAGCTACCTCCTCATAGCTAGAATGCTTAGAGTCAACAATGTTGGCAACCATTTCCATATAGCTACAAAACCTATCAGGTGGTCTGCTCTCTCTAACCGACCTCTTTGGCCCAGCAACAGATGTGGCCTCTCTCAAGGTATCCTGAAGCCACTTGGGCTTCCTCTTCCCTGAGCACACTTCTCCCACCGGAGAATGAAACTCCTCATCCTCCTCAGGAGCCTGAACTCCTGACTATTTTTATATTGTCCTCTTGCCTGAATCTGAACCTGTAGATGTTGAAGTATAGAGTGAACTGTCCATCAGTGGACTCCCTAGTGAACTGCTCTACAAACTGCTCTACATGCTGCCCGAAGCACCACCCCTCTGACTCGGCGAGCCACTGCTCACTGACAGACCTGACATCGTAATCGATGTATCTCCTAATCCCTTCCCACTGGATCCCCGTGCCTGACTCAACTACTCCCGAGGGTCTGGCTGATCTAAATACTCTAACTCTTGTGACCTCCTGAAAGCCCTATCCTCCTCGAACTTCACATCCCGCCTGACAACAACTCTCCTCTGTGCAGGAATATAAATCCGAAAGGCTTTCAAGGTCTCACTGTAGCCCACAAAGATACCCTTCTCTACGGTGGGCTCTAGCTTGGTCCTCTTCTCCTTGGGTACGTAGGAGTATTCAATACACCCAAAGATATGAAAATGACCAATATCAAGCTTCTCCCTAGAAAAAGCCTCCTCTGGAGTCACATGCCCCAAGGCATGATGTGGACTCCTATTCTGCAAATAAACAGCAGTGTTGCAGGCCTCTGCCCACAAAAACAATGGTAACCCCTGAAAATGTAACATGGCTTTGGCAGCCCCAACGATGGATCTGTTCTTCCTCTTCGCAACTCCGTTCTGCTGGGGGTTGTAAGGAACTGTGAACTCCCTCCTGATGCCTGCCTCCGCACAATACTCAACAAACTCACCAAGGGTGTACTTCCCTCCATTGTCCAACCTCAGGGACTTGATCTTCCGACCTGTCTGAGTCTTCACAAGAGCTCTGAACTCCTGAAACCGCTTGAAGACCTCACTCTTGGTCTTCAAGAAATAAATCCAGGTCCTCCTGGAGTGATCATCAATGAATAAAACATAATACTCATATCCACTCAAGGAAACATGAGATATCCGACCACTCACATCGGTATGAATCAAATCAAGTATCTCAGTCGATTTGCTGTCACTGCTGGGAAAAGGGGATTTGGCAAACTTGCCCATAGAACATCCTCTGCATGTATCAATGTGATCAGTACTGAAATCTGGCACACCTGTAGTGATCTCTAGCAATGTCCTCAAGGCTCCATGATACATTTGCCCCATCCTGCGGTGCCAAATCTTGCACGGCTCTGCACTGCTAGTTCTGCTGCCGATACTACTGCTCAATGCCAAAAGGGGCTGAAATGCAAACTTGTACACCTTTGCATGGCGTACACCAATCACTCTAGCTGAATCAGCTGGAGTGCTTCTGGGATATATAAGCACCTGTCCTCTCCTGAATAATATCTCATACCCTTTGTCCTCCAATGCTGAGATGGATATGAGGTTCTTCCTCATCCCTGGCACATATAGAACAATTGACACCTTCAAGGGAGGTTTGGGTTCCCTACCAAATGTTAATGTCCCCACACCGACTGCTCTAACAATGCTGTCATCTCCGAGTGCTATCTCTATATCAGTGCCACTCTCTGAAAGTTCTGAGAAGTACTCACGGACTCTTGTCATATGATGTGAAGCCCCACTATCAACATACCAGATACCTAAAGATGCTCCACTAGTGGAGGGAAATGCACACTCCCTCTCAACCTTCGTGGCAGGTAATCCTGCACTAGTGGAATCACAAGCAATGAACCCAAACTCTCAGTCAAAGCTTTCCGAAAAGTCCTCTATCTCTATTGATGTTGCCATGGTCCTGTTCTTCCCCTTCTACTTCTTATCCGAACACACAACTGCATAATGTCCCATCCTCTGACAATTCCAACACTTCACCTTGGAATAGTTCTTCTGCGTGTTCACTTGATTACCTTTACCTTTGCCTTTGACTCCACCACTACTTGTGGAAGCTTGCTTCTTTCCCTTGCCTTTCTTACCTCCTGCTAACAGTGCTACATCCTCATCCTACACCACTGGTTTGGCTGCCCCAAGTTGGCTCTTCCTGATTTCATTCTGTATGCAATCATCCTAAAACCTCTCCCAAGTGGGAAGGGTCTCACGTGCACAAATCCCATCAGCAAAGTTTAGCCATGAACTGGGAAGGCCATTCACTGCAATCCGCACAAACTCAGTGGGTGGAATGACCTCTCCAACTGCTGCCAACACATCTCTCACATTAGTGATCTTTGTGAGGTGTGTAGTAGCATTATCAGTCTTAGCCATCTTAATGGCCTTCAGCTTCTCCCTTAGGACCATTTTTCTGTTCCCATTGGTACTCTGGTAGAGATTGGTCAAGGTTGTCCACATCTCATGAGAAAAACTCTTTCCTCTCACACGAGGAACGACATGGTATTTAATACCATCCAGAATCAGTCTCTTACCCTTGTTATTCTTCTTATTAAACACTGCCAGCTGAATAGGGTCAGCAGGCACATTAACGGGGTGTTGTTGGGTATGCACCATTATACCCCATCTTCTGCCTCCTCAAAGATGCTCTGCATTCTTTTCTTCCATACATTGTAGTTGCTATGCCCATCCAACCTATCATCCACCCTCAAGCCCAAAGACATGCTTGTTATCCTAATAAACTGAAAAAGACACTGCTGTAGTAAAAATTCTTATTTCTGTGTGTAAAATCAGCTTGCTGTAATTTTTTTTCTTGCTATCCCAAACTGCACTTTTTAGAAATCTAGCTCTGATACCATGTAGAAATTTTGTTCCCAACCTTGGTTTTTAGTTTCTCCTTATTTCACCCATAAAGTTAAATGCCCATTCCCATAGCCATACATTCAACAAGCTAGAAAAATAAATATTTTCTAAAAACACAAATCCTGGAAATTTCACAGTGTTGAAATGCAGAAATTAAAAACTCAGAAAAATAAATCAGCCACACACAGAAATTTGACACGCTGATTTTTGGTCAATATGACAGTGGAAAAACCCCCTACAACTCTTGGGGAAAACTAGTTCGAAGGATATTCTTTATGTATGATAATCTAGCTTTTACAGTGAGCGAGAAATACTCAAAAAAATTCAGCAAGTAACAAATACAACTTATCTCGTTTTTCGTGCTTAACCACCACCTCGGAAAATGTGGAAACATCAAAACATAAACAACAATAAATGTTGTACGGTCTTCCTCATTTTTTGTGCCCATAAACAACAATAAATGTTGCTGTACGACCTCCTCGTTTTGTGTGCATAATAGCAATAAATGCTGTTGTACGCCCTCCTCGAAAAGCATGCAAAGGAACAACGATAAATGCTGTACGGAATCTGCCTCAGTTTCTATGCAGAAAAAAAACAGCAGGCTGTATGGCTTACCTCGAAATTTGTGCCACAAAAACAACAAATTCCCTTCCTCGAAATCTGTGCAAGAAACTGTACGGTTGCTTAGGAATGCGTACCCAAAGTTACTGTATGAAAAATTCCTTGAAAAATGTGCCTAAACTACCTTGAACTGTGTGCCAACTCTGTTGTATAGGTTTGCTGAAGTGTTGCCTCGGTATGTGTGCCAAGGTTCTGTTCTCCTTCTCCTCACTACTCAGAAATTTCCTTTGCTCTCTTCTTCTCCTTCTCTCAATCTGCTCATGAAAGATTGAATGATCTTTTCTCTCCTTTTCCTCCTTTAACCTAACCCTAAGTGACTTTTGGGGAATCCCTAAATCCAATGGCTAAGATAGTTTTAGATCTAGGGCTGAGATTAAATGCTCATTTAAATCTCACTTTCTATTTTTTAATTCACCCCACTTTAATAAAGACCCACCCAGTCATTTATTTCCAAAGTCACTTTTCACTTTCTAATTTCACATTGACTTTATTAGAGTCACTTTAAAATTAGACTTAGTAACTTTATCACTTAAAGTCACTTTTAAATTAGATTTGACTTTATAACTTTATAAAATCACTTTCGGAGAAAAATTAAATTCTTTTGGACACTTTTCCCTAGGCCAAAGATCAAAGCCTTAGAGAACCACCTGTCCTCCTGTAACCAAATTTCAACACTAGGCTAGACACCAAGCCTCAAGAACGCTTGTCCTTGGTACTCATTTTCTAACATTGTTATTCTTCTTCAAGAAACAATCTCTTTGAGTCTTAAAGCAAAGGAAAATCCATCTATGTGGCTTAAAAAATGAACATTTTGTTCCCTCAACTCGGAGGGGTTCTTGAGAGGGTTAATAATTGCCTAAATCCTTTCTCTCAAACTTCTTTGTTTGATTTGGTAGACTCTATAAATATATAGGAATTGGAAGTCAGAGTTTTTTCTTGCTCATTCGAAGTGATCAATATTTATGGACATTACACTGTCAAGCCATCATTTGGATCAGATGCCTTGATGCATGAGTATTAATTGGTCTAAATATCATGTTAGGAGGTTACCTCAAGTTTACTCTCTCAATTCAAGAAGTGTGGGGAGTGAATTGAAGGAAATTTCCCCAAAAAGTATTTTGCATGCACTTGCTCAAATCTACCCATTTGATTGATATGGAGCTCCCCAAGCTCAGTCCTACTTGGAGGAATGGGAGGAAAGGTGAAGAAGGGGTCTTTATGTGGTTGGAACATTTTATTATCTCTGGATCATTGTTTGATAACCCCTGGCATGTTAAGTCTTTGGTAGGTTTTGAGGGGATGTCTGACCATCTGCCCATGTTTTTATGGATTTAAGGTCCTTAAACCTCCCCCACCCCCCATGAAATTCAATCATATACAGTTAGTGAAATAAGACTATAGAAATCTGGTGTGAGAGGCATGGATCCATTTGTAAGATTATCCTAAGTTGTTCTACATGCAACAATTTAGTGTTAATTTGGTGAAAATAAAGGAGCTAGCAAAAAACTAGGTTTCCTCTTTCCACTAGTGCTCTCAAGTTTCTATTTAAGAAATAGAAGAAGGCATTCAAACCTTATATGGAAACAACTCATTTAGGTTTTTCTCAGAGGAAGAGTCTACCTCTTTGAAAGATCTCATGCTCAAGAGGAAAGAGATACCGGTAAAAGAGGAAGCCTTGTGGAGGTTCAAAATTAAAGCATTATGTATTTCGAAGGGAGATAACAATACAAAAAAATTTCATAATTTTTTGAGATAAAGGAAAATTATAAGCACCATATGGGAAATTGGAAATTCAAGTAAGCTAAGGCTATAAGAGATTACTTTAGTAAATTATTCAAGGAATTGGTTGGGTGTCCTATTGTAGAGTATTGACGAATGAAATGCGTGAAGTATTGTTTGTATAGGTGGTCAAAGAAAAACTAAAATCAACCCTTTTAACAATGAAAAAAAGGAAAAGCCTTGGTCAAAAGGTTTTTCAAATGAGTTTTATAGTGGCTTCTATGAGCTGGAGAAAGATGATCTCCTAAAAGTTGTGCAAGAATCTAAGCCATTAGGAATAAATTTAAAGGCCATAAACTATTCATTTTTTGCCTTAATTCCTAATAAAATGGAAGCTTCTCCTCTAAGGATTTCAAATCCATTTCTTGTGACAATGTGGTCTACAAGGTCATTTCAAATATTATTTCTAATTGCATGAAGCCACTTCACTATGATATAATATTAGAAGATCAATTAAGAATCATATTCCTTCGCCCGATCAATGATGTTGTTCCTGTCACTCAAGAGGCATTTCATTCCATCAAAACTGATAAAAGTCCCTCTTCTCTACTCAAGCTAAATTTATCCAAGGCATATGTAAAAACCAATTGGAGTTTTCTCAGACTTATTTTGATCCCAATGGACCTTACTTTGGATATTGTAAATCAGATTTTAGGTTGCAATCAATCCACTTCTTTTGTATTCCTCATAAATGGTTCTCCTTCTAAGTTTTTGGGGCCTTTAGGGCACTGAGACAAGGATGTTGACTCTCTCCATTAATATTCTTTCTAATAGTTTAATGGTTAAGAAAAATATTCTCAAATTTTTTTCATGGGGCTAATTGATGGACTTTAAGATATTAACCTCTTAAGTTTTAATTCACCTTCTATTTGTTGACAATGTCCTTATTTTTTGTGCAGGTTCTATTTAATACTTTAAATGTATTCACAAAATTCTAGATTTGATTTTTGCTACCATATACATGGCAATAAATAGGTTCAATATTTTTTTTCACAATTCATTCCCTCAGGAGGACTTGAGTTCCCTTTAGTTGATTCACTTCCATTTCCCAAGGAAAGTATTGAGATTGGCATTAAGTATCTTAGGTTTCATGTAAAGCCAAACAATTATCCTTTGGAGGATTGGTTATGGTTGTATATGAAGCTAGAATTAAATAGGTGGTTATCCAGAGGTGGTGGGCTAGTTTGGATCAAATTTGTTCTTGAGAGCATCTTTGTATATTGGACTTCAATCGCTAAGGTACCAAAAGGCATTTTGACCAAGAACATGAAGAGTTGCTTTCATTCTCTATGCTCTAGGAACAAGGAGAAATCCAAAATTCATGGTTAAGTAGTCGAAGCTTGTTCAACCCAAAGATTGGGGGGCCTAGGGAAAAAATAACTTATCATGTTTTATCAAATTTTGGTAAAAAATAGTCATTGATTTCTAGTATATAACTCGTCTCTTCGAAGAATAGTTATATACTTTGAGTACTTAGGAGGTTTAACGATGAATAAATGGTTTCTAGAATTTTGAGAAAATCCATGAAAAATTGCTCTGATGTTTGGAAAGTATTTGTGGATACTTTCATGTCTATTGGTCGATGGACTGTTTAGAGGATTGGATATGGGAAAAAGGTCTGAGTCAGGGAGGACCCTTGGGTTGGTACCAAGTCTATGTTTTTCCTATCTGACAACCTAGTGTAACCCTTGCATGATCATGATATATTTATCCTTAAGGATGCTAGATCATATATTCACAATTTTTTTGGAAGTGTTAGTTAGATCTCAGTAGAGGCACTAGGAATGGCGGAGGAACTAGTAGAGGAACGAAAGAAATATGTTGGCCTGATACTATATTTCTATGTTAAATTAGTTGAGGAAGATGAAGACATTATATTTGTAATAGCCCCTTGTTGATTTCCTATGTAAATAAAATTAAGACCAACGCCATGGGACATGTATTCCAAGTTGAATGCTGGGTAAAACATAGCGATGTGTATCGCTATTGATTAATAAATGGCTATGGAAATTGGAAAAGGCATTCACAAAGGCAAAGTGGGATTAACTAGAATTTATTTGTGAAAATAAAGAAAATAGGAGAAAAGGGAGATGAAAGGTCACAAATTTGCATGTGAGCAAAAGTGAAGGAAAATAAAGAAAATAGATGCCTCAATGATAAAAAGGATTTTGAGGATCAGTTCACAGATTTTGTCAGTTGAGCTTTTGTTGGTTAAGCCTTTTGACAATTTTTGGGTGGAGCTCTCTTCTATTCTCTCATTATCTCTTACTCTTGCACACTTAGAGTTTTCTTGGATAATTCTTGGAGCACTTTGGCATACTTGTATTTGGATAAAGAAGGAAAAGGAAAGCAGGAAAGCACAAGGGAACATGTGGGTCAACAACTATAGTTGGATTTCTTTGCAGTTAATAGGTTGCATGTGTGATTTCCTTGTTGTTTTATGGATACACAATGTATGCATGTGATTATCTGGTTATGTGTTGTCATTGGCATGGAGGGTTACCTGGATTGACAATGGTTTTAGCCTTGCCTTGCCATTTCCTGGATATCCATGGTGTTGTGGGTTTTTCCACTTGTTTGTTTTCTAATTGGCGCTGATAATTACTTATGGCTATGGGTTGGAACAAATGCTCTGGAAGCCCTAGAGCAACTTGGGTTGAGTTACTAGTCCTTGAGCCTAGGTTGGGACAAACACTTTGAAACCCTGGGTGGGTTGATGAGTTGTACAAATTATTTGGAGCCCTAGAAGGTTGTGGGTTGCGTTACTTATTCCTGGAGCCTTGGACAACTTGGGTAGATACCAATCTAGTTGGTGTTAGTGATGTTTGACCGTGAGGTGGAATCACTAGTTGAAGGTTAAGGTAGCTTGGCCTCTAGAAGCCCTAGTTTGGTTTTGTTTGGTTGTTCCATGAGATCCCACATTCATGCTTGAAATATGGCACAAGGGTGATTGGATGAAAGAGAGATTTGGTTAAGCCCAATCTATGGTCGGGTGGTACATGGAAGTCCTTGACTTGGTTGGTATTTCATATGTTAATAAGAGCTATTCTTCTATTGTGATTCATGTATATTTGTAGTGATTGTGTTGGTGATGGTATGGTTGAGTTGCCATGGTTTATATGCTGGTAATTTTTGGGTTATATGTTGTTCATATGATGTGTATCTTCTATTGACCTTCTCATGAATTGTTTAGCTATTGATCAGTTGATGAATTTATGGACTAATAATTGTTTTTGCAACTATGTGGAGAGGGAATAGGGCATTATCGTGATTCTCAGATGAATCTCAAAATTTTATGAGCAGATATTCATTCACGACCTATAACTTACATGTTTTCCATGCGTTTAACGAAATATTTGTTATGTTCTAGGCAATCTAGGTCAAGTTATGCCTCCAAGTTTGTATGTTTAGCCTTGTTTTCATGTCACTGATGATTCTAAGAATTCTTAATAAGTTTTGGGTAGTGGTATGGAGTTTAACTTGGAATTAAGGCTCATATCTCAAGACCACACCCTCTAAACTGGACAATTTGGGTTACGACTGCACTTAGGCATTCTTGTGAGTGTGTTTGAAGGCCTTGAACTGCATGGAGGCCTTATTATGCATGTAGTGGGGGGTTAAGTCATGTGAAAAGAATCCCTAACTCATGTTTTGGTCACTTGGGGTGGTTCTTTGGCCCTTGAGTGTGTTGTATCCCCGAGGGATGAGGTGAATTGTCAATTTGTGGTTAATTAGTCGGCCGCACTTCCTTAATTGGAGCTTGGAGGTCGGGTCATGTCATAGTAACTCTTAGTCTCATGTTTACCCTGACAAGCCAGTGAAACTGGGAAATGTAGGAGCGATGGTTACATATTGGTATCAAATATCCCAGTTTCAAACACTTGGACTGGATGGGCGGAATGTGTTTGTCGTGCATGCATGTCAATTGTCTATGTTTTCATTATGCATGCTTTGTGGTGGTAATTTTTGTGGTCTTGTGTTGTATTGATGTTGATGTTGAGATGATTGATATGTTGATTTCATTATATATACATATGTTATGCTAATCCAAATTAATTTTTCATATGAGATAACTTCCCCTGAACTTCAATAAGGTATGTTGATTATGTCTATATTTGGTTCATCTGACATGGTATGTTTGCAGGAAGAAGAAGATTAATATGAATAGAAAAATGGCGGACTACAATTCACATAATTCTTTCTATAGATCAGATGAACAACATGGTGATGAGTACTCCCCTAGCATAATAGATACATTGAGAGTTTGAAAGCAGAGATAAGAAGTTGTAAGGTGTATAATGACAGGATCATTCAATCACAAGAAAGACTTGTCAGAGCACATGGAAAACAAGCAGAAGTTAATGCAGTCATCCTTCAAATTCTATCAGATTTACAGAGACAGGGACCACTTAGGATCAGTCATGGAAAGGAGGAAAGGACCAATGGGGTAAATGGCAATGACTCTCAATCAAGATATAGGTTTGATAGGGATGACATAGTCAAATATGGTAGGTTCTTGGATACACCTACTCGGGGGGGTAATGACCATGGGTTCTATTCTAGTTCTGGTTCAGAGAGACATCATCATCATCACCTTCATCATACGTATAGGAGAAGTGAGAAAAAATACCTTCCAGAGGAGTTCAAGAAAGCAAATCCTCCTATATTTGATGGATAAATGAAGAATTCATAATATGCGGAAGTCTGGGATGAGTAAGTTTTTCAAATTGCATGATTATTCAGAAAATATGAAAGCCAAGATAGCTACTTTCAATCTTAAAGGAAAAGTAGACATTTGGTGGGAAGATGTAAATAATGTTAGAGGAATTCGAGAAGAGGAGCTGACTTGGAGTGAGTTCAAGATACTTTTCAGGAAGAAGTATTTATCTGAAATATATTATGATGACAAGGAAAAGGGGTTATATGAGTTGAAGATGGGATCTATGATCGATGAGGAGTATGCTAGAAGAGTCTTGGAGTCATTGAGATATGTGCCTTATATTAGGGAGGAGAAAGCAGATATTCAAATATTTATCAGTGGTTTGTTGGTATCATTCAAAGATAGATTGAATTTGATGAGCCTAGATCGTTGGAGGAAGACATAAAAAGTTGAAGCAATGTTATGATAAATCGAAGCGCAAAATCGGGTCTAAGCATGATTAGAAAAGTAATGAGAAGAATAAAGGAAAGTGAGCTAAGAAGAGAGGAAAACCTCAAGATACAGATGACAAGGAGAGTGCGACACCATACAAGAAATTCAATGTAGTTAACAAAGGACAGGGATTTCAGTATGAGGAACAAAACAAGGGTGATGGAAAGGAGTCTTTACAGTGTTGGACTTGTGGCAAGGATCATCGCAGGAGAGAGTGTCCACAACATCAAGGTGGCAGACCACAGATTTATAGTGCTTAGGAGGCACATACATTTGGGGATGTTAGACATAGTATTCCTCAAATTTATGTAGCATTGGATAATAGGAAAGTTAATCAGTAGGCATCTATTATCGAGATAGAAGGTAAGATTTGTGATCAATTTGTTTCTATTTTGATTGACCATAGATCTAACTATAGTTATATCAGTATTGACCTAATGGATAAGTGTTGCTTGAATAAAGAAGTGCATGCAGAGTCTTGGTTGGTGTAGTTGGCTACAGGTACTAAGAAAAGAGTTCATTATTGGGTAAGAGCTTGTGCATTTGAGTTGAACGACATGTCTACATCAACACATCTAAATGTGCTTCCGTTGGGATCAGAGAATATGTTATTGGGTATGGATTGGTTGTACATTCACAGGACTAAGGTGGACTGCTATGATAAGGCTATTGAGTGCTTGGATGATCCAGGAGAGAAGATAATATTGCAAGGTAAGAAGAAGCCTACATTAGTGAGAATGGTTACAACTATGCAGGCCAATCGTATTAGCAGGAAAGGATGTGTATTGTTTGCAGTTCATATTTCCAGTGAAAAAGGGAAGGATGTTGAGGATGTTGAAGTCTTGAAGAGGTATCCGATTTTGCAGCAGTTTCAGGATGTATTCCCAACAGAGATTTCAAAGTTATTGCCACATAGGGAAGTAAAATTTTCTATTGAGTTTATGTCGGGAGCAACACCAAAATCAAAGGCACCGTACAGGATGAGCACTCTAGATTTAGTTGAATTGAAGTTGAAGTTGAAGGAAATGCTTAACAAGTAATACATTAGGCCAAGTGTGTCACACTGAGGTGCACTGGTGTTGTTTTTGAAGAAGAAGGATGGTACTCTAAGGTTGTGTATTGATTACAGGCAACTGAACAAGGTGACGATTAAGAACATGTACCCTTTGTCACAGATTGATGACTTGTTTGATCAGTTGAGGGGAGAAGCAATGTTCTCGAAGTTTGATTTGAGATCAGGATATCATCAGGTACGCATCAAAGAAGAGGACATCTACATGACTGCATTCCATACCAAGTATGGGAATTATGAGTTTCTAGTAGTTCCTTTTGATTTGACTAATGCTCTAGCTACTTTCACATGTTTGATGAATAGTGTGTTGCATCCATATCTGGGAAAGAATGTGATAGTATTCATTAATGATATATTGATATATTATAAGAATGAGGAAGAGCATGTAAAACACTAGGCAACAATGTTGAAATTGTTAAGAGAGCATCAATTGTGTGCCAAGCTTAGCAAGTGAAATTTCTTTTTGAAATAAGTTCATTACTTGGGGCATGTGGTTTCCAAGGAAGATATAACAGTGGAGCCATAAAATATCAGAGCTATCATGGAGTGGGAAAATCCTAGGAATGTGGATGAGGCCAGATCATTCATGGGGCTAGCAAGTTATTACAGGTGGTTCATCGGGAACTTCTCGCGGATTTCATATCCTATTACATCCTTGCAACGAAAAGGAAATAAATTTGAATGACAAAGTAATGTACAAATTCTACGGTTCTAATTTTTTTTTTTTTGGTAGTTTAGACTAAATCCCAATCACCCACGGGTTTCGAACTGGTGACCTTGCAGACAGAGTGCCTCAACAATGCACCCCATCACCGAATGCTCTACATCACGTGGGCTCTACAGTTCTAAAGATTACAGATCCAGATAAAGAGTTTGTGGTATATACAAATGCTTGCAAGAGAGGAATTGGCAGAGTCCTAATGCAGGAAGGTTGAGCGATATGCTACGAGTCAAGGAAACTGAATGAGCAGGAGCAGAACTACATGACTCATGATCTCGAATTGGCAGTCATCATTCATGGATTGAATATTTGGAGACATTTTCTTCTTGGAAGGAGGTTCATTTTGATGAGTGATCACAATCGGTTGAGGTACTTGTTTGACCAACCTATTTTGAATGTTAGGTAAGCTGGGTGGTTAGCTATGCTCACTGGTTTCGACTTTGAGATTAGGTACACTGAGGGTAAGGAGAATAGGGTTTCATATGCTCTTATTCGAAGAGTACAAGTAAAGCACATTGCGGTTATGAGTTCATATGGGACAAACTTGCAAGAGCATATCTTGCAGGTAGGACAATAGGATGACACATACCAACAACTTAAGCATAGGTTACAACAACAGGGTACAAGTGAACATGATGTGGATTACAATCTCTCGGTAGATGACTTGGGTCAGATTTAGGGACATGATCTATGTGTCATACAACAGTGAGCTCAATAATATTAGCTTAAGGAAATTTCATGTTAATTCGCATTTAGGTCACCTTGGATATCACAAGACACTGACAACGGTTAAGAAGTTCTACCATTGGAAAAATTTGAAGAAAGAGGTGGTTGATTTTTTTGCAAGATGCTTGGATTGTCAACAAGTAAAAGAATAGTGTAAGCATCCAAGTGGTTTATTACAGTCAATTCCAATTCCATAGTGGAAATGGGAGGTCATTTCCATGGACTTCATTATATGTTTGTCGAGGAAATCTAAACAACATGATTCTATTATCGTTGTGATTGGCATGTTGAATAAGGTAACTCACTTAATTCTAGTGAATTCTAGGAATTCAACTATTGAGGTATCCCAAGTCTTCAATAGGGAGATAGTGAGATTACATAGTATTCTTAAGAATATTGTGCCAAACAAAGATGCCTGGTTCATCTCCAGGTTTTGGAAAGAGTTTTTTGTAGGTTTGGAGACAGATTTATCCTTTAATACAGCTTATCATCTGCAAACAGATGGACAGATAGAGAGGGTTAACAATATTCTCGAGGACATGTTGAGGATGTACATTATGCATCAACAATGGAAGTGGGAAGAGTATCTTCCACTGGTAGAATTTGCATATAAAAACGAGTATAAGGAGCCTTTGAAGATGATTGTATTTCAGGCACTTTATGGACAGAGTTGTAATACTCCCATCAATTGGAGTGATATGTTAAACATGGTATTGATTGGATCTGATATGTTGGCAGAGATGGAACATGAAATACAGGTTGTCAAGAAGAATCTAAAGGCAACACATGACAGGCATAAGAGCTATGCATATCAACGCAAGATATTTAAGGATTTTTAGGTTGGGGAAAATGTTATTATTATTATTATTATTATTATCCAATTTAAGGTCATAGCCAATCCAGACACCAAATTGGTGTATGGGACCCCCTTGTTTGTGGGACAAGTGATGCACCTCCATGTTGCAATTTGATTGCTAAGTCTACGAAGGCATACATACTCTACCCCCCTATGATTTTGAACTTGTGACCTCTTAGGTGGAAACACATGCTCTTAACCATTAGGACCACTTAAGTTGTATACTTGTGCATCAAGAATAAGAGGATCTCCTTAAGGATTGGATCATGTTCCAAGTTGGCACCTCAATATTACAAGCCTTTCGATATATTTGAGAGGATTGGATCAATGGCCTACTGGCTTGCATTACCTCTGACAATGAAATTCCATGATGTTTTCCATGTGACGTTGCTTAAGAAGTATGTGAAAGATGTTGATCATGTGATTGACTAGTCTGTATTGCAGATGGAACCAAAAGGAGAATTCTATTTGAAACCTTAGTGAATTTTGTAGCGAAATATGTTCATGCTCTGGAATTGAGAAATCGAGCAAGTTAAAGTGTAGTGGAAGCACTTTGGGCCTGATGAAGCTACATGGGAGATGGTTGATAAGAAGCAGATTATGTATCCTTCTCTATTCGCTAGTTGAGCAAATGTATTCTGGTATATGTGTTTGATGTTGTGTTGGCTATATGTATATGCATAGGTATGTTGTAAATACCACATCGAGTTGTGTTATAAAGCTCCAATAAGTGGTATGGTGTTCATGTTATGATGGTCATGGTCTTGACAATATTATATGATGTAAATTTTGCATCGAGTTGTGTTATAAAGCTCCATAGGAAGACGTGTTTTGTTGGTTTATAAGTGTCATTGAACACCGAGGATGGTGTTCCCCCAAGGGGGCTAACCCCTGGTTGATTTCCTATGTAAATAAAAATAAGACCAAGGTCACGAGACACATATTCTAGGTTGAATGTTTGGAAAAAAATAGTGATGGGTATCACTGGTGATTAATAAATGGTTTTGGAAATTGGAAAAGGCATTGGTAAAGGTAAAGTGGCATTAATTGGCATTTATTTGTGAAAATAAAGGAAAATAGGAGAAAAGGGAGATGAAAGGTCACAAATTTTCATGCGAGGAAAATTGAAGGAAAAATGAAGGAAAACGAAGAAAATGGAGGCTTCAATGATTAAAAGGCCTTTAACGATCAGTTCACAGCTTTTTTCAGTTGATATTTTGTTGGTTAAGTGTTTTGATAGTTTTTGGGTGGAGCTCTCTTATATTCTCTCATTCTCTCTTACTCTTGCACACTTAGAGTTTTCATGGAGCATTCTTGGAGCACTTTGGCATACTTGGACTTGGAGAAAGAAGGAAAAGGAAAACAGGAAAGCGCGAGGGAACAAGTGGATCAACGACTATGACTAGATTTATTTGCAGGTAACAGGTTGCATGTGTGATTTCCTTGTTGATTTATGGACACATGATGTATACATGTGATTACCCAGTTATGTGTTTTTATTCACATGGAGGATTTTCTGGATTGATAGTGGTTTTAGCCTTGCCTTTCCATTTGCTGGATAGCCACAATATTGTGGGTTTTTCCACTTGTTTTTTTTTCTGATTGGTGTTCATATTTCCTTAAGGTTGTGGGTTGGAACAAATGCTCTGGAAGCCCTGGGACATCTTGGGTTGAGTTACTAGTCCTGAAGCCTAGGTTGGGACAAACTCTCTAGAGCCCTTGGTGGGTTTAATTACTAGTATATGGAGCCAAGTTGGACAAACACTCTGGAGCCCTGGAAGTTTGTGGGTTGAGTTACTAGTTCCTAGAGCCTTGGACAACTTGGTTAGAGATCGACCTGGTTGGTGTTAGTGACGTCCGACCGTGAGGTGGAATCACTAGTTGAGGGTTGAGGTAGTTTGGCCTCTGGAATCCCTATTTTTGTTTTGTTTGATTATTCCATGATCTCCCACATTCATTCTTGGAATATGGCATAGGGGTGATTGGCTAAAGGAGAGATTTGGTTCAGCCCAATCTATGGTTGGGTGGTATCTGAAAGTCCCTGACTTGGTTGGTATTTTCCTGTGTTAATAAGAGCTATTCTTTTATTGTGATTCATGAATATTTGTAGCGATTGTGTTGGCAATGTTATGGTTGAGTTTCCATGGCTTATATGCTGGTTATTTTATAGTTATATTTTGTTCATATGATGTGTATCTTCTATGTATCTTATCATGAATTGTTTATCTATTAATCAGTTGATGAATGTATGGAAAAATAAGTGTTGTTGTAACTATGTTTTGAGGGCATAGGGCCTTCTTGGTGATTCTCAAATGAATCTAAGACTTTTATGATCAGATATGAATCCATGAAATGTAGCTTACATGTTTTCCATGTGTTTGACCAAATGTTTGTTATGTTCTAGGCAGTCTAGGTCAAGTTACGCCTTCAAGTTTGTATGTTTAGCCTTTTTTCATGTCATTAATGATATTAAGAAGTCTTAAGAAGTTCTAGGTAGTGGTCTGGAGGCTGACCTGGAATTGAGGCTCAGATCTTGGGACCGCACCCTCTGAACTAGACAATTTGGTTCACAACCTCACTCAGGCAGGCTTGTGATTGCCGTTGGCAGTCTTCAACCACATGGAGGCCTTGTGATGCATGCAGTTGGGGGTTAAGTCGTGTGAAAAGGAGCCCCAAATCAAGGTTTGGTCATCTGGAGTTGTTCTTTGGCCCCTGAGTGTCCTATAGCCCTAAGGGAAGAGGTGAGTTGTCAGCCTGTGGTTAGTTAGTCACCCCACTTCCTTAGGTGGAGCTTGGAGGTTGGGTGATGTCATAATAACTCTTTGTCTCATGTATACCCTGGTAGGCCGATGAAACTGGGTAAATATGGAAGGGGTGGTTACACTATCTTGGTCAAAGAGCCCTCGAATTGGTGCTTATACATTGAAGTTGGGCTACAAATATGATGGAAGAAAAAATTTCTAAATATTTTCTCTCGTGGTGGGCTCAAATTTGGAAGTAGTTTGGTTCATTAAAGTCTAAGATTGTCTTATGGATTGCTCTTAGGAACAAGTTACTTACTTGGGATAATGAGATAAAGCATGGCTGCCAAGGTCCAAGTAGGCATGTTTTGTGCCATAATGATTTTGAATCCATTCTCCATGTAAGTGTTAAGTGTCCATTTTCTCAGGAAGTTTGAAAGTGGGTTAGAAAACATGTAAGACCAAAATTCTTATGGAATAAGAAAAAATTTCTCGTGGGCATACAAGGTTGGTCAATGGATGTTAATATTGAAAATTATGCTTATTTTCTTGCCATTTTATCTATATGATTTGATGGGATCATGATGAATGTGTGTTTCAAGATAAGTTCATCATTGTTGAAGTAATTTTAGGTTTAGTGATAAAGCTTTATGAGAAGTTCAAAATTTCCCAAGGGATATGAAATCATGAGTCCCCATAATGCTTGCTATTGATTATGATATCCCCTACAATTTTTTTCATGGTACTAGCCAGGGACACCCACCTAGGTGGGGGAGGGGTAGTACCATTGATTAATGTGAATCACTTCCGTCACAATCGACATTCTCTATGATTTTGATCCAATTCTAAGAAATATTTTATGCATTATTTGCTCTTTTTCACATTGTTATCTCCCGATGGATTCGAAACCTCCAAATATTCGAGGACTCTTAGGTAGTTATTGATTGGGATAATGGTAAAAGAAAAGTGAATGCTATTAGACTTCATTGTTTTCTTGCTTTTGGAATGCTTTTCATTTTCCCATATTGTAACAACCCCTGGTTGATTTTCCATGTGAATAAAATAATACCAAGGTTGTGGGACACATATTCCAAGTTGAATGTTGGGAAAACACCTTAGTGGGCATCACTTGTGGTTTATTATGGCTAAGGAAATTGGAAAAGGCACTGGAAAAGGAAAATATGCAATAATTGGCATTTAATTATGAGAAATAAAGAAAAAAAATGAGAAAATGAAGGTGAAGAGACACAAATTTGCATGCAAGGGAAATTAGAGGAAAATGAAGGAAAATGGAGAAAAGGGGCCATCAATGATAAAAAGGCATAAGAGAAACAATTCATAGCTTTTGGATTAGCTTTATTCAATTTAGTTTTGGCTCTCATTCACTCTTGCACACTTAGAGCATTCTTGGAGCACTTTAACATTCACTTGGACTTGGAGAAAGAAAAGCAAGCAAGTAAAGGAAGGGAAAGGACAAGCAAAGGAAATTAGAAGGAAGAAAGGAGATGGGTGGATCAACAACTTCAAAAGGAATCTCTTGTAAGTAATAGGTTGCATGCATGATTTCCTTACTGGAATGTGAATGCATGGTACATGCATTTATTTGTTTGGTTAATTTGTTGTCATTGGCATGGGATTTTCTTGGATTGACAGAGGTTTCAACCTTGCCTTGCCATTTCCTGGATAGCCATGGTTTGATGGGATTCATTCTTAGTTGAGATTTGGATTGCTGTAAGGTTTTAGAACCAGGTGGGGTGGTCTTAGGAAAATCCCAAGGGTTGGGGGTGGAGATGGTTTTCTCTGGGAAAGCCCTTGATAGGTGGTTGGAGATGGGAAAATTCCTGAAGGTACGGTGAAGGATTTCTGAGGCATTCAAGCTTAGGTTGGTTTTGCGATCTTGGGACCGTTTAGGTGAGAACATGGTAGCTTGAGGGTGGAGGTGGTTTACCTTTGGATTCCCTATTTCATTATATCTTGGTTTATCCCATGATATCCCACATTCATCCTTGGAATACAACAAGTGGGTGATTGGCTGAAAGAAATATTTGGTTTACCCCCAATATATGGTCAGGTGGTACATGGAAGTCCCTGACTAAGTTGAATTTTACATAAGTTAATATGGGATATTCTTCTAATGTAATTAATTAGCACAAGTACTTGTTATGATGAGGATTTTATGGTTGATTTGTCATGGTTTTTATCCTTGTTATATGTTGGTTATATACCTGGTTATATGATGTGCTCTAATTATGGCTCTTGTTCATGATTTGATAGTTAATTTAATGGTTGATGAATACATGGGATAACAACTGTTGTTGCAGCTAGCTTGAGAGGGCATTGAGCCTTCTTGGTGATTCTAAGATGAGGTTCAGAAGTTTATGATCATATATGCATTCATGACGTGTAGCTTATATGTTTATCATGTGTTTGATGAAATGTCTATCATGCACTAGGCATGTTATGATCAAGATATTGTTGAAGTTTTGTATGGTTAGCCTTGTTATCATGTTATTTGTGTTTATGGAAACTTACGAGTAGTTTTGGGTAGTGGTCTGGAGGCTTGCCTAAAAAGGTGGGATAGATCTCGTGACCACATGCACATAACAAGAGATTTTTGGTCATAACCACATGCAGGCAGGATTATGGGTGCAGTTGGAGCCTCATAACCACATGCACAATGTGTCAATGGTGTGGTTGGGGTGTTAAGCCAGTGAAAAAAGTTCCATCTAGGGGATTGATCATCAGGAGTGGTTGTTAGGCTCCTAAGTGGTATATAATCTCTGATGGATGTTAGTAAGTTGTTGGATTGTAGGCCCCACTTCCATCACTGGAACTTGGAGGTTGGGTCATGTCATAGTAGCACTCAGCTCATGTTTACCCCAGAGAGCTTGTCAAAGTGGATAAACGTGGGAGGGGGGCTACAGGGTGGTATCAGAATAGTGTTGTTCCCTGCAAACTTTCCTCCGATACTAGAGTTATAGAGTGGTATCAGAGCGAGGTTGCAACAATGGACCTCGGGGTAAAATAAAATCCTCATACATGTTTGTATGTTTGGCATGCATTCATGATGGTTAATGGTTGTTATATGCATCAAAATTATATGCATTCTTGTCATTTTATTGTTGTTGTGGTTACATGCATGCTAGATGTTAGTCGATTAGTGCAGTCATATGCATGTGAATTAGTTATTCATGCATGGTAGTAGCTTGTTGTTATATGCATTGTGGTCATATGCATGATTATTATTATCATTGCGGTTAAGTTCTTGGTATTATTATGTATCGTGCTAATCTTAATAGACCTATGATTATGTGATAACCTCCCCTGAGATACACCGAGATATGATTTTGATTATGTCTTCTATTTAGTTTATCTAACATGGTATGATTGCAGGACAATGGAAGATCAGAGATGAAGAGAAGAATAGTTGAGTACAGTTCAGATGAATATCCGAACATGCTTGACGTGAATTAAATGGAATGGGAAAGGTTAGTTGAGCAACAAGGATAAGAGTATTCTACCAATATAGGCAATACACTGAAGAGTCTGAAGGCAGAGATCAGAAGTTCCAAAACATACAATAACAGGTTGATTAAGGCATAGGAAATGCTTGTCAGAGCTCAAGAAAAGTAAGCAGAATTTAATGCAGTGATTCTTCAAATACTTTCAGGCTTACAAAAATAGGGACAACTAGGGATCAATCATGGGGATAGACAGGAATAAAGACTAATGGTGCAGATGGAAGTGGGTTTCATTAAAGGAACATGTTGGACAAGAGTGATACAATGAAGAGTGGCATATTATTGGATACACCTGACAAGAGGACTGGTATGTATGGGTTTTATTCTAGTTCTTCTTATAAGAGACATCATCGTCATCACCTTCAACACCATAGGAGGAGTGAGTACTTGCCAAAGGAGTTCAAGAAATCCAAGCCTGTTATGCAACCAACTCAAAAAATAGAAGAAAATATAGACCACAAATTAGAAATCAACCTCTTCAAGGGGGAAACCTCCTTTACATTACATTAACGAATAATTCTTGGAGGATACAAATTAAAAAGCCTACCTTCTATTATAGGAGTCTAAGGGGTCACAATATAACAATATGGGGACCACATGGACACACCAATAAAAATAATGGGGCTACACCTATGGGGCACAATAATAACAATATGGGGACTACATGGGCACAACAATAACAATAATGGGGCTATACTAACAATAATAAGGGGCTACACTAGTATTGTGGGGACCTAACATGCCCCTATCCTTCAAACAAGTGTTGTCCTCAGTGCTTGAGTAGTTATGGATGCTTCTATATAAAATTCTCATCCTCCCATGTTGAATCTTCAGCGGGTAAGTTCTTCCACTTGATGAGATATTCTGAAATTGATCGATTTCGTAGCTGTCGAGTTCTTATTTCTGTAACTGCTTCAGGTTCCAATATTATTTTTCCTTCCTCATCAAGTTCTGGAAATATTGTTTGAACTGGGAGATTGTTCCCTATAACCTTCTTTAAGCATGAAAAATGGAAAACTGGGTGCACTCGGGAAGATGCAGGAAGCTCCAATTTGTATTAGATAATACCAATATTTTGCAATTCCTTGTAAGGACCATAATACTTTGGTGATAATTTATTATCCTTCTTAGCTTGCTTGAGGGACATTTGTTTATATGGTTGTATCCATAAAAATACCCAATCGCCTACATCAAAACTTCTTTCGCCGCGATGTTTCTCCCTCTTGTTTCATTCGATTTTGTGCCAAAGTGAGGTTATCCTTTAAGATTTGGAGAGCTTGTTGTTGATGCCCGATGTGATCTTCCACTGCTTGAACCCTAGAATTGTCTCTTAAAGATGATGTGATGGATGGTGGATTATATCCATAAATTGCCTTAAATGGGGTCATTTTTGCCACAGTATGGAAGGAAGTGTTATACCACCATTCAACCAGAGGTAACCACTTGACCCATTGTGTTTGTTTATCAGATACAAAGAAAATAAGATATCCTTCTAAACATTTGTTCACTATCTTAGTTTTCCCATCATATTTAGGATGATATGATGAGCTATGAGCTAATTGAGTACCCAAACAAGAAAATATTTTCGTCCAAAAATTTCCTGTAAAAATGGAATCTTTGTCGCTTACAATAACCTTTGGGTTTCCATGAAGCTTTTGAATTGTTTCCATAAATGCAGTAGAAACTATACTAGCTTTAATTGGATGAGATAATGCACAAAAGTGTGCATACTTCGTAATTCTATCAAATGCCACCATGATGACAGTCTTTCCTTCGGGCTTGGGTAAACCTGTGATAGAATCCATTGAAACCTCCTCTCAACGTTGACTTGGAATGGATAAAGGTTGTAATATACCTGTGGTCTTAAGTGTCTCAACTTTATTTTGTTGGCAAACCAAACATTCTGCCACAAACTTTTGAATATCAAATTTAAGGTCATCCCAAAAAAATTCCTTCTTGACCCTGTGGTAAGTGTTTAAAATCTTGAGTACCCTCCTACGAGAGAGGTGTGCAATTCCAAAAGAATATTTTGTTTGAGTTGAGAATTCTTACAAAGATATAAGTGATCTTTGTACCATAATGAATCATTTTTCTAGCTAAATGTTTTAGATGTACTAGGATCTCGCTACAAATTTTGAATGAGCGTCCACACCCCTTCATAATTCTTCCATTCATCCCTCGCTTCGGTTATCCACTCAGGTTGGATAATAGAAATGGCACAAAGTAATGCTTCCACATCCTCATCCTTTCTTGAGAGTGCATCTGCAACAACATTTTGCTTCCCTATTTTGTAGATGATTTGATAGTCATAACCAAACATCTTTGTGACCCATTTTCTGCTCTTCTGAAGATAATATGTGTTCCAAAAAGTATTTAAGACTATCATGATATGTTTTTATCTTGAAGTGTCTTCCCATTAGGAAGGTTTCCATTTCTTTAGCGTATGTAGTATTGCCAACATTTCCTTTTCATAAATAGGTTTTTGTAGATGCTTTCATTTGATTGAATGACTTTCAAAAGAAATGGGTCTTCCTTCTTGCATTAAAACCACACAAATTCCATTTCATGAGGCATCACATTCCAGAATAAAAGTTTTTGTGAAGTCTAGCGTAGATAAAACCGGTGCTTGGCACATTTCCTCTTTAAGGTGTTCAAAGGCCTTAGTTGCTTCTAGAGTCCAAGAAAATGCATCTTTCTTCAGTAATGATGTTAGACGCGTCGATATTATCCCATAATTATTAACAAGCTTGCGATAATAACCTGTGAACCCCATAAATCCTTGAAGATTCTTTATGGTTGTGGGGATTTTCCATGCCTTAATGGATTTAATTTTGTTAGGGTCTACCTTAACACCCTCATGAGATACAATATGACCCAAATATTCCACCTCCTGCATTGCAAAGAAACATTTGAAGGTTTTTGCATATAATTGTTTCTCCACCAATAGTTTGAGCACCCTGTCAACGTCTTGAACATGATCCTTCCAAGACTTGTTGTAGATTAGTATATCATAAAAAAATACTAACACAAATTTTCCAAGGAAAGGTTTGAAAATGGAAATAATCAAACCTTGAAACGTGGAAGGTGCATTAGTAAGGCCAAAAGGCATGACAAAAAAATCATAATGACCCTCATGAGTTCTGAATGTTGTTTTCGAAATGTCTTCAGTCTTCATTCTAATTTGATGAAATCCAGAACGAAGATCCATCTTGGTGAAGTAAATTGATCCATGTAATTCATCCAATAATTCATCAATGACAAGGATGGGAAATTTATCTTTAATAGTGAGCTTATTGAGCTCCCTATAATCCAGACACATACGCCATGATCCATCCTTCTTGTGCACCAATACTGCTGGAGCAGAGAAAGAACTTTGAGTAGGTTGAATTATACCAACCTCTAGCATTTCTACAACCATACGTTCAATCTCACTCTTTTGAGCATAAGGATATCTGTAAGGCCTGATGTTTGGAGGAACACTTCTTGGAATCAAATGAATTGCATGATCATGATCATGAATAGGTGCGAGTCCATTGGGAGTCTTAAACACCTTGGAATGATTTTCCAAGACTTTTTGGAGATCTGGAGAAATAGACGATTTTGATGTTTGAACATCTAGTGAGCATAATTGTGCAATTATGCCTCGTTGTTCTTTCTTCAGAAGCTTTGTCATGACATTAGAGTTGATCATCTTTCTTGGCTTACCTATGATACCCCGTAATTCAACTTCGTTTCCTTCCAAAAAAAAAATTCAAGAGAACATCTTGAAAATTAAAAGCTATCGTCCCTAAACATTGTAACCATTATACGCCTAGTACAAAATTAGCACCATCCATTGGAATGGAGAGACTTGGACTATTCAATACATATTCCCCCATGGTTAGTTTTATATTATGGCACTTTCCAGAGAAATTTATAGTTCCTCCATTTGCAACCATCACTTGACACTCTGGTGTTGGGTATAAGAAGCAATTCAATTCCTTTGCTACCTTACAATGAATAAAATTATGGGTACTACCCGAATTAATCAACAATATTACATTTTTCTTCTTGATATGTCCTTTCATCTTGAGATTTTGAGGAGTGGTAATTACTGCCAATGCATTACAGGATATGGCCGGATTCATTTCTTCTTTATCTAGGGTTGGTTCCTGGTGTATATCCTCTTCTTTTGAAGTTTCTTGTTCCTTTTCTTCCTCCTCTTCACAATCTATGTAAAATAATTTCTTCTCAGCACACTTATGACCTTTAGTGTATTTGATATCACAACTATAGCAAAGCCATTTTTCTCTTTTTCTTCCAATTGTTGTGGTGTCAACGTTTTAGGTTGTGGAAGTCTAGGAGTAGCAACACTTTCATCTTTATAGTTGTGAGTGGTAGGCTTCCTTGTCGCCATAATTTTGCTTTCAATTTTTCTTGCCAACCTAAATGCCTTCTCCAATTAATCATGTTCCCAAAGGAAAACCTCATGTTGGATGTTATCCTTTAAAGTCCCTATGAAGAAATCAATCTTGTGCTCCTCTGGAATATCATTTACCCTTATATTTAATTTTTGGAAGTCCTCAATGTAATCCACCGTTGCACCCTTTTGTTTGAGATTTATCAATTGGCTAAAGAAGGTGTTGCTCTTTGTATCCTCATAATGTGCTATCATTTCCTTCGTAAAAATTGTCCAATTGACAATTTTTTTATGAGAGAAAAGCCATTGATACCATACAAATTTTCCAGGTTCTAAATATAAAGTTTCATTGCGTACCTTGTGCATGTTTTGCACATTATGGAGATCAAAGTATTACTGCATCTGTAGTATCCATGTTATGGGATCCTTGCCAACAAACTTCCTCATATCGATTTTTGGAATATGGTGAGTCTTCAATCGAACATTAGAGTCTATGAAATCATGATTAAAATTTATTTTGTTCTCATAATGAGTTTCCTCTACTACCTTTTCACCATTAGGAAGCTTTTCTTGTAGCAACTTTTCCAAACCTTCCTTCAAACCTTCCATGTATTTCTTCAAATCTTCCATGTCGCCTTCTATACCATCGATATTAGCTTCCATGCCATTCATGCCATCCTTTAAACAATCCATCTTAGTTTCTATTTCATTTTTTTTTGTTCTATGTGAGAGTGAAATTTGTTGCACTTGGTCCTGTAATTTTGAGATATCATGATGCAATTCTTCCTCTTCATGTGTCATAGTATAGCTTTATGAGGGCTTAATGGGTGTGGAATTATTTTTTGGAGGCATTTTAGAACTCAATGCTGATATATATGCTTCAATATTCCCTTGGAATCACTTCAAACTGCTTTTTCAAACAAAAGTTATGCAATTTTTTAAAAGAAATACACACATTTTTCTTGTTTTTAGGAGCTCGATCTTGAAATAGTTGTAATTCTGTAATTTCAGATCTCCAAGATCTGAACTTTGGTCTTGTGGTAGCCCTATGAGACTTCTTTCCAATTCCATAGTTCAGACCTAATTTGGATTCTTCAAGTTAAAGTTATGCCCAATCTCCCACAATGACCTAATTATGGACTGGTTCAGTAGAGTGAACTTGTACGACATGCCACGTGTCACTTTTTTGACCTCCTGCTCTAAAATTGATACACAAGAAACTGAAGTACGTGCAATTTCAGCAACTATTTATATAATTCCAATCCGGTGTCTAAAACGAAGTTATGATAATTTTCCCTCGGGCACTTGTTTGAGATGAAATTCTGGAGCTTGCAAAAACCCTAACTTCCTCAGGTCATATCTCTGAAAATATAGAGAATCGAGGTATAAAATTTTTACATGAAGTTCCTCCGGATTTCAGCTTCTCGTGGTAAACATTTCAGCTTTTGAACCTTCGTAGAAAGAAATTTATAGCGAAAATTCCAAGATGTCTTGTTTGCAGTAGAGAAACCCTAGAATCCAAAGCTCTAATACCAAATGTTATGCAACCAACTCACAAAATAGAAGAAAAGATAGATCACGACTTAGAAATCAACCTCTTTGAGCAGGAAACCTCCTTTACATTACATAAATGAACAATTCTTAGATGATACAAATGAAAAAACCTACCTTCTATATATAGGAGTCCAAGGGATCACAATATAACAATATGGGGACCACATGGGCACAATAATAACAATAATGGGGCTACATCTATGGGGAACAATAATAACAATATGGGGACTACATGGGCACAACAATAACAATAATTGGGCTACACAAACAATAATAAGGGACTACACTAGTATTATGGGGACCTGACATCCTACATTTGATGGAGAGATGAAAAAAACAGAAGATGGATAAGAATGGTTTCTTGGGATGAGGAAGTTCTTCATATTGCATGAATATTCAAAGAACATGAGAGCCAAGATATCTATCTTTAGTATCAAGGAAAATTAGACATTTGGAGGGAAGGTGTTAAGCATGTTGGAGGCATAAGAGATGAGGATTTGATTTGAGATGATTCTGAGAGACTCTTTAGGAAGAAATACCTATATGAGGGGTATTATGATAGAAGGGCCAAGGAGTTGTACGATCTTAGGATGCAGATGAAAAGGAAAAGGTGGGAATTCATAATAAGCTCAATGCAGTTGAGAGAGGACAGGGGTCTATCTTGTCGAACAATAGAATAAAGGAAATGGCAGAGAACCATTGTGGTGTTGAACTTGTGGTGAAGATCATTGCAGGTGCCTTTTGTATCAAAGTACAACAGTGGATAGTAGGTAGTTAGATCATCAGGTATCCATCATTGAGGTGGAAGTGGAACCAGGGGGAGAGTTCCAGGTAAAGCCTCAATGCATTGCGTAACGAAGTAAGCTCATGTTGCAGAATCGATTAATAAATCAAGTTAAAGTGTGTGGAAGAACTTTGGGATCGAGGACGCTACTTGGAAGATGATTGATCAAATGTAGGCACAATAGCGGGTTTTCAGTTATAGCTAGATCTTTTAAGGGAATTGGAATATCTTGAGAGATGATATGTGAAGGTGCTTAGTTACAGGGTAGCGTGTTGTGTACAACAGGGAAAGGTAACTGGTATATTGTTATATTTATTTATACATTGACAATCGTGTTTTTATGGTAGTGTGTTGTAGGGAATTACATGAAAAAAGAGACTGCCCTGAAATCTTGAAGAAGGATTAGGGATAAATTTCCTTTGGAAGCACTAGGAACCGTGGGGGTTGAGTCATGGTGTCTATTGAAATTTTAGTGCTTTCAGTGTTTTACGATTTTTTTGTGCTTGATTTGCGATTTTGATTGTGTCTGGTGCATGGCCATGACACTTTTTTATAATTTCTTGGCTTTTTGTATTTTCTTCTTGTTCTTACCTTTTATGTTTCGAGGGTCTTACGAATTGGTTGGGAAAGAGGAAAGTTAATGGAGCTCAGGAAGAGATGAATGAAACCCAACAAGTAATGTAAGACCCAGATGGAGCTCGGTGCATGAGTCAAGGAAAACTGAAGGCAACAATATGATAGCCAGTTAGGTTGGTTGGGTTCATTGGGGTAAATGAATAATGGCAGTGTGGTCATGAAAAAGGTAATTAGGAAAGGTAAAGTAAATGGACTTGACGCATCACATGCCTTGACTATGATGTGAATTGTTGTTCTCAATTTTGTGCATGCTTTACACTGATAAAGGAGGTTATCTTAACCTTGACCTTATGAACACTGGTTATTATGTTGTGATCATGATTATGATAATTTTTATGTGTGAGTGTGTGTGCGCGTGAATATCATTGTCTGACAACGTCATCAAGGATCATTCTTGTGGAAGAATTATTGCTTTATGCAGGTGAATGGCATGAAAAGGTTCCTGGTTTATAATGAATCAAGTGGTTAGGGTAGCCTTGAAAGGTCTATGAGGTAAGTATCACATGGACATGATTTTGATATTATGTGCTTATAACTATGCCTATGTTTATGTTATGGCAGACAATTTTGAAGGAAACATCAGTGGAATAAAAGCAGTGTGACCTGTGGCATGTTGGGACAAGCATGGATATTGGAAAGAGCCAAAAACCTGGGACTTGGGTTGGGGATGCACACAATAAGGCATGGGAATGAAACTAGAGGCAAGGTTTCCTAGTAGAGATGGTGTGTTCTCTAGATGTGCAGTACTATTATGGTGTACATGTTGTACATGTTGTATTATGCCATGTGTATTGTGTATGTGTTGTATTGTACACTGGGTGAGGTGTATGTGTTGTGTTGTACACCGGGTGTAGGTGTATGTGTTGTGTTGTACACCAAGTATAGGTGTAAGTTTTGTGTTTTCAAATGTGTGTATGTGTATGTGTTATGAAGGGGATTGGTTCTCAGGATTCCTAGAGGCTGTGGGTCAGGACGGGATCTCTGGAGCCCTGTAACAACTTGGCTTCCCTGGAGCCTCGGACAACTTAGGAAGAGACCAATCTTGAATTGATAATATTGAGGGTAGAGGCAATATAGTCTCTAGACAACCTTGTTGTTGATATTGAGGGTAGAGGTAGTAAAGTCTCTAGGAACCCTTGTTGTTGATATAGAGGGAAGAGGTGGTACAGCCTCTAGACACCCTTGTTGTTGATATTGAGGGTAGATGCGGTATAGTCTCTGGACATTCTTGTTGTTGATATTGAGCATAGAGGTAGTGTAGTCTCTAGACACCCTTGTTGCTAGTATTGAGGGTAAAGGCGGTATATTCTCTGGACACCCTTGTTGCTGATATTGAGGATAGAGGCGGTATAGTCTTTGGATTCCCTTATTGCTGATATTGAGGGAGGAGGTGGTATATTTTCCATATTTCCTTATTGATTTGGATGAGAAGAGAAGAGAAGGAATTGGGTGCCTGTTAGGTTTTGAAACCAATCTAATGTGTGTAAGAGAAGGAAAGGCACTGGGTGCTTGCCGGGTTCAGCAATCGATTCAGTGTGTGTATGAAAAAGACAAAGAACAAAGGAAAAAGTAAGGAACAATTTAAAGATAAGCATCAATATTTTAATCCAGTTTTAATTATGCACATAATCTATGATTCTGATTTATGATGATAGATTTTTGAGGTAACCAAATGTGATATTTTTTTACATGATGATTTGATCATAGAGCTAATTTGACTTATTGTGACATGAAGTAAACATAATTGCAAGTGTACGTTATTGACGAGCTACCAATATGGTATAATTTAAATTTATTTCAATTCCTTTTGAGTCTAATAGAAATTATGTGCTTGGTGTAGGAAAGCATGAAAATGCCCAAGTTTGGGTGGTTGGAATTGACTGCCAGAGTGTTAACAACACCAATAAAAGGAATTGGAACATGCAACAGTGTGATGGTAAATCATTCAAGAGCATGGTCATTGTGGTACACTGGTGCCCGATAGTGTCTATTGATTTCCATGATCATGCTATGATTGGTATGATGGTTTTGAGGCAGGGATATGCCTTGGATTTTGGAAATTCCAATGCGAGGAAACCTTGCCAAGGGATGGATTGCTCGAGGGACTCTGTAGAAAAGAAGGGGATGTCGAGGAACGTGGAAGGTGAGTGATTACACGAAAGGGGATGATTGTATTTATCAAGGGACTGGGAAGAAGAGAAGGGAAGGTTGGGGGATACATTTGTTTTGGTCATTAGCATTTCCAAATGGAATCAGAAGCACATTGGCAGTGTGCCCTGGAACAATGAGCCGATACCTATTCACTAAGAGAACAAGTAGCGCAAGGATTTTAGCACTGGAAATTGCAGACATACTTTGATTTGTAAGGGGACTGGACTTCCTGGGAAGGAGGTGAATCCTGGTACTACTTTGAGGGTGGAGGTGTGAGCCTCTGAATTCCCTTTTCACTGATGTGAGCATCATATCCTTTTATTTGATGGTTAGAGAAAATGTGCATATGTATATATGTGTATATTATTGTAAATAATGTATTGAGATGTGCTTATAAATCTCCATAGATAGTATGATTATTTTTTGGTTGAAGCAAATATGGATAAGTTTATATGTTTGTCATGCTTCAACAATTTGGTATATTGTAAATGTTGCATTGAGTCGTGTTATAAAGCTCCATAGGCAGTATGTTTTGCTGGTTGTAAGCGTCATTGAACATCGAGGACGGTGTTACCCCAAGGTGGAGGGGTTTGTAACAACCCCTTGTTGATTTTCCATGTAAATAAAGCAAGACCAGGGTCATGGGACACATATTCCAAGTTGAATGTTGGGCAAAAAACTTAGTAAACATCACTTGTAGTTTATTATGGCTAAGGAAATTGGAAAAGGCATTGGCGCAGGAAAAGAGGAAATAATTGGCATTTAATTATGAGAAATAAAGGAAAATAGTAGAAAAGGAAGGTGAAGAGATACAAATTTTCATGCAAGGGAAATGAAGAAAAGGGGACATCAATTATTAAAAGGAATTAGAGAAACAATTCAAAACTTTTGGCTTAGCTTTAGTCAGTTTAGTTTTCGCTCTCATTTACCCTGGCATACTTAGAGAATTCTTGGAGCAGTTCGGCATTCACTTGGATTTGGAGAAAGGCAAGCAAGCAAGGAAAGGAAGGAAAATAACAAACAAAGGAAAGCGAAGGGAAGCAAGCAGAAGGGTGGATCAACAACTTCAACAAGAAGATATTGTAGGTAACAAGTTTCATGTGTGAATTCCTTACTAGGATGTGAATGCATGGTGCATGTATTTTTTTATTTGGTTCATTTTCTATCATTAACATGGATTTTTTCCTGATTTGACAGTGGTTTCCACCTTGCCTTGCCATTTCCTAGATAGCCATGGTGTGATGGGATTCATTCTTGGTTGAGATTTGGATTGCCAGAAGGTTTTGGAACCAGGTGAGGTGGTATCAGGAAAATCCCAAGGGTGGGGAGTGGACATGTTTTTCTCTGGGAAGCCCTTGATAGGTAGGTGGAGACAGGAAAATTCCTCAAGGTATGGTGAAATAATTATGAGGCATCCAAGCTTGGTTTGGTTTTACGATCTTAGGACAATTTAGGTGAGATCACGATAGCTTTAGGGTGGAGGTGGTTTAACCTTTGGATTCCCTATTTGATTATGTCTTGGTTTATCCCATGAGATCCCACATTCATGCTTGGAATAATGCACAAGGGTGATTGGTTGAAAGAAAGGTTTGGTTCAACCCAATATATGGTCAGGTGGCACGTGGAATTCCATAACTTAGTTTTCTTTTGCATAAGTTAATATGGGTTATTATTCTAATGTAATTAATGAGAACAAGTAATTTTTATTACAAGGAATTTATGGTTGATTTGTCATGGTTGTTATTATGGTTATATGTTGGTATACACTTGGTTATATGATGTGCTCTAGTTATGGCTCTTGTTCATGATTTGATAGTTTATTGAATGGTTGATGAATGAATGGGCTAACAAGTGTTGTTGTAGCTATCTTGAGAGGTAATTGAGCCTTCCTGGTGATTCTTTGATGAGGTTTAAAAGTTTATGATTGGATATGCATTCATGACATGTAGCTCATATGTTTATCACGTGTTTGAAGAATTGTCTATCATGCATTGGGAATGTTCTGGTCAAGATCTTGTTCAAGTTTTGAATGGTTAGCCTTGTTACCATGTTATTTACATTTCTAGAAAATTACAGGCAGTTCTAGGTAGTGGTCTAGAGGCTTACCTAAATAAGTGGCATAGATATTGTGACTGCATGCACAAAAAAAGGTATTTTTTGTTATAAATGCATGCAGGTAGGCTTATGGGTGTGGTTGTAGTTTCATAACCACATGCATAATGTGTCAAGGGTGCAGTTGGGGTGTTAATTCAGTGAAAAAGAGTTCCAACTCAGGGATTGATCACATGGAGTGGTTGTCAAGCTCCTTAGTGGTTTGTAGTCTTTGAGGGACGTTAGTAAGTTGTTGGATTGTAGGCCCCAATTCCATCATTGGAACTTGGAGGTAAGGTCATATCATAGTAGCACTCAGCTCATGTTTACCCTAGAGAGCTTTTCAAAGCTGGTAAATGTGGGAGGGGGCAGTTACACATATTCTAAGGGAGTTGAATCAAATTTCCAACGGATTATCTAAGCAATCATTGGAATGCATGGAAGTATTTTTCTCAATTTATGAGTTTCTAGAGGATCAAAAGACTCAAGACAACTTTTTCTTTTAACTTACTTTGTTCATCTGTCTAATTATGTATGATTTGTAGTTGATATAGCCTTGTATGTTTAGTTGTTATTCCAACTTGCTTGTATATGATCTTAACTAGTAGGTACATGACATGTTGGAAGCATGTTAAGTTTTGACATCTTTTTGGTTCATGTACTCTTGGCATGCTAGAAGCATGTGGTTTTTTGCTGGAAGAGATGCAAATTGGATTGTTAAATACTTGTATGATGTGCCCATGGGCAAACATATGTATATTTTATTTCACAATATAAAGTTTGTTTGTTTGTGTGTGTGTGCGTATTTACCACCGAGGAAATAAACACTGCATTTTAAAATATTTCAATTACGATATTAAAGACATAAGATTGACAAAAGATAATATAGTCCATGGAAAGGAAATTGTTACATGAGAGATAGCCATGTTCATATGCAATATTAGTGCATAGTGTATTGTCTAACATACATGTTGGAATATAACACCAAGGTGACATATTGATGGTAATGTTAATACTATATCAACATTATAATGCCCAAACATATCGATATACCACCTTGTCGAGGAAAATCACATCTCAATGAATAATTCACTTGTTGTTTTAGCATATAATGGAGTATATTTATCCTCAACAATCAAGGATAAATATAATTTGACGTATGTGTGACATTGTAGGCTAGCTAGCTCCATCCATATGTTATACACTTGCAAAATGTACCCTCTTGCTTACAAATTCATCTATAACACTAGTGTGACATATTAATGCCATCAATACTACTATGTTGGGGTTATAATACTTATACAAATTGACATTATAGTGCCCCTACATGATGGCACACTACGTTGCAAGGGGTAAATGTACCCCCAATGCATTAATCCCCATTTTCTTCAATGTATGAAGTATATTTATCCTTAAATTCCACTGCATTGCAAGGGGTAAAGGTACCCCAATGCATCAATCCCTTTTTGCTTCAATCTACAAAGTATATTTATCCTTAAATTCCTTTTTTATTCAATATATAATGAATTGTATTTATTCTAATAAATTGCAATTATCCTTAAAACCCCTTCTAGTTCAATGTTCAAAGAACAATATTTCTACTAGGGATTTATACATTGGGATATGGTTGTCCTTGGTGGGGAAATATATTAATATATGCAAATACTATAACAATAAGCTAATAAACTAATAGTATAACTAAATTAATGTGCCACTTTGCATTATTCCCTACTCTATACACCCCATACATATACAACATATAAACATAACCTACTGTCTTTAAAATTTCATATATATAATAAAGTATATTTATCCTTTATTAATATAAAGCTATAATACTATTTTTTAATTTTTAATTTTAATTTTTTTTTTTTTTTTGGATTTCATGCATGACGAGACCTGGCCTGGCCCCTGCGGCCAGGTCTCCCTGGCAGGCGCCCCTCCTCGGCCCTTTGGGCTTTCGAAAGATTAGCCTACAGGCGGGGCCGTCAGATCCTCTTACCAGACGACCCTCCCCTTTTGCGCGCGCGTTGGTACTCGTGAGCTGCTTTCGATTACGTGGAGCGGCGCTTTGGTGTGGTGTGGTCTTTTTTGGGCTATTCATCGTTGCCTAATCTTTTTATTGCACTCTTGATATTACTGCCACGATGAATTTGTATAAAAAAATATAAAGCTATAATACTACATTAAAATTATAAATTTATAGATGAAGTAAATTATAAATTTATAACAGTAAGCTAATAAACTAATAGTATAACTAAAATTAATGTGCCACTTTGCATTATTCCCTACTCTATACTCCGGATACATATACAACATATAAACATAACCTATTGTCTTTAAAATTTCATAATTTCATATATATAATAAAGTATATTTATCCTTTATTAACATAAAGCTATAATACTACATTAAAATTATAAATTTATAGATAAAGTAAAATATAAATTTATAATATTTTAAATAAAAATTAATATAATTAAATACATATCCTTTTCCTTTTTTCAAATTAAAAAATAAAATTCATTTATAATATGGTAAAAACACACAACTCATAATTTGAAAAAAGTTAAAACATATCCCTACACAAAAAGTCAAATTTCTTATGTGGATTATATAATTTCACTTAGACCACACAAAAAAAAAAATCTTTTTAACATACATATATATATATTCAACAAGTATATCGTAACTATATAGTTATTAAGATTAAAAAAAAACTTAATTTCATTCATAAATATGATGAGATTACATTTTGTATATACATGGAAAAGAGTATTTCAAAAAATATCCTCTAATATTTAGAACAAAATACAAATACTTTGTTATAGGATGACGAAAACAAGTTTATTTAAAAAATGAAAAGACACAATCTTAAAATTTTGTATAATATAAAATATTAAATTTCCAAAAAATATCCTCTAATATTTAGAACAAAATACTTTGTTATAGGATGATTAAAACAAGTTTATTTAAAAAATGAAAAGACACAATCTTAAAATTTTGTATAATATAAAATATTAAATTTAATATAAATATATATTGTAAAATATATAAATAAAAACTATTTAATTTAAACAAATAATTTTTTTATACAATTTACAATATAAAATTAGAGTAATGAGCAAATAAGGGGAATACACTAGTATTTTAGAGACCTAACATGACCACGGGTTGGGAAAGTTATTTTTTATTATTATCATTGCTGGGTTCATCTTTGGGATATTGTTTAGTTGATTTTGCTAGATAGTATTGCTGATAAAGAATTGGATTATTTTACTTTCTCCTTGTTGAAACATTCAATGACAATCTAATAAGAAGAAGAATTTGAAATGGTTTTCCCCCTTGTGGGGTTTTTGCCCTGGTCTCTAACTAATCTTGATGTATCTATGTGTGAATGCTTTTCTTTTATGTTCCTTTATGTTCTGCTGCATTGATGATGATATTGTTTTTTCTATATAATTGCATATATTTTTGAATAATGTTATGATGTTGTGGGGCGAATTCAATGTATAAATAATGAAATGCAATTCTCTAAAGCAAAGAAAATTATAGCCTTAAGAAAAATTAACATAGTATGAGCGTTGGGTTGAAGAAAATTTATGAAGATCACCCATGTTAAGACACCATTAATGAGAGCAAGAGAAGATGGAGGAGATCTAATATAATACTAGGGTGTGAAGGAAACCCTAGGCAATTTGGTTATTAGGGTTTGATGGATATCACGAGGTTAGGGTTTGGAAGAAACCCTGGAGTATAAAAAAGGTCTGAGTTGTGTAGTGTTGAAATCCTAGCATGATCAATGAAATGTTGTTCTAGCACTTGTGACGGTTTCAATGTAACTCTAGATGGGATAGTCTCACTTAGGCCTGGTTGTTGATGAAGACGATTGGAAATATTTGAAGGCAACATTGTTACATGGATAATGGACGTTACTAAATATTAAAAGTTGTTTCAGGAGGGATTTGATCATCTCTCGTTAAAGATAAATACCTTTTATATTTATGTTTCTTCTTTGTGATTCTATTCTTGTTTAGTATTATTGTTTTGATGATTGCTTATACTTTCTGCATGAATATTTGAGTATGTGAATACGTCTAACATCTAGATGAGATGTGATAAAAAAATCCTTCTTGAGGATCATCTAAGGTGCAGGAAAGGAGAGCTAGTACAGGAAGAGAAGAGCCAGTGCTGGAAAAGAAAAGAAGTACATGAGGACAATTTTTGAAAGTTGTTCAAAATAGCATATGTAAATTACAATATGCAAGTGCTACAACTACCAATGACAAATAAAAACTACAAGTTGAAAAGGTATATGAATACTACAAGGTAAGTGTAAGCTGCAATGTTGGATGGCAAGGTAAGCCTTGAGGTATGATGAAAATATCATATTCTTAACTCATGCATGCATATGAAAGTAAGTATGATTTATGATATATATGATATATTAGTGCTCTTGAAATTTGGCAAGATATGGTGGATTTATTGATTTTATAAAGTTGGCTAGAAACATTGATTTTGATAACTCGATATTATTATTAAGGATTGTAATAAGCATGGTAACCCTGACGATAAAAGTGTGACAATAAGATTTATACTCTTGTCGAGCTTGGTTAGGTTATGTTAAGCTTAGTAAATCTGACAATGTGGTAAAATTGGATGCCCTATCTTGATGGTTGAGTAATATGATAAAGAAGCGATGCTGTGATTTTAATTCTTGTACTATGAAGATACACTTGTGAGTTTCCCTAATTATATGACACTAACCCTTGATGAAAGTTTGATGTCATGCTCATATGTGATGATGAAGTAGCTGATACTCATATGTTATGCTGTGAATCATATAGTTTGATTTCATGATCTAATAGTTCTGCTGATGAATGACAGTATTATGATAGATTGGTTGATGTCTTAATTAATTTTGATTGAAGTGGATTCCCATTCAGAGGGAGAAACTCTCCATAAGATCCCAACGCCTATTATTTGCAGAAAATGAATACAAGACACTTGACCATTGAAGGAAGGACTTTGGACATGAATAAACATATGATGTTGTGGAATTTTTTTTGGCAAGTTTTGATATGAGCAAAGAAGATTTCTCTTAGTCCAAGCATTAACCACTGGGTGAAAGGCTTAAGGGTGCAGTTATAAGCCTCCCATCCGCACGAAATAAGGCCTATGGATGTGGTTGAGCCTGTAGGAAAAAAACTAAAATCTTATGCACGAGACTAGGAACACACCAGGAGTATGAAAATTCTACATATATGGGGCAGATAATAGGGAGTTCTATGAGCAAGGAAGTTTGAATTCTTGACTTATTTCAAAGAATGCGAATGTCCTAACTAATTTTGTGTTTGCAAGGGATTAGAATATGCATATCAATATGTTATCATTGGAACTAGTATATGACAGTACTTGGTAACAATTGCAAGGGTTTGAAAAGATTTGGATAATTGGCTTGACTAAATTAGCAGTATTGGAATTTTGACATGATGCTTGACAATTCATAGGTATTTATTTTGGCTTATAGATTGATTGAGTTCACAATAATAACAAGTTAGGGTTTTGATTAGATTTGGTACTTGACAATGGTAATTTTCCTTGATGTGGCAGGACAATATGGACATAGTGATTAATATTGGTATTCAGCATTGATTTTGCTTTAGCATTGACATTGGCACAATGGTTGAAGTATAAACAATTGTGGTTCAATATGAAGTAATTTTATGGATGGCATAAACTTACATGACTTGTCCTCCTTAGTAACATGAAAAATAAATAAGTATTATGTTTACAGAAAGCATTGTATGGTTTGAAGCAAGCTTCCTGAGTCTGGCATGTCCACATTAATAGTTAGCTGGTGAAGCCTGGAAGATGTGATGATTCAAACTCTAGAAGTAGTCCAAGGTATGCCTTCAATTTTTTTGGTTTTATATGTTGATGATCTATTCTTGAAAGGTAATGATCTTCCAATGATCCAAGTAAGAGGGAGTTGACCTTTGAAGTTCAAGATGAAGAATCTTGGCATAATGAATTACTTTATGGAATTAGAAGTTTGGAAAAAAAATATCATGAATATATTAGAGAGATTTTGGAAAGTGGGAATACAGATCCTTGGATACCCCGATGGAATTGAATTTCAAGGATTCATGCAGATATATTGTTGAACCTGCTTGGAAACTAACAGTTGATTGAGGCATTGATGTTCCTTGTAACACCCATATATATGTGTGTGTGTGTGTTTTGCAGAGAACAACTTGAGTCAATTCATGATTAAGCTGCTTCATACACATTGGGTTGCCACCAAGCACATTTCTTGAGATATTCACATGATCAATCGTGGTTTGAGATATACTTCTAGATATGTATGGCTGCATGGATACACTAATGATGATTGGGCTAGAAAAAATTATTGAAGAAAAAGAGCACATCTGGGTGTTGCTTTAGCTTGGGATATGCCATGAAATTTTGATGAGCAATAAATATAAGTTCATAGCTTTAAGCGCGATTGAGGTTGAGTACATTTTTGCTAGCATGGATAGTTATGGGGAAGTTTGGTTGAGGAAGCTCTTTGGAGAGTTGTTGAGTAGGTTCTGGATATGACAATGATACATTGCGACAATAAAGAGTGGGATATGATTGGAAAAAATTCTTGCATATTGCTGAGTCTAAGATACCTTCATTAGACAACACTGCTATACAAGACAAGCTTAGGTTTGTGGTTGCTACCTCCTTGAGAGGAAGAAAGGAAGAATAAGGTATCATTTTTGTGATATATTTTTTCTCTAACATAATATTTGATTTGATGAACTACATGAACAGGAAAACTAAAGGAATGTTGCTCTTGGTAATGTATGAGGTAGTATTATTGAAACCTTTAGTGAATTGTTTGAGATGAGAACGTTAATATGTTTATGATCTACAAAGAGTAGGGATAATTGAGAACAATGAGCATAGCTCTTCTCCCTTGGTTGAGCTCCCCAAGGAGGGAATGGAGCACTAAGGGCTCCTGGGGTTGAGGGAACTCTGGACAATAGGGTGTGTGATCCCTACTCTTGCAATAGGTCAAGTATCTCCCCTATATGTCACCCATAGGGTGTGTGTCATCCTCGTTTGTTTTGACAAGCTGGGTATCTCCCCCTATCTTGGTCTACGTAGAGTATACCCCAGTTGGCATCATACCCACAAGTTGGGCTTGTTGGAATTGTCCCTTCTCATTTGGCCAACAGGTTGAGGAGGCTTGGGGGTGTGTGATCCTTACCTTTGGTAAGTCGAGTATCTCACCCAAGCTCGATTATGATGCAGGTGTTTTACCACATGACTCCTCGAGGTCATTGTTGGGAAGATCAACAAGCAATAGGATGATTCCGTGTTGAGATTTTGAGGTAGGATCGGGTGTGATCTAGCCCTGAAATTTTGTGGAGGGGCTAAGACACACAAGACCTCCAAAACCCAGAAACATTTGGAGAAATTTCATTTGGTGTGTGAGACACTAAAATAACATGAGGACCCTAAGTCTACCTTAAGGAATTAGAAAAATTAAAGTAAATTGATTAAACACATGGATGAAATGTTCTAAGTGACGTGAATCAAGAAATATTTTAATCTTAGCCGTCGATATGAGATTAAATCATGATCTTTGATGTGTCAACGAGAAAAGTATAAAGGAAAGGCTTGGGGCCAATTGGAGACACACACAGAGTCTAAGAGATCGAATTCTTCTGACGGAGCAGTGCTCGGACGAATATCAGATATGAGTGAATCAGAGTTGCAACAAGGGGCAGATGCAGTGATTGGTCAGGAGGGCCAAGAGTACAGAGCAGAGCAAGGGCATCAGAGACGTTGTGGAGGAAGTGCAACCATTAGAAGGAGTGACGTAGTTCCTCAAGAGGGTGACGCAGGCCCACGTAGAGGCAACACAACATCTCCAAGCAGAAGTCCTAAATTTTGTCGAAAGAAGGGTTTCTAAGCTAGCAGGGTTGAAACCAAGATCCAAGAGAAGCATATCCACACAGAGCTAGGGTGACACAGTTCCTTAGCCTAGGCTACGCAGTTTCTGCGCAGAGCTAGTTGGGGTTTCACCAGTTTCTCATTCGGATCAACCGGGACTTGCGAGAGTGAGGTATATCTCACATTTTCTCTGATTTTCGAGGTTTTCTCTGTTGGGTTAGAATAGTTTATGGTACCCTAGAAGTACTAAGAAACTGCTGCTTAATAATAATAAACCCTCATATCTGCTGCACTGGTTTTCCTGCATTGGGTTTTTCCCGGGACATTTGTCCGAAAAATCTGTGTGTCACTTTGCCATATGAACGTGCTATTCAGTGAATGATCTGTATGTGTAGTCTGTTAATTTTATTTACTTCGATGTTAATTCTGAATATTTAGATTAATAACTTGCATGGTTAATCAAGTAAGAGAAGTAAATAGAGATTTAACAGTAAGATTTCTTAGTTACGAAATTTTCACATGGTATCAGACCATTGCAGATCAAGCTGAATCTCCAGCAAAATCGACTCAAGAAATTTTGCTGCAGTAAGCAGCTGAAGCAACGGAGATTCAGAGAGGACAATGCAACATCAGGAGGACATAGTACTAGCAAAGGCTATGCAAGGGCTAGAGAAGATCCATCTGGGTTGCGAAAAGACAACAAAGTGCCTTCTAGAGGGACGCAAGAGTAGCCTGCACTGCACAGTCGCTGCGCTGAGCCAGTCCGCTCACACAGAGGCCAGCTAGAGGGACACATTCCAATTTTTGTTGTTGTTGTTGTGAAGTATTGCCGAGATCCGGAAGCAGGGCTTCAGATCTTCAGCAATTGCTAGTGTGGTGGAGACTCTGACAGTGCAGAGTCATGCCTAGCTAAGTTAACAAAGAGCGAGAGGAGGACAGTTACTCAGCAGATCTGCGCCAAACAGATTTGAGATTCGATCAGGAGGGTGATCGTAGAGAACTGTGCCGTTGTTTTGGCCAAGGATTTATAGGAGGGAAATCAGTTGTCAGAGGGAGAAACTACTATAAAGGGTTTCTAATCACCAAGAAACCCAGATCCAATATTTCTGTTGAGTGTTGTGGCAGAAAGAGGGAGGAGTATCTGTTATGATAGATTTCAGCTAGATGGCCTCTCATGGACTGAGAGATCAGGACAGGTTGGATGGCATGTCCAAATTTGTTATCTGGAGGGCTAGGATCGTGACAGTCATGGATGAGTACGACATCAAGGACCATGCTGAGAATGTCTTAACTGTGCCCATCGATCCATATCCTCTGAAGAAATTCAAGGAAAATCAAGTGTGGGCTAAGTGTTTAATCATGGATGGAGTCAAATATCACATCGTGCCACATATTTCTAGGAAGAACACGACAAATGAGATGTGGACTGCTTTGGAAATGATGTATTAAGGAGGCTTTGTCCAAAGGAAAATGCTTCTAGAGAATCAGATGCAGTTGTTATAGACGCAGAGGGGTGAGGAGATAGATCCCTTCCTCTTTAGACTTTAGACAATGCGGGGTCAACTGATTTCCAAGGGTGCGACTCTGGATGAAGGGATCTTGGTGAGGATTTCCCTGAATGCAATGACCGAGGAGTGGGAAACGTTTGTCCAAAGCATCTTGGGTAGAGCAGTGTTACCATCCTGGGCATACATGTGGGTAATCCTTCCTCTGGAGGAAATTAGGAGATTTACCAAGAGACAAAGCAGCGACAACGAAACAGTCAAGGTGAAGAAAGAAGAGGAAGAGGATGCAACCCTTGCATCAAAGGCACAGAGGCAAGAAGGGAAGAAGAAGAGGGACCTATCTAAGGTCCCGTGCTTTAATTGTGGCGAACTTGGACACTTTGCCAACACTTGTCCTAAGAAGAAGGACAAAGGATCTTCTGAATCCAAGGCAACAACAACAAAGGATGATGGGAGTGATGATGACATAGCCATGAGAACTCATGAACCACGAAAGTAGGGTGACATGGATTTGTAGAGCAGCTACATATGGGAGGCAGGATCCTTGAGTAGCCCAAATCTTGGATCACATATGAGCTACGGGAGCCTTAATACAGTAGCAGGACAAGTGGAGAAGTGGGTGCGGGAGATCATAGTGAAGCGGAGGGCATAGCGGGACACTGTAGAGGGAGTAGCGTAGTGCAGAGGCATCAAAAGTGTAGAGGCAGCAGTGCAGAGGCTGATGGAACTTCAACAATGCAGAGAGGTAGTGCTTACGCAGTGCAGAGCTGTAGCAAAGGTAATAGATTCGTGATAGATAAAGGCAGTGTATAACAACAAGGAAGCTTCAAGTGATGAGATGCAACCCGACTTGTCCGTCACTTACTGAGCATGGGTCTTTCAATGGTTACTTCTCGCAAGAATCGAGTTGTAATGCAATGTATTAGTAGTGATGTATATGGGCAACATGATGTTACCTGAGGGAGCGTCGTAGACAGATGTAGCAAGGTTTGTCCGATGATGTAAGGAGGCTTAAAGCAAGAAAGGGAGGATGGAGGGTAGCAGGCCAACCATCAACAGTGCAGAGATCGATGCCAAGACCTTGCGATACATGGTGTGGATGTATTGCTAGAGCACACTCCATGCTAAGGGAGAGTGTTAAGATTTTGAGGTAGCACCAGGTGTGATCTAGCCCTGAAATTTTGTGGAGGGGCTAAGACACACAAGACCTCCAAAACCCAGAAAGCGTTTGGAGAAATTTAATCTAGTGTGTGAGATATTAAAATAATTATTTTTTTTAATGAGGACCCTAAGCCTAACTTAAGGAATTAGAAAAATTAAAGTGAATCAATTAAACACATGTGATGAAATGTTCTAAGTGACGCGGATCAATCAGTCTTTTAATCTTAGCCGTCGATATGAGATTAAATCACCACTGTTGATGTGTCAATGAGAAAAGTATAAAGGAAAGGCTTGGGGTCAGTTGGAGACACACACAAAGTCTAAGAGATAGAATTATTCTGACAGAGCAGTGCTCAGACAAAGATAAGATCTGAGTGACTCAGAGTTGCAGCGAGGGGCAGATGCAGTAATTGGTCAGGAGGGCCAAGAGTATAGAGCAGAGCAAGGGAAACAGAGATGCAGTACAGGCAGCACAACCATCAGAGGGAGTGACGCAATCCCTTAGGAGGGTGACGCGGGCCCACGCGGAGGCAACACCGCATCTCCAAGCAGGAGTCTTAAATTATGTCGGAAGAAGAGTTTCTAAGCCAACAGGGCTGAAACCGAGATCTGGGAGAAGCAGATCCACGTTGAGCTAGGGTGACACAGTTCCTCAGCCTAGGCTACACATGCTTACGTAGTTGTTATGCAGAGGCTATGTAAAGCTAGTTGGGGTTTCCCCTGTTGCTCATCCGGATCAGCTGGGACTTGTAAGAGTGAGGTATATCTCACATTTTCTCTGATTATCGAGGTTTTCTCTGTTGGGTTAGCTGAGTTTATGGCACCCTAGATGTACTTAGAAACTGCTACTTAATAATAATAAACCCTCATATCTGCTGCACCAGTTTTCCCGGATTGGGTTTTTCTGGGGACATTTGTCCGAAAAATTTATGTGTCACTTTGTCATATGAGCATGCTATTTAGTAAACGACCTGTATGTGTAAACTATTAATTGTATTTACTTTGATATTGATTCTGAATATTCAGATTAATAACTTACATGTTTAATCAAGTAGGAGAAGTAAATCGAGATTTGATAGTAGGATTTCTTAGTTAAGAAATTTTCACATTTTGATCCTTACCTTGTACAACAAGTGGTATCTCACCCATTGATTGCAAAATGTGATGGTTGTGATCCTTGCTTGGTAAGTGATATCTTGTCTATTTCTCGATATAGGGTGGTAGCTGGATGCTCCCCTATATGAGATGACTTGGGGTGAGAGTGTCCCATAGGACCTTCCTTATTTTCATAGACATGAGTGAGAGTGTTCCATAGGACCTTCCTCATTTTCATTGGTTTATGGGTTGAGATGTGCTCCCCGAAGTGGTTCCAGGTTGAGCAGGGCTCCCTAATGATAAACTCTCTAATGTTTCACAGGTAGTAGCATTGGGATCCCCACTGGAAAATTATTCTGAGTGGTAGTAGTGGCTACCCGACAAATAAAGCGTGGTAGCTTAGACTTGCCTCCAATGTCAAATTCTTCTTCTTTTATATGTGAGAGTGTTCAATATACGAGAAGAGATGAACAAATATGAGCAGAGATAAGATAAGTAGGGATGAACAAAGACGACATTTGTTGATGCGGAGATACTTGTGATGGGACATATATTGTAGTTAGTGATTTCTCCCTAGCTAAGAGGGAGTGTTAATTTGGCAGCTCAGGGACAAATTCCCTCCTTTGGACTATCTTCCTCATCAAGCAAAACCCCTCGTAGCCCTTGGAAGAATTTAATTTGGTTAAGGAAAATATAATTTCATTTGGAAACCCACATGTGCACAAAAGGACAGGTCAACCCTAAGAAGAATATGGGCACCCTTGGAAACCTATAAATACAAGTCAAATGACCCTCACTTGGTGATCATTATCAAGCATATTTTTCTTCTCTCTTCTTTGATTTCGCTTGCACAAGTTTGAAGTGGTTCGCTGAGATTGGCCTGTACAAGTCTAAAATTGTAGGGTCTGAAGCTCGCACGTGAGATTTAGGGTTTTGATTTGCAGCCGCAGGGATGCTATGGGGAATTTTCAATTGTAACCACATGCACACAATCTTATCCGTGCGGTTGGAGGGTTTTAATTGCATGCACATACACTATCTTAGTGCATCTGGAAACTAGGGTTTGATTTTGATAGTTGATTGCAGTTGACAACAAATTACAATAGTTGATGGCAGTTGACCACAGGCTGGGAAAGAAAGTTATCTTTGATTAGTATTATTGATATGTTCATCTTTGGGATATTGTTTGGTTTATTTTGTTGGATAGCCTTGTGGATATAGAATTGGATTATTTTACTCTCTCTTTGTTGAAACATTCAATGGCAATCTAATAAGAAGAAGAATTTGAAAAGGTTTTCCCCCATTGTGAGGTTTTTCCCTGGTCTCTGACCAATCCTGGAGTATTTATGTGTGGACGATTTTCTTCTAATGTTCCTTATGTTCCCATGCATTGACGATGATATTGTTCTTTCTATATAATTGCATATGTTTTAGAATAATGTTATGATGTTGTGGGGTGAATTCAATGTATAAATAATAAAATGAAATTTTCTAAAGCTAAGAACAATATAGCCCTAAGAAAAATTAACAGTAAAGAATCAATTTGTAGAACGTTTAATTCAACACATGGTTCTATATAGTGGTTCCAAGTTATTTAACTCATTATTATTCCAATTTTAAAATTGAAAGATGTTAAACGATCAAGGTTGAGAATCAGATGGAACTAGACATGTTTGAAGTTGTTTTAACTCATACTTGATGGCCAAAATGTGTTTTGGAAGTCAATGAGCATGTTGCAAGTGTTTTGGTTACATTAAGTAAATAGGGCAGCGTTGAGGAGAGTTATCTCATTGGTGACAACAATAGCATTGAAAAAAATAATGTGACAATGATATGGCAAGAGCAGAGGCATAACACCAAAGTTGTTGATAGAAATAGTTGAGTAACTTATTCAGTGAAATCTATATATTATTTTCTTATCTTCTATCTTCAGGGTGGCAAGATAGTGCAGGGAAGAGATTGTAGTCTCCTTCAAGTTGGAGCCATGAACACTTCAGGGTGGCAGGGTGGTGCCAGGAAAGTTGGAGCTTGCAGGGTGTTGGCACATCTTTTCATTTGAATCTAATAAATCTAGGGGGGTGGAGCTTCTTTCCAGTTGGAGTTGGTAAACTAGGGCATTGGAGCGTCATTCCAGTTGGAGTTCGTAAATCAAGGTGCTGGACATTCCTTTTAATTGGAGTTGATAAATTAGGGGGTTAGAGTCTCCTTTCAGTTGTTTCTAGAGAATCTCAGAAGTTGGAGATTCATATTGATGTAATCCTTAAGATACATATTAAAAGTGTTTGGTAGTTTTTCTCCCAAAAGGGTTTCCACCTAAAAATATCTTCTGTATTGTCCTTGATGTTGTGCATTGTTAAATGGTGTTGTTAATTGTTCATGTGACGTGATACTTATTTATGATTTTAATATGATGCTAATGTTATTTAATGCTTTGAAGATTAAAATTAACTAGTTGAAGTGAAATATCAGTTCACCCCCTCTCAATATTTCCAATGATTGGAATCAGAGAAAGTTCCTTCAATTGCAATGTAATAGTTGGAAGGCAGATCTCAGGTAAATCAATATGGGAAGGTCAAGGAAGGAAGTCGCTAAACATTCAAAGGAATCAAAGGAAGTCTCTGGTATTATAATATCTTCAAAGCCTATTGCAACTAATGAACAGAATCAGATTGGTCCAAATATCTTGTTCGATGAATCAAAATATGAAATATGGGAATTCAAAATGGAAGTCTATTTTAATGCTAATGAATATGATGTATGGAAACCATTTATTCCTACAGACACATATTTTGATGAATCAAGAAGGTTCAAAACAAAAAAAAATGAATGTCATTCTAAGATCTCTACTAGATTCTATGAAATCCAAAGTGGATCAATGCTCATTAGGAAAAAGGATTTGGAAGAAGCTTCATAATCTCTACTCAAAAAAGCATGTAGGCCAAGATGAAGATAATGACGATCATGATTCAAATAAAGTAGGTACTCAGGTTAAAGAACTTGACAACGATGAAGAAGAAGAAGATATAGTGGACATGGAAAGAGAATTAATAAGTTCCTTAAGTGATCTAAATAAATCAAGGAAGAAAAATCAAATACTTGAAAAATAATTCTCCCTCCTAAGACTTCAAGTGGAGGAAGCAGAGGAGAAAGAGAAAATCTTCACTAGCCAATTACATAAATCTTTTTAGAAGTACAAGGCACAAGTTATTTGAAAGCAAAAGGAACTCGATGCAACTCTAGATAAAATAAAGAGGCTCAAGGAATGATAGAAGGAGCAATTGTAGGATGTCAAAAGGAAGAATCATGCCATCAATGAGAAAGATAAAATAAATTCTTACTTGAAGATTAAGGAAAAAGAAGCAGGTGAGGCTCCATGCAATGAAGGAACAAGCTCCAAGCCTCCACAAAGCAAAGTTGAAAAGAAGCCTGAAAGCAAAATCTTTCAAAGGCTAGGTGAAAGATAAAAGAAGACTGCAAATGATGTTGAAGTTATCAAGTACAAGGAACAACAATTGATTGAAGCTCCGAGTCCAAGAAAGAATGTATTCAAGAGATCATCAAGGCAATACATTCCATCCAGGTACGCTAACATGTTTAATGGCTATTGTTTTTCATGTACTAACTTTGAGCATAAGGCTAGGGATTGCAGAGCTTATGATGAGGATGATTATCAAACACATTATCAAAACCCTAGAAGCAAAGTTGTAGGAATACAAGACAAATACCCAGATGACTTTGTCAGCAGAAAGTATATGCTAGTTGCTTTGTCATTCAGGTACCATATAGAATGCTTCAAATGCCATAACTATGGACATATAACTCGTGATTGCCGATACATGATGGAATCTTCCATGAAGGAGAACTCTAATATCGAGAATAATAAAGTCTAGAGAAGAAAACAAAAGCAAGAAGATTAGGAGAATGAAGAAATCCTAGTGGTCATGCGCTTAGGATTTGTAAAGTCGCAAGGCCATGATGAATCTATAGGTACTATGGAAGATGTCAATGTTCATGATGATATGGTTGCAGAGTTTCTTCATACATTATTCTAAATATTCCAGGTTGAATGCTCCTTGTCGTGTGAATGTTGAAGAGGGGGAGTCTAAGTAGCAATGGTTGCAAATTTGAAAATCTATCCTGCGACATTTTTATTTGGAATGGCAGATGGCAAATGTGAAGAAGTCGCCATAGTAGTAATCGACATTGTGGGAAGATTAGTCAACTTTTTGTTTAGTGGAGTAGTAAAGTCATGGGAAATTTTAAAGAATGACACATTGTCTTTTTCAGAGAGGCATAAATCATTTCAGTAATGCATATTGACAGGTGGAATCTGTTGTGGCAAGCCATGAGAGGTATTGCTATCAGGCGAAGAAAAGCAGTCAAAGAAATAAAGACATATTGCAGGAAAATAGAGGAAGATATTTCATTAGGGGGAGTAACCCTTTGCCACTGATGTCAAAGGGGGAGAGAAATCAGGAAAGGAAGATCAAAAGCATGGAGACAAGGGGAGCAATAATCATAGGGGGAGTATATATGTTGTCATCAATGACAAAGGGGGAGATTATTGAATGGTATTACCATTGATGTCAACATCGGTTTTTGAATTCTCTTAATATTTGTCTATATATTGAATTGATTGGAAGCTCCAATGGTCAAGAAGTCCTAAAAGGATAAGAAACTCTTGGGGTGTGGTCATGATGTCCCACTTTTGATGAGAATATCCAAGGTTTTACAAGCAAGGCCATCAACATTTGATTGTCCTTGTCATGTCGATTCCAGTGGTAGGTGGCATGTCACATTACTCCTCACGGTTGAGGTGATGTGTCTTGTTAAAGTTGAAGCTCCGTTGTGTGGTCAAGGTGCCCCAAATGAGATGTTAAAGACAACCCTTTAAATTGTCAAATTTTCATTGAATTTTATAAAATTTAATTGAAGATATATCCTATGTATTGAAGGTTGAAAAGCTGCCCCATCTCACCCTTCAAGAGGATTTCTTATTATTTAAAAATGGAGTTGTCTACGGAAGCGGAGGAATTGCCCGGACGGTCAAAAGTGGTCAGAAGCTGGGCAATTTTTTATAGGAAACCTTGCAGTGGCAGTGTTTGAATCATGTGTTTCTATGGTGGAAATGGATTCAGCACCATCAAAAATCTCTAGGGCACCCAAAATCTTGAAGTTTGATAGCTATAACCTGAATTTACAAAAATCCTTGCCAAATTTTACTAAAATCTTGTCATCGAAATTTCCCTGATTTTCAAAACAAAAGAAAAAGGCTAGATAGACTACGACTTTACAAATGATTTGAATAGAAAATCAGGTAAACTTATTCACACTTCCATCCATCCACAAAACCTATATAAAATTGAAAGCGATGTTTGTCTTCTGGGTGTGTTTAAGGAGTTTTTGTTTATAGCGAAGATCACAAAGGATTGGTACAGGGTTTGGGCAAGTAGTGAGTAAAGGAGGTTTGAACATCATTCATTTTTGTTCAGGTACTCCGATCTGGTGCAAACAAGCATTATGATATGGACCTAAAGAACTGTTGACATAGTGCACACTTGTGATTGTAATGTACTTATTGCGGACCTACACAAACGACATATTACAGAAGTTTTTGTCTTGTAGCGGAAACTTGGATCTGGTTTATCATGTAGGTGAGGTCACCGGTTGGGGAATATATCTATATTGTAGCAAGAATATAACGCAGGTCATAAACGTAGCAGAAGGTTATTACTATGGTTGAATATGTAAAACAGTTGTCTGGCGATGAAAAGGGCTGAGGCAGTGGCCAAAGGTTTGTTCGAGATCTTGTCCAGCTCACATATAAAAAAAAATAATTCTGAAATGTTCATAAAAAGTCGTGAAGTATCATGTTTATAGTGGAAGTTTGATGGAAAACAATGTCATCTATGCATATGATGAATGGTTCTGGTTTCGGAGTGTGACGAAAGTATGTTTGGGGTTATCATTTTGAAATATACTGGTTATGGTTTTCTGTTCTGGAAAAAATGAGTGAAGGGTTTATCCGAAATGTTAGGGTTTTTTTGAACTAAATACAAAATACATGATATGTGATCTACCAAGTTACAATTTTGTTAATCGTATTTGGCTGGTTGAGTATGTAATGACGAGAGTCTAGTATAGTAGTAAAAATTGATTACAATGGGGGTGGATTCCGAAATATTGGAGCCCGAGTTCTACCTCGAACCACAAATAGTGGAAGCCTAAAGGTGAGAAAGAAAGAAAGAATTAATTTTTAATGTCCAAAGCTAAAAATATCCTATGGCACAGATTGCTTTTCTATCTGAGTGACTTGGCGTAATTCAATAGCAAAGACTTTGGCTAAAGTCTGTGGCCTGGTTACATATCGAAGGCCGAAAATCTGTCCCCGAAAGGGACATATGCCAACGCGAAAGTGAGAGGTTTCTGCCAATGCCAACATCCACATCAACTTATATCCTGTTATCATATCTAGAAGAAAAATAGCAATGCCAACTAAACCATATGCTCCACGCTCTCACTCATCGTCATATGGACGTTTCGTTGGGGTGAAACTCAATGTTTGAAAGCATTGTAGTTGTGAATTTTTTTTGGGGTAAAAATTACATAAGAAAAATCAACTATTTGAACCAATTATTGTGATTTATTATAGGTTTGATTATGATTTTATGATAAATCACCATAATTGATTCGAAACTCGTGAACAATATTTTTTTTATATGATTTTTACTAAATTTTTTTTCACAATTTATCGATCACTAAAACCATCTCTGAAGCATTGTAATTGTGAGTCAATCGCAAACTAGTCAATGTTTCTTCGGGCTGTCCTAAGAAATAACAGCGAAATTTACAAATCAATTCAATCATGCGATAAACAAATCAGTCCATGAGCAGTGTGTGGGGTAAAGTATAATGAATAGCTCAGAGGTGACGTATGTGCATGAGTTGTTGATTGTGGCAGGTTCGATCCCACCAAGTGACATTACTTTTATTTTATTTTGTATTTACTGCCAAATTGTTGCACTTTTAACAGTTGCTAGTGGTTAGTGCCGGAATCTGGCTAGTCATTTGAAGGGTGCCCAGAAAGAATCAATTTGTAGAACATTTATTTCAAGACGTGGTCCTATATAGTGACTTTGGGTTATTCAAGTCATTATTAATCAAAATTGAAAACTAGAAGAGGCAACCTGAGTGGGCTCAATGGTTAAGAATTTTTGATTTCTCTTGCGAGGTCACAGGTTCAAAACCGGCGGGGGGTAGGGTTGTCTTTGGCCAGTCATGACTAAGCTAGAGGGATAGACATCCCGTTGGAGTTTGCGATCTGGATCTAGGCTATGTACTAACCATGGTCTCCGGACACCTCGGTCCTTGCGAAGTCACGAGTTACTGGTATATATGGCTTGCTGGCTGTTGTATATACCCTTGCAACAATTTTGATTTTAAAAAATTGAAAACTAGAAGAAGTTGGGCGATCATGTTTATGAATCGGATGCAGTTAGACATGTTTGAAGTTGTTTTGACTCATATTTGATGGCCAAAATATGTTTTGAAGCCAATGAGCATGAGCATGTTACATAAAGTAAACAGGGCAGCGTTGAGGAGAGTAATCTCGTTGGTGACAACTATAGCATTGATAACAATAATCTGAAAATGATATGACAAGAGTAAAGGCAAAACAATAGAGTTGTTGATGGTTGTAGCTACGTAGTAATCTATCTTCTTTTTTTTTATTTTCTATCTTCAATGTGGCAATACGGTGCAAGATAGAGATTAGAGTTTCTTTCAGGTTTCAAACTGTGAATTTTTTTTGAAATGAAATAATCGGATTTATTCTTTTAATTAATTATGTAGTTTATTTTGTAACGAATAAATCACACTGCAATTTTTCACAATAAATGTTGCAAAAAATAAACTGGAAATTGAGAAAATAGATGCACACACATATAATAAAATTGACATCAATATTTTGGACAATAGTCCCCGAAAAACCTAATTGGGAAAACTGGTGCAACAGATGAGGGTTTATTTTATTATAAGAAACAACAAAATCTGAGTACAATATTTGGATGACAATCTGGTAATCCTCCAGCAAGATAATGTGCCCAAAAATAATAGTGAGACAATTTGTCTCACCTGATGTTGATCTCAACTTGAGAAACTGGCCCCACTGGGCTACTCGAAACCCTTGTGTGAGCCTCTGCATAGTGCTTAAGTAGGCCCTACCGGTACACCTTCTCGCACTGCTCGAATCTGATGTCCTAGCTAACTTTGCCTCTACAAGTGACTCACTTGTCCTTTGGGGAATTTTCCCAGCCTCTAGCACCTAAGTCACCCTCCTCAACTAAATTGAACTACCCTTTGAGGTTGCCTGTGCAGGTCTTGTGCAACCTCACTAAGGAAAAATGCGGCCCTCTTGCTATTGACTCTTCGACACTGAAAATCCACCAAAACGTGTTGTGCCTGCTTTCTCTTGCCTTTGCTTCTCTTTTGAGTCGAACTCTTCTTCCTTGCTCGATCTCTGTAGCTGAATAGCTTGATCTGCCAAGGAACTCTCTCTCTTGATGTGTCTATCTCCATCCCCATCGACCTGCTCTTATAATCTCTCATTGGTGAACCAACAACCATGATTAGATCTCCATCAATGGCTAAGATCATCTCAAATTCAATATGTATTAATTTCTAGAGCATTCACACCTTTCCTTAATTATTTGCTATTAATTATCCATTTTTTCTGAGTTAGACTTAGGAAAAAATTAAAATGATGGCTAATTAATTTAATTAAGGCGTTTCGAAAGCTTATCTCGCGTTACCTTTTTTGGGTTTTGACTACCACTTGTTCTTAACCTCTCTGACACAAATCAAGACTAGAATACATATATGATGCTACAAAAACTAACACTTCCTCTTAGTGAAGAATGTGTTCTACTATCTTTATCTTGTAACATCTTCCCTCACGTTGTTGGTGTCTGACATCTGTAACAATTTGTCACTGTCCATCATGCCAATGTGCATAGTCTGATTCATCTGCTAACCTTGTAGTTGAACCATACTGCATCTGTGTTGTTGCTGACACTATACTATGTTATCCTGCACTGCTACCAACACTTCTCTGTGTTGCATCTAATCTCATGCTACTGTTGCTGCTACAAATACTGCAACTGAGAACCGATCCTCCTGCTATTGAAAAGGGTTCTCCATTATACCCATATATTCTTTAAAATAAACAAACTTAGCTCTCCCTAGAGCTTTCGTGAGTATATTTGCGACCTTCTCTTCTGTGGGAACATGTTGTAGTTGGACTGCTCCACGCTACACAAAATCTCTGATGAAGTCATATTGAATGTCTGTGTGTTTCGACCTATCATGAAACACACGATTTTCAGAGAGTCTGATGCAACTCTGATTATCACAGTAGATACTGGTCGCCTCCAACTTCTAATTGAACAAGCTTACCACCAGTTTCTGAAGCCATATAGCTTCACACGTAGTTGTGCTAGTTGCCATATACTATGCTTATGCATAGATTAGTACTACTTGCTTCTGCTTCTTGTTGCATCAAGAAACAACCTCTGGTCCAATGTTGAAGCAATACCCTTATGTGCTCTTTTTGTCCACTGAATTGCCTACCCAATCTACAACTGTGAATCCACATAGTCTGAAAACATCACCTCGAGTATACCTCAATCCATACTTGACTGATCCACGCAAATATCTTTGAATGTGCCTCACAACTGTGTAATGCACTCTCTTAAGTCCCACCATGAATTGACTGAGAGTGTTGACCGTGAAACAGTTATCTCGCTTGGTGTTGACTAGATACATAAGGGAACCGATAAGCTGTCTATATAAGGTTGGGTCAACTTCATCATCCTTTGATGCATGAATATTCCTCCAATTCATAATCGTAAGGGTAGACATAGGTCTATAGCCTTGCATTATGAATCTCTTCATAATTTTTGTAGCATATCTTCCTTGTCCAAGGAAGATATCCCCGTCCTTCTACCATACTTCCATCCTAGAAAGTAATGCATCAAGCCCAAATCCTTCATGTCAAACTTCGTTGTCAGGTTCCTCTTGCAATCCTCTATAAGCCTTGATGACCTAGTCAGAAAGAGGTCATCCCCATACAATACCAGGATCAATGACTCTCCCTCTACCATGAGATAGTAAAGTTTGGGATCTACACCACTCTTGACAAATCCCATCTACTGCAAGTAGCTATTAATACGACCATACCACGCCCTGGGAACCTATTTGGGCCCGTATAGAGCTTTCTTCATTCTACACACATGTGTGCCCCTCTCATGTGTCTTGAAGCCCTCTGGTTGTTCGATGCAGTCCTCTTCCTCTATCACCCCGTTCAAGAATGTTGTTTTGACGTCCATCTGATGAATCTGCCATCCCATTTGTGTTGCTAGAGATACAACCGACCAGATATAAGTATATATGATAACTAGGGTGAAGTTCTCCTCATAATATATGCCTTCCTTCTACGCATATCCCTTTTCCACAAACCTAAAATTTTACTTCTCCACGCTACCATCTGTAGTGTACTTGATCTTATATATCCATCGAGAGCCCATAATTGACCTATTCATAGGCCTTGACACTGTGAAAATTTCTACATTGGAATCCTATTGCAGCAACTGGAAAATATTCAGCTAATTGTTAACTTTTACTTAACAATTTATTTGCAGTTATCTACGACAAACATTGAATACATCACACTGCAACCTTCACTTAAATAAATTGCGGAAAGTAAATGCAGAAACAAGATCTGAGCAAAAAATAACACACATGACACCGTTATTTTTGGACTAAGTCCTCGGAAAAACCCAATGCGGGAAAACCGGTGCAACAACTAAGGCTGTGATATTATTAAGCAATAATTTCAGATTACAATTCTTCAGATGCCCTGAATGGAAATCCTATACAGAGATCTAACTGAACAAAAAACTGGTGAGACAATCTCACCCTGTCACTGGAAGATCCAACATTGATCTGCATTGGAGATTAGCCTTTGCGTCACTCCTACGTAGTTATTGCGTCACTACAACTGAGACTGTGTTGAACCTCCTATGATCTCCCTGCTAGCTGGAAACTTCATCCTTATGGCCTCCCAATCTCACAGCCCGGTTCTGACATTGGATCCTGATTGTTCCCCAACAGAAATACAGACTCCCTCTGAAGCTCTGCGCTGCCACTGCGCTACCTCTCTGGACTACTATATGCCCTCTCTACCTTGCACTCTCCATATCAGGAAAATTCCAACCGAAAAATTATCTTTAACCCTCTCTGCAAGAATCAACTCAATTGATCCGTTGACTGCACTGCGCTGTTCACTTGAGAAATTCAATCTCTAGACTCGCTTGGTGTGTTTTTCCAAATTCCCATCAAGTCCTTATAATATTCTCGTTGAGACTTAGAGAATATCTGATGCTACCAGAAATCAACACTCCCTCTTAGCGAGGAATGTATTCTAGTAATGCATCTGACTGAAGCACTACACTGATTCTGCAACATCTCCCTCTGCGTTGCTGATGTCTGACATTGCTACCCACCAACAACTGCGCTGCTGCATCTATGCTACTGCTGACCCTATGTACTGCTGCCAACTGTGACTGCACTGCAACTCTGTTGCCTGATGCAACAAAAAAACATCCAAACACTGAACTAAGTGTTCAACGAGATGCATCTGATACTGAAGATTTGACTACTGCTAGACACTGCGTCGACCCTTTGAAGCTGTTGCATTGTTGGTGACTTTGCGCCGTGCCTTCTCGCACTGTTGCCAACTTTGCTCTACACTGCTCAGACTCTGGTGCTTTCTAGCCACTGTGCTGTCACTCCAGCACCCCTTTGCACCAACTGACACTTGTCCATCCTGCTACTTCTGATTTGGGCTCCTGTAGAAAGGTATTGATCCATGAGGTGGACTCCTCAAGGATCCTGCTCAAGTGCAACTCTGCTGAATTGCAGTTCTAGATCATCCCAATTCTCCCCAGGAGATATGTCGGGAATCATGGTGAACTCTTCCTCCTCGATCCTTGCGGTTGCAGCCTGCGGATCATGCTTCTCATCTTTGTCCTTCTTCTTGACAAGACATTGTGTGGTGTAATGACCATACTACCCACACCAGAATCACATGATCTTTGAAACATCATTTTTTCGTCTTCGCTGCTCCTATTGTCCCTTTGATGCAAGGCCTACATTTTCCTCCTCTTTGGGCTTCATCCCACTGCTGTTGTTGCCATCAAGATTACACTTGATCATGTCTTGCCTCATCTCTTCTCGCTGAAGAGAAACCCACATCGTCTCCCAATCAGGCAGTGTTTCTCTGCCCAAGATGCTCTGGAAGAAGACCTTCCATTCATTTGAAACTGAGTTCAGGGCTAATCTTACCATCTCGGTGGCCTGAGGCACAACTCCCACAACTTCCAACTGATCTCGGACTTCCTGAAGCTTAGACATGACTGGATCAATACGCTCTCCCTTTTGCATCTGTTTCGATCGCATCTTCTCCTGCAAGAACATCTTCTGCTGCTTGGAAGATCCCTGATATAGCATTGCTAAAGCATCCCACATCTTCTTTGCGGTCCCTTTGCTTGCGATGTGGCATACGACATGATCCCTCACTCCGTCGAGGATCAAACGCTTCACCTTTACCATATATTTCTTGTATGCTTTCAACATATCTGCATCCATGGGGACAACTACCATGACATCGATGAAAGCTTTGAGATCATGTTCATCTAACATGCATCTAATCCTTGCTTGCCAGATCACATATTTAGAGGCTCCCTCCAAACGATCTTGATCTCTCACCCCATTTGCTGCCATCTCTGCCGATTGAAAAAAAAAATGTCGAACTGCTCCCTCTATCTCCTCTACACCACTGCTAGGATGGCTTACGCACTCCCTGCTGGAGTTAGTAGATCTGCGCCTCAACACTACTGCTCAGCAACTAAGAATTAGAATCAGTTTGCTAGGAATTCACTAAAGAAGAAAATTCCCTCAACTGTCTTCTTCTTCTTTCTGGCACTTTGCTGCCCAGCGAAATGCTGCAGAAAAACTGCGTCCCATAGAGATTTTCTTTGCGTTGAAGCTACTGCTACACTGCACCATCTGCCACTGATAAATCACAAATCTAGAAATCTTACCTATCTGGTGACTCACTCAGAGAGAGATTTTCCTCGCAAATCTAGCCCTCTTGGTCTGGACTGCGCAATTCTCTACGGATTCAACCTGCTGTCTACGTAGTTATTTGACCTCCCACTTCTTCAACGCTTAGTTCTTCCAATCTGCTTTGCTTCTCCTACACTGCTATATAAGCTCTGATACCATGTGAAAATTCCTACATCAAATTGTAAATTTTTGTAGATGTTCTATGCTTGATGCAACTTTACTTTTATTACAGCAATCACACAAATGGTTAAGTAAAATGCTGATAGAACATATCAGTGGATCTTATAGAAGACAAACCAGAAACGGAAAAATGTGATGGTGCGTTACGGCGGTCAACAGGATGCTTCAACCAGCAAAGTCTCCTTGATCAGCCAACCCAGAATGTGTCACAACAATCCTCCAATCAGCTACCGAGTCAACCCAAGTGAACTCCAGAAAAGTCAACGCTGTCCAGAAAAGTCAACGCAAGGCAGCAAGCTAAAAGTCAACGCAACAACAGTTTGGTCAACCCTTTGACCTCGATTTCTGTGCCAAAGTGTACGACCTCTCAAAATTGAACTTTCCAATAAGTTTCAGCCCTTTCGGACCATGCGTTGACCAAAGTCAACGCTGGTCAAACTTCCAGCAAAACCCTAGCTGCAGAAATTCGTCCTTCCCTTCAGCTGTACAGATTTCGTCCTTCTTCTCCACACGTGTGGGCTGAACTTGTCCTCCAATGAGCTCGTACTAAATCAGATGAGAGAAGAAGATGTGTGTTGAGTTGTTGTGAAATGCTCTCCAACTTTGCCTGTATTTATATCCATCATTGGGGTGTGTGACACATCTGTTGGGGGTGTAAAACCTTAAGGCCGACCTGCACATATAATTTATTATAAATAATAAATTCAAAATAAATATTCTGCTCATCGGATTAAGATATATTTTATATGGATTTTACACCTCTTCGAAAGAGGAATCCAACAAAATTATTAGTATCTTAATCTGAGCATCACAACATGGAGTTTGGACCTAGTTGTCCAAATTTAACAATCCTATTGCAACAACTGGAAAATATTCACCTAATTGTTAACTTTTAATTAACAATTTATTTGCAGTTATCTATGTCAAACACTGAATACATCACACTGCAACCTTCACTTAAATAAATTGCGGAAATTAAATGCAGAAACAAGATCTGAGAAAAAATAACACACACAACATCGTTATTTTTGGACTAAGTCTTCGGAAAAACCCAATGCGAGAAAATTGGTGCAACAGTTGAGGGATTGATATTATTAAGCAGTAATTTTTGAGTACAATTCTTCAGATGCCTTGACTGGAAATACTATACAGAGATCTAACTGAACAAAAAGTTGGTGAGATGATCTCACCTTGTCACTGGAAGATTCGACACTGATCTATGGTGGAGATGAACCTCTGCGTTGTCTCTGCGCTGTATTGCATCAATCCTACGTAGTTACTGATTCACTGCAGCTGGGACTGTGCTGCACTTCCTCTGATCTCTTTGCTAGTTGGAAACTTCAGCCCTCTAGCCTCCTGGTCTCACACCCTGACTTTGACACTGGATCCTGACTGTTCCCCAGCAGAAATATAGACTCCCTCTGAAGCTCTGCTTTGCCTCTACGTGGCACTGCACTGACTCTCCGGACTACTCTCTGCCCTCTCTGCCTTGCACTCTCCGGATCAGGGAAAATCAAACCAGAAAATTATCTCTGCCCCTCTTTGCAAGAATCAACTCGATCGATTCTCCGGCTGCTCTGCATTGCTCACTTGAGAAATTCGATCTCTAGACTCTCTCAGTGTGTTTTTCCAAATGCCCATCAAATCCTTCTTATAATCTACTCGTCGAGACTTCAACGATCGAGATTAAATCGCTAATCAATGGCTAAGATTACCTTGACTTGATCTCCGTATTCTTCTAGAAATCACATCATGTTTTATTAATACCCTTTAATTATTTTAATTCCCTAAGTTTAGACTTAGACTCCTATTAAAAATAATTATTTATTTTAATAAAACATAATATGGGTGGAATTTCCCAAAATGCTTTTTGGGTTCTTTGGAATACATGTGTCTAAGCCTCCCTGCAATTTTGGGACTTGAGCACATCTGATGCTACCAGAAATCAATAGACACTACCTCCCAAACATAATTTGTCATGATAGAGCTGTACTCTTCTACCATGGCATATATCCACACTTGATGTTGCGTGGCCTTCTGATAGTTGGAGGGTTCAACAACCTGTGCCACCAATGCTTGGCACTTGTTTAAATGTCCGCGTTCTCTCTTGTTCATCCTAGGACCTCCAATGAACTCCTCTGCATCCCTCAATGTCTAGCGAACTTCCCTACTGGTCTCACCACTGGTGGTGGGAAGATCGTCCAACTCCACTTCCTACCTTTGTTGCTTCATCTACTGCAAACTCATTGTATCTCCTGCACTTGAGGATGCATCGGTACTTGTAACTATACTAGATCCCTGTGACTCTCCTTGCGGATGTCCCTGCGGCTGCCCCTGTTGCTGGACCAATGGAGCTTTTCCTGGCCCATTCTAATCATCTGCTGGCAACTCTTGACATTTCTTGAAGGCTTTGTCGTCCATAAACTTTACTTCTCGTCTCACGATAATCTACCTGCTTCTAGGAATGTAGATTTTACATGCCTTCGAGGTTTCGCTATACCCAAGGAAGAACCCCTTCCTGGTAGTCTGATCCAATTTAGTGTGCGCTATACCCAATGAAGAACCCCTTCTCGGTAGTTTGATCCAATTTAGTGTGCTTCTCATCTGTTATATGGAAATAAGCTATGCTGCCAAAGATCCTGAAGTGACTTGGCTTCTTCCCTCAGAATACTTCTTCTGGTGTTATCTTCCCCAATGCCTTGTGAGGGACCCTATTTTGTATATGCACAATTGTGTTACATGCCTCTGCCCACAGAAACTTGGGCAAATCCTGGTCATATAACATTGTCTTTGCATCCCCAACTATAGACTTGTTCTTCCACTCCGCTACCCCATTTTACTATGGATTGTATGGAACTATCCACTATCTCCTAATGCTTCCTTCACACAGAAACCCGTAAAGTCACTATCTGTGTACTCACCTCAGTTATCTGAGCGAAGCACCTTGATATTCTTCCCTGTTGCATTCTCTACTAGAGACTTAAACTCCTTGAAGCGACTGAAGGCTTCATCCTTGGTCTTCAAGAAATAGATCCAGGTTTCCTTGGAATGGTCATCGATGAAAGTAACGAAGTACTTGTACCCTCCTAGAGATCTAGTGGACATAGGACCACAAATGTCCGAGTGTATGAGTTGTAGCACACCATTTGATTTACTGTCACTTGTTGGGAACATTGCCTTAGCATACTTCCGAAGTATGTACCCCCTGCACACCTCATCGTATTCCGTGCCTAATTTTGGAACACTAGTCACTGTCTCCTTGAGCATCCTAACTGCTCCATGGTGTAGATGTCCCATTCTCCCGTGCCATAATTCGTTCAAATCTCTTCCATTGTTGCTGCTGCTAACTAGTGCCTTTGGAGAATCAAGCTGCAACTTGTACAATATGTTGCTATCAACTCCAATCTATCGCACCTTCTTCCAATTATGGTGTTTAATGAACACCTTCTTCCCTACAAAGTGGATAGTGTATCCCTTATCCTGTAGTTGCGATACTGAAATAAGGTTCATACCTAAGTAAGACACATGCAACCCATCTGTAACATTGGTGCTTGCTCTAGATTCCCTCTAGAACTCAATAGTACCTGCTCCAACTGGAGTACATCTACTCTTATTTCCCAACTGAATCCGGAAGTCCATTTGCTCTTCCTTGTAGTGGGAGAAGTACTCTCTAACTCCTGTCATATGAGCTGACGCTCCACTATCTATATACCAGACTCCTTGTGAAGTTGAGCTAGAGAGGCAAGTTATCTGAGGAAATTCGTCCTCTAATCTGGAAGACAAATTTGTTGCCTCTTGAACGTCAAGACTTTATATGGCCATACTAGTGAAATCTGAGAAATCTACTGAAGACATCATGAGTATAATTTTCGTGTGCCTTTTGTCTTGCACCCAATGTTGATCCGCTACTGCAAAACCTGCTGCAAATCAACTGCGCCCAGATCTGCTCAACAAACTGATTTGCGCACTGAAACTTTCTATCGGCAAATCCCATTTGCAAATTTCTACAATTGAGACTAATTGAATTTCCTGTTGGTTGCAAACTAAAAATCGAACTCTTGCCTCTGCAATTCACACTCCCTTGTGCCTTGCATAGATCAGAGAAATTCTGCCTAGAAACTCGCTCTGACGCTGCAAAATTTATCATTCACTACTAAGATTTTGATTTATCTTCAATACTACTCTGATACCATGTGAAAAATTCCTTGAAATGCAACAACTGGAATTTATCTTCTAACTGATTAATTATGTAGTTTATTTTGTTATGGAAAAGTAACGAATAAATCACACTATAATTTTTTCACAATAAACATTGCAGAAAATAATTTGGAAACTGAGAAAATAGATGCACATGCATAATAAAATTGACACCAACAATTTTGGACAATGGTCCCCGAAAAAACCTAACTAGGAAAACTAGTGCAGCATATGAGGGTTTATTTTATTATAAGTAGCGACAAAATCTGAGTACAATATGTGGATGTCAATCTAGCAATCCTATAGCAAAATAATCTAGCCCAACTAGGCTACTTGAAGCCCCTGCGTGAGCCTCTACGCAGTGCTTGCACAAACCCTACTTGCACACCTCCTGGAACTACTCGGAATCTGACGTCCTAACTGACTCTGCCTCTGGAAGTGACTCGCTTGGCCTTCGGGAAATTTTACCGGCCTCTAGCACCTGAATCATCTTGCTCCTCAATTGAATTGAACTACCCTATGAAGTTGCCTGTGCATGCCTTGCGCAACCTTAATGAGAAAAAATGCGACCCTCTTACTGTTGACTCTTCAACATTGAAAATCCATCGAAACTTGCTACGTCTACTCCCTCTTTCATCTACGTCCCTTCTGGCTCGAACTCTTCTTCTTTGCTCGACCTCTACAGCTGGATAACTCGATTTGCCAAGGAACTTGCTCTTTTGATATGTCTATCTCCATCCCCATCAACTTGCTATTATAATCTCTCATTGGTGAACCAACGACCATGATTAGATCTCCATCAACGACTAAAATCATCTCAAACTCAATCCATGTGAGTTTCTAAAGCATTCTCACCTTTCGTTAATTAATTACTATTAATTAATCAATTTTTCTAAGTTAGACAGAGGAAAAATGATAGCAAATTAATTTAATTAAGGTGTTTCGCAAGTTTAGCTCATGAAAACTTTTGTGGGTTTTGAAGATCTTGTGTTCTTAGCTTCTCTTACACAAATCAAAACTAGAACACATGTCTGATGCTGCAAAAACTAACAAAGAACACTTAAGGGGGGTAGGGTGCTGCTAGGACAAGTTGGGGTTTGCAGGGTGTTGAAGCTAATAAAGCGAGAGGGATGGAAATAATGCATTGTTGAATGGTGTTGTTAACTATTCATGTGATGTGATGTTGATTTATGCTTTTGATTTGATGTTAACGTGTTAATGCTCTGAAGATTAAAATTAACTAATTGAAGTGAAATACTGATTCATCCCTCTCAATATTTCCAACATTGTCCACCTCCAAGAGAGTGGCATGGATTTAGGGTTTGAGGAAAGACTTCTTCAAAAACCATGATAACCCTCCCCTGCATAACTTGGACCTTCGGAAAAGGGGGGACCCCTGACCCTATTAAATAAATTGTATCTGTCTCGATCAAAACTTGCATCAAACCAGTAAGAAAGGGGGTGCAACTGTTGTGAAACCCCTGAAACCCTATATTACCACATGTTCCTAAATCTGAGAAGGAAGGGTTGGGTCCTAAAGAGAACCCAACTCAGGCGCTGAGAAGTAGGGAATAAACCTTTCCACGGCCATATTCAAGGTCTGAGCCTTGCACTTCAGCCATTCAAAGTCTTACATTGTTAATTTCGAAATCAGACTCTTAAATTAAAAGTCTGGTTGTTGAAGTTATTTGTTGAGGATGTCCTGATTGGCCATCAATTAGGTTTTTGTTCAACAGAACCAAATCTGCTCCAATTATCAAGGGATCTGTCTTGATCTCTTTCTTTTGTTTTCCCAACACTTTTCGTTTAGAGGCAATGTCCGGTATCCTTTAGGCGACAAATCTAGCAAATGTAAGAACTCAAGGAATTAAGAAATCATTGCAGCGTACTAACCAACATAACTAAAATCTAGAAAAACTTTGTTTTAAACTGAATCAACTTGCTAAGGTATCACAGTTAAACTTTGCTTGCTAACCTTGTTTCACCTTTAATTGCATTTTATTAATATGATCCAGACATCCAGTGTTCCACGGATGCAATGACTAGTATCTATCCAAAGAAGTGGATGCTAAATTTTACCTTAATTATTTTCAAAAGATGATTAACTTCCTCAATTAGTCTAATCCATTGATTAAGCAAGCTTAACACGAGACCTGGTCATTTGGGGTGCAAGGCACGCCCAGTGTTTTTGTTCAAGTAAGAGGCCGGATGGGCGGATTTTTATTATTCGTTGATAAATGGTGATTAAGACCTTAACTTAATTATTGATTAAAATATTTTAACAAGACATCTGGTCATCCGGGGGCTAAAGGAGTAGAGCTTGTAGAGCTTGTTAACAGAGCAATTAAACTATTCTAAGCTTAAGGCTCGCCTGGATGGGTGGATACATGAAGAGGATTCCAAATAAAATACAACAAAATGCAAATTGGTGGCAGGTTCGATTCATTTACAAATTGATAAAGGTAATCTGCCGAACCAGGTATCCAGAGAAGCGAAGTAATATCACTCCGATGGATAAGGCAGATGCCAGATGGAAGGAGTCCGGATTTTTCAAGAAATTTAACACAAGACTTTGTAAAATTAAAGAAAATTCTGAGTTTCATACAAGAGTATTAAAACCACATTATCAATACTATACTTTAATAGGGTCCTCATTTATTTTGGAAACAAATGAGAGGTTTTTGTTTACCCAACAACACCACGATACCAGGCGATGCAAAAAAAAGTCAGAACATATCAAGATTGTTAGATTCTCTGAGTAAGTTCATGTCCAGCTGTTTTTATGTATCCAAGATGCTCTAAGATGCAAAAAAAAAATCAGAATATATCATGATTATATATGTTTTTTATAATGAAAACCTTGTGGAATCCTTTTCCCCAGAATATTTAGATGGAAGGCAACTCTACTACCAGCCATAACAACGGCTGGTAACTCTGAGAGCGTGCTTCAGGAGCGGATTCGAGGGGATGGGAGCGGTGCTCCCCCAGCCCTGCTCTTGGTCTAGTACTTCAAGGACAAAGACCATGATCTCATTGTGGTTGGAAAAACAATGCTTCATCTTGTCATCATTTCTTACATTTCTTAAAAATAATTACTGTAGATCAAATTCCATAAACAAATTCTTCAAAAAGCCTACAAACAAGGATCATTTCTTAGGTTGATATGATGCCTGATAAGACAACGCATTTTTCTAATAACAACAAAGTAATAAATATGCTTAGCATGCAATGTTGAGTAATTTTGGCTTGATCAAGAAAGAAAACCCTAGTCATTTATACATGTAAAAGGTAGAAATTCTGGTGGAAGGATTTTCTACACATCTAGAAAAAGAAATATTAAATATTCTTCTGGTGAACTCTGAATTACAAGTCAATCTCTTTATACATTAAAAATAATAGCACAATGAGTATTATTGCGTATTATTTCAGGATATTATTATTCAATTTTAAGGTAACAGCTAAGCCAGACACCAAACTGGTGTATGGAACCCTCTTGTTTGTGGGACAAGGGACCGCGATTTGACTGCTAAATTTACGAAGGCTTACCTACTCTACCCCTCTGGTTTTGAACCTGTGACTTCTTAGGTGGAGACACATGCTCTTAACCATTAGGCACACTTAAGCTGTATAGGTTTGATGGGAGAGGATTGATGGTGATAGAGAGGTATTTATGTCATATAAACAATTCCAAGATGTACAAACTTTAGGCATATCTGACTTAGTAATAGGCATTTATGTCATGATAATATATCATATAGATCTATAAATATACTGGAAAAAATTGCATTCCCATCAGATCTTCACTGATGACCAGTATCATGAAGAGTATCCAAAAAATTGGCAGTTGCATCAAATGTTCTTGTACCTCCATTAAAAATATTCAAAATGCCCTGCAGTTGGGCAATTTCAGAAAACTCAGAACGGGAGAGAAAAAACTGATGGTGATGATATATCAATGTATCATATAAGATATATAAATATACTGTACAGACTGCATTTCCATCAGATCTCCTCACTGATAATCGGTGTAATAGAGAGCACCCAAAAAATTGGCGGTTGCATAAAGTGTCCTTGAATCTTCATAAAAATATTCGACAAACCTTGCAGTTGAGCAATTTACTAGAACTCTTTAAACAATTAGTTATTTCGAACTACATTAAAATATGGTGAAGTAGACCGTAAACACCAGTTATGCACCGCATCATGGGTGGACAAGCGAAATTTTCTTTCTTACGGTTTCCATTTCCGGCGAATCTCCTGAAACTCATTCCATTTTCCTTCATTTTGCACAGCATCTTGGACAAATCCAGTGAATTTCTGTTACTGGAGGTTCAATTTTCTGGCAGATCTCCTAAAGCTCACCATTTTTGCCCTCGATTTCCCTATCTAGCTTGGGAGCTATGTTAGGAAAGCAAGACATCTAATAAATCTCTTCCAACCCTTCCTAACCCATTCCTTCTCCCTTGTTCTCAATCAATTATCAGCAATTTTCTCAGACCGTTGCAATGAATACAAATTGTGTAATCATGAGTCATATTTGGTATTTTCTGGGGTTGTACCCTCTGGGTGTTACTTGCTGTGATGATTTTCTGACTTTTCACTTTTAGAAGTGCTTCAAAAAATATACTCCAAGGGGCCACAATGCATGGAGCAGACTTCCTTCATGAGTCATATTTAGCATTTTCTGGAATCGAATCCTCTGGGTGTTACTTGCTCTGATGATTTTCTGATTTTTACTTTCAGAAGTGCTTCAAAAATTATACTCCAAGCGGTTGCAAAGCAAAGCATAGCATGGAGTAGATTTCCTTCCAGTTAGATGCTAGGTTTGAGGGGTAACTATTCCACCAAAGTCACTTGAGATTCACACCCTCATCCTCAAAAAAAGGGCCATTCAAGTAGGGAAAATCACATTGAGAATGGAACCTGGTATATGGCTTAGTACTCCATCCACCTCATCAATGAACCAACGCTCTGTTAGCATGATATTCTGCTTTTGGTTTCAGTTATTATAAATCTAAAATTTTTGCATATGTCAATGACAAAGCATCTCCCTAAAAATCACCAGTAATCGCCACAAGAGCACAGGCCATTATTAAAACGATGAAAGCGCTTGAAATCCCTTACTACAATTTCACGATCAACAACTTTGGAAATGAACTTGATTGCAGTGTGACAATCAAGACAAACACGAAGATTCTTGACAATTCGGATTGATGTTCCGACTGGCGTACGAATAAGTCCAAATGCAATAGCCAACTTTTCACTATGGTGAAAGAGAATGCCTTCCTTCTGTTCCTCCTCCACGTCATGCAGTACGGAGTTTCTTTCTGGCACATACCCTGCTTCTTTCATCTGTCCTGCTAGTATCTCCAACTTTGCACAGATCTCATCTATTGATGGATGTGATCTGTCTCCTACCAGGAACTCATGCACAGTCCGATTGATCTCGATCCAGCTGCAGCCAGGATCCTTTTTCTTTACTGCCATGTCTGTCATCATTTTTCTCACTCTTGTTGCATCTTCCCATCGGCCCACCGCAGAATACATATTTGACAACAGCACGTAATTTCCAGAGTTTTGAGGGTTTAATACGAAAAGGCGTTCTGCAGCAAGCATACCAAGTTCTATGTTAGCATGGATTCTGCATGCACCAAGCAAGGCACCCCATACTGCAGCATCAGGTTCAAATGGCATGTTGTTTATAAAGTTATATGCCTTATCTAATTGGCCAGCACGTCCAAGAAGGTCTACCATGCATGCATAGTGCCCACAACTAGGTGTAATACGGTGATGTAGTTGCATTGAATCAAAGTAGTGCCATCCTTCATCCACTAGACCTGCATGGCTACAGGCGGATAGAACAGCTAGGAAGGTGACATGATCTGGCTTTTTACCTGTGATTTGCATTTGTCCAAAGAGTTCGATAGCTTCTTTGCCCATCCCATGCCTATTATATCCCGTTATCATCACAGTCCACACAACCATGTCCCTCTCACACATTATGTCAAACACTCGGCGTGCTTCCTGTATGCTCCCAGATTTTGAATACAAGTCTATAAGAGCGCTCCCTGTGCCAATCTTTGTCTCAAAGCCACATTTTATTGCGTAGGCATGAACTTGGTTTCCCAATTGCAGGGATGCTTGGCCAGCACATATCCTAAGAACAACGGCACATGTAAATTCGTTTGGCCTAAACCCTGTCCCCTGCATATGAAAGAAAACTGCTAAAGCCTCCTCCACAAACCCATGTTGTGCTTGTCCTGCAATCATGGTAGTCCAGGAGACGACATTTCTCTGAGGCATTTCATTAAACAGTGTTTGTGCATCCTTCAGACTCCCACATTTAAAATACATGTCAAGAAGGGCACTTGCCAAAACAACATGAGACTCAAATCCACCTTTAACTATGCAGGCATGGATCCGTTTACCCTGCACCAGGTCTGCTAAACCAGAATCCGCGGTGAGAATACTTGAAAAGGTGAACTCGTTTGGTTTCAAACCCGACTTCTGCATTTCAAAAAACAATTTCAAAGCCTCCTGTCCATCCCCACGCTGGACGTTTGCGGCAATCAGCGTGGACCATGAAACAACATTACGTTGAGGGATTTCATCGAACAGCTTGCGAGCATCCTCCATACTTCGACACTTGCCATACATATCAACAAGAGCAGTTCCCACAACGACACAGAGACGATCAAAACCACTTCTGATTATATGGGCATGGATTCGCTTACCTTCCTCCAAACTTTCTAGCCCAGCACACGCTTTGGCAAGGTTTGCAAAGATGAACTCATCCGCAACAATACCAGCACATCTTAACTGATAAAAAAGCATCAGCGCCTCCTGCCCCTGTCCATGTTGAGCATACCCTGTAATCATAGCACTCCATGCGTGGTTATTTCTTTCATGCATTTCGTCAAACAGTTCGCGGGCAGTAACCAAATCTCCACATTTTACAAACATTATCAGAAGCTTGGTTTTCAGAAATCCATCCGGCTTAAATCCATGTTCAATCATATGGTTTTGTACCCGCTTTCCATCTGCTAAGGATTTATTGTCGATGCAGGCTTGCAACAGAGAAGCATATATATAAGAATCCACAACGATTCCTCGCCTATCCTTGGAATTGAGGACGTCTAGCGCCTCCTTTAACTTCCCTTCCTCACAGAGCTCCCTAACAGAGCTACCATTGAATTGTCTCTCAGATATTAAGAGAGATGAGTTTGGTTTTTCCGGCGACGGGAAGCTAAATGCACGGGTGTTACTATTCTTGAATCTATAAATGAGCTTCGCGACAACATAATTATTTTTCTGCATGGGATTCCATATCACAGAAGCTATGGATTTCATAATTCTCTGCAACGATAATCTCTGAATTTTTTTATCAGATTTGTCACTGTTGATGTATGTTTATTTTTATTTTTTTAAAATTATTATTAATCATTTTTGCATCCATTTCCACTGGTTGATTGAGCGAGCTCTGGCTAGTTTTCGTCTCGGGTTGCGTTACTGGTTTCAATCCCCTATTTATTGGACCTGGCCTGTCATTCCAAAGGACTAAGTGGTAAAGCTTCATGTAAAGTCATCCTAAATTTCCAGATTGCATGTTTTTTCTCTTGCAATCACCTCATCAATAGTTTGTCGTAGTATTTCTTTGCATGTTCTTTCACATTTTCTTGAAGTGTAAACTAATGTTTTAGTTCTTGATATTTTTAATAATTTATATTTGTTTAAATAATTGTTGTAGTTGTTACTTTTGTATGTTTTATTTATATTATGATGTATACGTGTTTTTAGTGATTCAAATATTTATAAATATTGTTATTTTACCATTAACAAAAGAATTAAGATTGATTCAGCATAGGTATTTGAAGCCATTAAAGATATAATAAGAAGATAAAGGAGGTGATAGAGTTTAAGAAAACAATTATATTCTATAATCTTGTGTTTTTTTTCTGCTCATCTTATCATTTGTATTTTTTTAATCTTTTTATGAGATTGAGTTTAGTTAAGAGTCTAAATTGAAGACAAGGGAAGTGGATGAAACGGATGAAACAACGGATGAAACTAACTGCTAGATATAGGCCAAAAAGTTGGTTGACTTTTATTTGCCATTTTTTCACTCAAGTAAAGAAGAGAACTTGGAAGGAGCTGCAAAATTAGGTTGTTGTGGATGTGGCATGGTCATTATTAAACATTTAAATGAATAGTTCTACTTGTGTTGGTATGGTGATATGGGCACCAACATTAGGGTGAGAATTATTGCATTATGAGGTTTGTTGTTCTTTGCTAAGCACATCAATATGGGACAGATCAACATTTATGGTGATGCAGAGATCGTAATCGATTGGATTAATGATGGAGTCAATCTTAATGCTTCGATGTTGATAGGATGGATGGATCGCATTCGGAACCTAAAATTTTCATTTGGTAACATATCATTCACTCATATCTATTGTGAGCATAATGTCCTTACACACTCTTTATCAATGAAGGGTCTTTTTGTCGCACCTGGACGCATGCACTTTCAGTTCTTTCGGAATGGCGATAGGATGGAGGATGGCTCCATTCCATTTGGTTAAGATTTTGTTGATACTTTTCTGCAGACACAATTTTTTGCTTTTCGATGTTTCATCTATTATATGTTTTTTTGTTTCTATATACCCTTTATAGTATTAGATGATGATAGAGTGACAACTTTTTTTAGCGATGAGGTTTTTGTATAGGAGACCAAGCTATCTAATGTGGACATTAGGATTGATATGTTTTATCTCCGTGATGGTAGTTTATTAAATCTGTAGATCCTTATGGATGATGGTAGCATCTATGGACTAAATTCGACTATGTACTAGTTTTCAATTATATCAATTATATGAATATCATCGTTTTTTTTCTCTCTCAAAAAAAAATAAAAATTCAAATGGGAAGAGAGTTGATTTTTCAAGAAGAGGGAAGAGAGGAAAACAATGTTTTTTCTTGGGAAAAAAAGAGTGTCATACTATGGATCGTTTTTTCTTTCTAAAAAAGAAAAAAACTTTAAATGGGAAGAGAGTTGATTTTTCAAGAAGAGGGAAGAGAGGAAAACAATGTTTTTTCTTGGGAAAAAAGAGTGTCATATTATGGGGGTGGAACAACCACTAAAGAAATCCATTAGAACCTTGAAAAAGGTGAAAAACTAAGAAAGATTTATTTGGAGTTAACGTACAACAACTTGTATGATTATGTAATCAATTTTTTGGAACTACTAAAGTATATCTCATATATCAAGGATGGAAGGGTGAAATTTAACACTTCCTCAATGGATCACATCAATCTTACAAATACATAATTGAAGTCGAAGGCATTGTAATCGTCCCTCGGTGCGGAGGGCGGGAGCCTAGAGCTGGGCAGAGGCACTTTGTGTTGCAACCGACAAAAGAGTCCTCTCCCTATTGGTCCTCTTCCTTGAAGAATTTGAATATGCATTTGATGAGCTTAAAACTGTTGATGAGGCAACTAGGAAGGTTAAATACTACTATGAACATAACAAACATAAATTGGAATTCAACAAGGCATGGAAGGAAAAGAGAAATGAGAAATATGAACTAAAAAAGAAAGGATTCAAGCCTTAGTAGTATAAATATTAGTCAAAAAATTTCAATGAAGTTACATAACATGAACTAGTTTTCAATAGAACTATCCATCATATAGTGACAACAAACAAACATAATCAATGGGAGGGAGGTCAAGGGAGCCTTGGAAAGAACCTCCAAAATGTTAGTGACGTGGAGGAAATCATCTACCTAGACATTGGTTTCCTAGATAAAAAAATATTTGAACTATCCACAACATATAGTAAGCTACAACAATCAATGATATAGCAAGGACCATTCCTAGAATCTACACTACTTTGGAGGATCAACAAACAAACCACCAAATATCAATGGTAGAAGTTGAACATAAGATTGCTAAGCAATGTATTTCTATTATAATAGATCTAAGGTCTAGTTATAACTATGTTGCACCTAAGGTTGACAACTCTTGTATTCTTAAAACACGCAAGCAAAACAAATCATGATACGCAGTTGGATGCAAGAACTAAGAGAAGAGTAAGTGAGTTGGTGGAGGCATTCCCATTGGAAATGAATGGACTATTCATATGGGCAAATTTGATTATCTTTCCACTTGATCCATATGATGTTTTAATGGCATGGATTGGCCAAAATCACATAAGGTAAAACTTGATTGTCATTATAAAACCTTTGACTACATAGATGATTATGAGAGTTCAAAAACAATGAAAGGTACTCCAAAACCCATCTCTAGAAGACATATTCTAACACATGAACTACATACAACCGAGTCGATTCCAACCACAATTGAAGAAGAGTTTTAGAAAAGGTTACCAATTGCATGTTGTTCATGTGTTGGAATAAAAAGAAAACAAAGACTCTATTGTTCTTTGAGATGTACAAAGCTAGGGAATTATGTCAAGGCACCAGACTATTTTAAAATAATTGAGTTGGATGCAATTTATATCTTGTAGTAGAATAATAGGTTCTCAAAGATCAGTCACTAGGCTAGTTTCCAACTAAAATAGATAACTATTTTTGTATTCGAAGAAAACATATGAAGAAAAATAGATATACACATGAAAGGCTTCAAATGTTAAACTAATGTCTAAATCTTTCCGTGAATAAGACACACTGAAAATGAATTTTAGTAATCAGACAAATTTAGTTGATATAATCATACAAATTGCACTGCATATGGTTCCATGAGAAAAAAGGCCCTGTGGGACACAAGCTCGATCTCACACAAATCTTTTTGCTCATGAAATTATTACAGACAATATATAAAGGAAAAAGAGATACTTAATTTTCACCTTTTAAAAATCAATCAATATAACTCACACTAACATAACTCACACACTATGTTAGAGGAAAAAGTCTTTGATATAACAGGAAAATGATTTACAAATAGCAAATAAACATATTGCAATTTGTTGGAAATAGAATCTATTTAGACTAATCACAATAAACTATGAAATTATTACCGACAATATATAAAGGAAAAAGAGATACTCAATTTTCACCTTTTAAAAATCAATCAATATAACTCACACTAACATATAGAGGAAAAAGTCTTTAATTTAACCCAAAAATAAAAATAAAAATGATTTACAAATAGCAAATGAACATATTGCAATTTGTTGGAAATAGAATCTATTTGGACTAATCACAATAAACTATTTTCCACTCCTTAATACAAAATTTTTCCTTCTAAAAAATGCATATTTCCTTCGGTCCTTTTCGATCCTGAGTTGCAAATAAAACTTTTAAGGAACTGAATTGCAAAATAAAAAAAAATAGTTGAAATACTCCAACTGTTTTTCTGTTGCATGGCCTTGATTAAGTTTGTTTTGTTGATAAGCTTCTGAAATATTTGTGGCACGAATTTCGTTAACTGATTCTAGTTCTCTCCAACTAGATAAATATAAGCCGTCATCTTATAAGAAGTATCCAACTCTGTATATTTCTGATATGTGGGAATAGTTGAGAAAATATCTTTACTTGCCAAAGGAGATAAAAATCATTGATTAACTTATCAACTATTATTTTCTCTTTCAAGATTTATGGCATTTTTGAAAACTTTCCACCTTGTTTCCTTCCCTCACTAGTAATTCTGTAATTCTGTATAAGCATCTAATGATATCAAATTATCATTTTGACCCCAACAGGATGGAAAACCCACTTATGCCAAATTATTGAATTGATTCATAAATATTTCAACATTTGTTTTCACCATTTTGTATTTGTCCCGAGCCTGTTAAACTAGAGCCCTCTTGGTTAAAACCTTGTCGGTTTCCATTATAATTGAGGTCCTGCTTTGTACTCCTAATGCGTGTAACTAGTACCAGGTCCCGGAATTAGGAAACTTGATAATTTTGTTGCCTATATGTGGCTTGTTACTCAGTTCATTTCTGTTGAATAGCTTGTTGTGCATCATATACTAGATTTGATTCCTCACTTACCAATCTAAAGGAATTCCACATCCTTGTGATTTCAATAACAATTTCTCCCCACAAAATACATCGTGCCTCAATTAAGGAACTAGTGAATATTAAATGATTCTTCATCTACTCTTTCTACTATTGAAATTTTGTTTTTAAATCTTGGTCACCTTGAATGGTTAAGTTGCTTTATGATATTTGTTCTTTCAAAATACGATTTTCCTCATTCTTGATTGTAACTATTCTATCATACATAGTTTTGGTGAATTTTGAAATGGATTTATAGGGATTATTTGTAATGACGAAGATCCTAAATAAATATTTCCAGTTGTTTCCTTTGTCAAGATTTCAATTTGATTTTCATATTTTTCCATCTTTTTGTTTATTTCAATCATTATTGCAAGTAACTAATTTTTTTTTTCTTTAAAACTTATTAGCTTTGGTTTTTGTACATGCTCCAAACTGGGGATTTTTAATCTTTTTTTCAATGCTTAAATAACTATGTCTTTTAATTTGATCAAAGCTTGTACTGAAGCTACATTTTTTTGGTCTACTCCTAATTTAATAATCCATTGCTCTAATTCATCTATTTTCATTTGCTTATTCCTTGTGGCAATTTTCTCTTGTTTGAGTTGATTGGTGACCTTTGAGACCATATTTTCCACCTTGGACACATTTAATGCTATGTATGAGATTCTTGAAGATCATTTCACCTGTCTTCCTATGCAAGTCCATTTGATCTACTAAATGTATTTTTTTCAGGCCCCTGTGAACTTTACAACTTTCCAATCTTATGTTTTAATAATGTATGTTTTTGGTTCTAGGATAGATGTGTTTTATTTACCTTTTTCATAATCTAAAGTCGATAATAGCCTTGTTTGCGATGAACTTGATCCTTGTGGGCAAAGCTGTGAATATGAATCCTACTTGATATTCATGTTTTTATTCTTAATTTTAGAGAAATGGGAATATAATTCTTATCCTTCTAAAGTTGAAGGTGACATCCTTGCTTGGTTTTTTTTTTTTTGACTCATAGGTGTTGATGGAAAAAAATCCTAACTAAAGATAAGCTCACTTGATGTGGCTTCCTATGCAGTCTAAATTGACATTTTTGCTTCTTATCCTTCTCCTATTTTCTATCTTTTTCATGCTTATTGATTTTCCTATGCTTTAGAAATTGTTTGAAAACTTTGTGCGTGAGTTCTTTTCAAGTTTTTCTTTTGTGGCTAAAGGGTTTCTAAAATAGGGGATTGAGAAGATTACCTCGCTTCTGAATTTTTCTCTGTAATCTAATGTTGCTCAAGTTCCCAAGTATCTCTATTGGCCAAATTTTTAATGTCTAGTTTTGTTACATGTATATAAGGAGAAGATCCTTGCTTGGACCTTTTGTTTGATATGATCATATATGGATCGTATGGCCAGACTTCTCCTAAGGGAAAATTCATATGTTTCGTCATTTATTCCACTTCCTAGAAAGTAGCCCTCGTGTTAACATAAATGGACCTACTTCTTTCTTTGGTGTTGTTTCTTGGAAATATAATGCAGCTAATCTGAACTCAAGCTTTGTTTGACATTGAAAAATAATAAAAATAATAGGAAAATAATAAAGTAAGAGATGAATTTTGGAGGGAAAAGAAGAAAACTACTTCTTCTTCTTCTTTTCTTTTTTTGTTTTGTTTTGTTTTGTTTTTTTTTAATATTTTTGGCTTATCTCCTTATAGGCTTATTCAAATTTCAAGTGCAGATACTCGTTGGATGCATAATTAAATTCCACATCCAACGAGTACTCATTATGCATACTTCTGAGAAGACCCACATTGATAAAAATTGAAGATACATTAAAAAGTGTGTTATAAGAAGATAAGCCAAAAATACAAATACAAAAAATAGTTTTGTTTTTGTTTTTTTTTTCCAAAATATTTCAGGTACCTCTTTTTAAATTTAAAGGATTTTGATTGGTTTACATATTATGTACATGAAAATTTTATGGGCACATTTAGGCTAAAATTTCCTCTGATGGATATTTAAAAGCAAAAATTGTCATAGGAATAAAAACTAGAAGATGGATATGGACATAGTTCACTGCCTGTTGAAAATGGCAACAAGAAACAGTGAAGGAGGCCTCCTGAAGCATCTTTCCTGATCCTAGTTGGAAAGTGATCACCTAAACTAGGTGGGGACCACACATGTGATTTTTGTCAGAAAAATCTCTATTTTTAGACTATGTCTATTTTTAGACATGTTGATTATTCTATGAGTTGCAGGATGCTATTTTTGGATGGTTGGTCAAGTTGGAAAAATAGATGGACTTCTATTTTTAGACATATTGGGCGAAATCTATTTTTAGATTGCCGGTCTAAAAATAGATATGTCGAATATTATTAGCTCTTAATAATATTTGAACTATAAACATTATCTTATTCTCTTGGAGCACTTCAGTTAAGTGCACAGATGTGGCACAGGAGCTGACAGAAGGAATTACGCTATTCCTGAGGGTTAAGTGGAGCTATTGCATGGATACTTCAGTTAGAACTCATGTGACAGAGTTTGGTGGAGTTGATTGAGGAAGTTAGTGGAGTTGTATTGAGTTTAACTAATCTAAACATAGTTGAGAATGAGATCTAACTAATAGTGCAATTGAAGGTAAGTGGTGTGAATTAATTATTAATTGAATTCTCACTAATTATAAACTCATAAATCAACTAAAGAACACATCAGTTTAACTCAGTGCATGGACAGTTCAGTGGAGACCAGTGAAAGAGGTAGATGAAAGGGTGAGTATAGCTATCAGTTGTGACTATACTATTGCTATTTGCAACACACAGATGGGTGGAGTAACCCATGAGGATTGCGCAGTTCAGGCTAGGTGGTTTATCTATATAAAGAGACCATCCCATAGCATTGAAACATGCAATTCGGGTTGGCTATCAAGTGGCTAAAGGTTGGAGCATGAGTTTTGCTAGATCTAGCTTGATAGTGTGTAGCAAGGGAGGTAGTGCATGAGAGCTTGCAAAGAGCTTTGTACTATGATTGTTACATGATCTCCATGACATGTATAATATACAGATAGTTGGGGGTTTTCAGCTTTAAGCTTTCCCATGAAATACTGTGTTCATATGTGTGAATTTTTATGGCTTTAATGTGTGCATGCAATTGATTTTATTTTCGCATGTGATGATCAATGGTAGAAGAGATTCTGTATTATGCATGAAGCTAAAATAGTGTGTGATCAGGAGAATCTCGGTGGATAACATATCAGTTATTCAAATTTCTACATGGTATCGGAGCTATATTGATCATTGGAGCAATTGCAAAGCATTGAAGCGGTTGAGTTTAGGATAAACTCAAGAAACATAAAGATGGAGAAAGCCAAAAATATACATGCATATTGTATATAATTTTCTACATGGAATGAGAGCGAGAATTTTTGGGTGCGCGAGTTTGTAGGGAATATCTGAAAATTTTTGGTGAAATATTTTCAGAAACAAATAGCATATTTGGATTCCTTGCGAAAAAACACCCAAATTGAAAAAAAAAATCGGTCGAATCGGAGCTCGGATGAGGGAGATATCATCGATTTAAAATCAGCTCTTTTGTTAGAAAATTTTGCGACAGCGGGACAATTGCAATGTGCGCGAGCCAAGAATCTACATGCACTGAGGTACAAGATGCATGCAAAGCTTTGAAGAGCAAAGCAGAGGTTAGTGACTTGGTGGTTGAGAAGGAGCCTCTCAACATGCAGCGTGAGAAGCAGTCTCGGAAGGTTGTGGAGCAGCCACAACTGGAGATGCAGAAGAATCTTTATAGATTTGATGTAGATGGGATTTCTACGAAGCTTCCTACTATTGGGAAGTGCAAGAAATACATGCAATTGATGCTTGAGAGGGAGCAAGTTTTGCATGCAGGTGATAGTGAACCTCGGGATGTGGAGCAGCCACAAGAGGATCATGGAGTGGAAGAGACCACTCATGCAGAGAAATTTCGTGCCAGACGGGCAGAGGGAGTGCATGCAGCTATACCACCAGGTATGAGGTGGGGCGACATGCATGATTGATCCCAAGAGGAGATTTCTGGGCAGGATTCATGAGATGGTGTGGATCTCATGGATTGAACCTGGCTACGAGGTGCCCACAGCGCAGCAGTAGCAAGATCAGTTGGAGTGATGCAGGCAGATCAAAGTGACAGTGTCGGATACTGGAGCACGGATCAGAGTTGACAGCAAGTGCAAAAGTGCATGGGTGCAAGAGTTCCTTATTGTGATGGTTCACGATGACATGTGCGGGTTAATGGCAGAAATTAAGAACACAGTAGTCGATGATAGATGCATCAGACTGATTGAGTTGTTTGGAGCCTATTCAGTTTCAGAGGAGTTGCAGAGCAGATGCATGGAGGTGCATGGCGCTTGTGAAGGTTGCAGGGCGAATGCATGGAGTTGCATGTCGCATGCAAAGACAGTCCTTTCTTGTTGAGAGGGAGTGTTGAAAATGCAACAAGAAACAGTGAAGGAGGCATCCTGAAACATCATTCCTGATCCTAGTTGGAAAGTGATCACCTAAACTAGGTGGGGCCCACACAGGTGATTTTTTTCGCAAAGTCTATTTTTAGACATGTCGATCATATTCTATAAGTTGTGGGATGCTATTTATGGATGGTTGGTCAAGCTGGAAAAATAGATGGATTTCTATTTTTAGACATATTGGGCAGAATCTATTTTTAGATTGCCGGTCTAAAAATAGATATGTCGAATATTATTAGCTCTTAATAATATTTGGACTATAAACATTATCTTATTCTCTTGGAGCACTTCAGTTAAGTGCACAGATGTGGCACAGGAGCTGACAGAAGGAATTACACTATTCCTAGGGGTTAAGTGGAGCTATTGCATGGATACTTGAGTTAGAACTCATGTGACAGAGTTTGGTGGAGTTGATTGAGGAAGTTAGTGGAGTTGTATTCAGTTTAACTAATCTAAACATAGTTGAGCTATTTGTATCCAGTTTAACTAATTGATACAATTAGTGAGAGTGGTGTGAATTAATTATTAATTAATTTAGTAATTATAAACTCATTAATCAACTAAAGAATGCATCAGTTAACTTCAGTGCATTGACAGTTTCAGTGGAGACCAGTGGAGAAATAGGTGAAAGAGCAGGTTAACTATCAGTTGTGACTATACTGTTGCTATTTGCAACACACAGATAGGTGGAGTAATCAATGAGGATTGCGCAGTTCAATCCAGGTGGTTTATCTATATAAAGAGACCATCCCATAGCTTGAACACGCAATTCAGGTTGGCTATCAAGTGGCTCAAGGTTGGAGCATGAGTTTTGCTAGATCTAGCTTGATAGTGTGTAGCATGGGAGGTAGTGCATGAGAGCTTGCAAAGAGCTTTGTACTATGATTGTTACATGATCTCCATGACATGTATAATATACGGATAGTTGGGGGTTTTTAGCTTTAAGCTTTCCCATGAAATACTGTGTTCATATGTGTGAATTTTTATGGCTTTAATGTGTGCATGCAATTGATTTTATTTCCGCATGTGATGATCAATGGTAGAAGAGATTCTGTATTATGCATGAAGCTAAAATAGTGTGTGATCAGGAGAATCTCGGTGGATAACATATCAGTTATTCAAATTTTCTACACTGCCATATACTTTAATTTCTATATAATCATTGAACAATAACCAATCCACAATTTAGGTACCAAGAATTATATGTAAAATATTCTTTATCTTTGGAAAAATCCTTGAAGGAGATTCTTCATATATTACTGAATAAACAAATAACATAATTCTTTTGATAAATTTAGAAAAGCTTGTGTTTTGTGGTTGTCTTCTAACAATGGAAGTCCAACGGATGATATAATTTTTATCTCCTTTTTCATCATGAAGTTGTAGGTGTAGATTTGATAATTTTACAACTTGAAAACAAAGAAATATATAGACTAAGTAAGATTGATATTTGAAATATCTAGTTAGGTTGTACTAATAAAATTGAAAATTTATGGCATCACACAAATAGTGACTAATATGAAACTTAACAAATGACATTTTAACTGGGTAGAGGGAAGATAAGAAACCTAATATTGCCTCATCAATAGTTTGGTGATCATCATACCCTAACAAAAATCAAACAATATACATAATGTGTTTTGATAACTAATGGAAAATATTGGTAGGGTATGACGGTGGAGTTTTTGGTATTGGGGTCTCTAAGGGAAAAAATCACTCTAATAAAGTATTTCTTTTCCTTGTTGTTAATTCGTTAATTCACACTTAGGTTTTTTTCATGCAGATGTTTGGTTTCAATGGGCATGCCTATTTTGAGCATTTATTAAATAGAATAAGGGTTTCTCCATTCCCATAAATGATAGCTTTCTTACTTGGAATATAGTACTTAGGGCACTAGGTTACAAATTTGGGGAATGAAAAGTTCAGGGAATAGTAAACTAATAAACTGCGTCAAATATGACTCCCAACCTAGTGAAATATCTTGAAGATTTTTAAAATGTTGGAAATATTTCTCTCTTAATCCATAAAGGTCAATTAGACAACTAGTATGAAAAATGTCTCTCTCTGTGTCAATTATATTTGTTTCTTCTTAATGATTGGTTGAGAAGCATTAATAGTTTTAGGATTTGACTTTTTAATCTTCATACTAAAATAAAGAAGGATAAATAATGAGGATTACCCGTAAAATCAATTGAAGAGGGTTGATGGTGATTTGTAATAGCTACGACTCAAATGATTGCTTTGTTGGTGGTCCTTCAACTACTCTTGGTTTTCAATAATCGGTGAATGAAACAATTATTTCCCACTTTTCTTTCAAAAGGCAATCAATTAATTGTTTTTTTTTCTAAGTTGATTTAATCTATTTATAAAAACATAGTGTACAAAGCGAGCAATCACCTCAAGGGTGGCAAAACTGGCCTACGCTAGAGGGAAGCTGAATAAAAAGAAACATACTGTATCAGAATATAGGCCACCCGTGACCGAGAAATCGACCCAAAAATTTGCTGCCCAAGCATGGGAAACCAACTTACTGATACTGTTCAAGAACTGAATGTGCATAAAAAGACTAGAACTATCTGTGCTATAGAGAGTACATTCAAAATTTCCAAAAATGCACCGATTCCAAGACCAAAACTCCAAAAAAAAGGAGAAAAGAGCCTTTCATGAGACTAGCTGTTGTTGTGGGGTGGATTTTCTTCCACAATTGGGTCGCTGTAGCCTTCATCTGGGTCGCCCGCATTTTCTTTATAGTTCTGGGCTGAAAAATCAGAGGAAGAAGGAGAGATGGAGCTCTTCAAAGCTGTGTCCTCGCACACGGAGCCGTCTTTGCTGGAGGTTTGAGAGCTCGAACCGTCACTGTCGGAATTCTGAGAGCCGGTCTTGACTGGGAGGGCGATTTCTTTCCGAGCAACTTGGGGAGGCTTGTCCGAGATAGTGGACTTCCTTTGCCTCTTTCTCGCTCTAGAGCCTTGACCGACATCACCAGAAGCCTCCTCCTAGAATGCAACTGTGATTGTTGCTGTTACCCATGGTCTGTTCAATTCGCTGCGGAAGATGAAGCTGGCAATGTTGCTTGCGGAAGGCTGGTTGGCTTCATCATCCCCAGCCAAGAGGGGTAGCCTTGAGCCACTTCGTCCACCTTTTCCTTTGCCGCCTCCACCCCGCCGACATCTCATACGTTGACATCGCTACATTTTCTTCTTGCGAACAATCGAAAGGGAGTGGGAGCCCTGAGAGGTTGAGGATGGAGCTTAAGTAGGCCCGAAGGAAGGCGAAACTGTGGGCAGTAAAGGAGGACAAGCAGGCGGAGAGGAATTGAGCTCAGAGGCGGAATGCAGTGACGAAATGTTGGGGCTACTCAGAGCCGATTGCACATTCTTATTGCAGAGAGAGTCTAAACGAAGACGTAAGAAAAATGGAGGTCTAGAGCTGAGCAGTTTGGGAAAATTGAAAGCTAGAGCGAGGGAATGGGCATGCGACATTATCATTGATAGCTCCAAGCACGCGAGATTAATGTTGAGCAAGTGGAGGAGTGGCGTCGAACGGGCCTCCTGCAGGTCTTTAATGGCGGAGGTACCGCATGCAGGCGGCTGCAAGTGGCTAGGACAGTTGTTGCAATCCACGCCTTCCACCGACAAGCTGCTATTCATCACCCGCATCCGGGAAAGCAATCAATTAATTGTTGAACACATGGTATTTTTTTATTGGCTAGAGACACATTAAAATATGTTTCCTACTTCATATCACCATGTTATGCTAGCATCAAGCCTAAATGGATCCCACGCATATTAACACCTAGCCACCACGTACTTTGGAAACTTGACTTATATACTTTATCATCCATGCCATGTTAATTGTTGAGTTCACTCTTTTATTCTAATTGTCACATCATGCCACTAGATTTAGTTTCGAGAAGAGGGGGTGGGGGGTAGGTAAGGAAGCAATTTTGGATAGATTGCAGATGGGCCTTTAAATGGCTATCCTTGTGCCACGTAACCCTGATGGTATACCAATAAAATTTCATTTAGGATGCCCCCCTCCACTAACCACCGTGTAGATATAAGGGGGCCCGAAATGATTTATCGTTGTTGATTTGCATCCACTGACAATGCACCGCACAAAGTTGCCAATGTTTTGTTTTGTTGCGAAAAGTGCCAAAGTACACCAAACTTTAAAATATTTTGACTTTATATTATAGAAATAAAACTCCCAAGCATAATATAACTTAGAAATGAAATTGGTGCATACTAAAAAACTCAACAATGGTTCTATGCTACAAAATTAGCTTTGTTTGGGGATATTGTATCCTTGTGGGACACTAAGGACTGTAGACCAGTGCCTTCACCTCGGCCTATGGAATTATACACTGTAGTAGAATAGTTATCACGCCTGCCAATGTAAATCTAATCCAAACTTGTATATACAGTGAAAATGTGAACAAAGAAGGTTTTCAGAATTGAATGAAATGCTTTAAAAATTGCTTGTTTACAGGAAATACTAGTATCTCACCATTCATGTTATGAAGGATTAAAGTATTGTTTCAGTTTGCTTCAATAATCCTGGATGGACCAAACATAGGCTGTCAAATTTTCCATGTTTACCTTTGTCCTCTCACCGAGCATCCCACCTCAACACTAAATCTCCAATATTGAAGTCTCTTTCTTTGGCTCTCCTGTCAGACATTTTCTTCATTTTATCCTGATATTCTGACCATTTCCCCTTTACTTTCTCTTTGTTTTTTTGCAACTCCATGACTTGCTTTTCCCTATAGTAAAATCATAGGTTCCTCATATGAGTCCTACAAAATCTTCATCACAGGAAAAACAAGTTGACTAGGAAAAACAACATAAACTAAAATGGAATTGACCTATAGATCTCTATTGCGATTATGTTTTCCCACAATGCATACATAAGATATGCATCTCATTAAACTTTTATTTGAAGACTTAACTAACCTGTTACCTTGAGGCTAATATGCTATTGGATGAAGAAGGATATTATACTTCTAATAGAAATTGACCATATTCATTGATTTGAAATCTTGTGCATTGTCTATGATTATATTTCTAGGGAAACCAAACTTGGAAAAAATATTATCTTCCAAAAATTTAATGACCAATGTATCTATTGCAAAATTTGAAGGAATTGATTCCACCCACTTTGTGAAGTAGTATGTAGCTATAAGGATCCATTTATTTTAATTTCTTGATGGTGGATTAATTTCTCCTATAAAACCAAGTTCCCAATGCATAAAGGGTGCTTCAACTAAAACTAGAACGAATGGCAGAGGAGGAAGTTTTTGTCTACCTGTGAATATTTGACATTGTACACATATACAACTTTAGCATTCACTTCTGAAAATAACTTTGGCCAATAGAATCCCACCCTCAATATATTGTGAGTTGTTTTCATCCATGCATAGTTTCCTCCACATACTCCCTTGTAAAATTCATCAACAATCCCATTAGTTTCCTCCTTGGTCAAATATAAAAATAACAATCCCAATGGATCTTTCTAATATATGTATCCATTTAAAATACATTATTTTACAACATAAAGTTTGAGAGATCTTATTTTGGCCTTGTCTAATTCTAGTGGACATTCTAAATTTTGCAAATAAAATATAATTTCCTTATACCACATTAATGAAGAGATTTATTCTTCTACCTTCAAGAAAGGTTCTTGTGGATTCTTTCTAGTGGGTTCTTTTGGAGAAGGTTCTTATGGAATTTTCTCCATGAGATCGTTTGAGAAAGAATTTGAAAATGACATGACAATTTTTACCCCAAATATTCTACAATTTCATTATGCCGACATTTTAGCAAGTCCCTATCCTTCCACTTTTTTAGGTTTGATCTCCATTTTAAACTCCTAGATTTTTGTAATCCACTTGCCTCTTTTTCCATCACCATCCGATTGAGTTAAAATAGTCTTGATTTTAGTATTAGGAACATATGCATTTATTTTGAATGTAGAACATATGTCCTAAAATACTGCATAGCTTTGACTAATGCATAGGCTTGTTTTTCTAAAATATCATATTTTAGCTCAACATATATAAGGGTTTTGTTAAATAAAGAAATGGTTTGTTCATAATTAGACTCACTATTTTGTAACAAAAACTACTACACTGGTGGAGTCTAAACAAAGTAGAATATAATGAATGGCTTATTGCAATTTAGGACTGGCTAAAACATGAGATTCACTTAATGCTCTCTTAATTTGAAAGAATAAAGCTCCTGCTTTGAGTGACCATTTAACGTCATGATCATTTTTTAAAAATATCAACAATATCTTTAATTATTTCTACAAATTTGGGAACAAACCTTCTTAGGAAATTGATCTTACCTATAAATGATTGGGCCTCCTTTTTGTTTTGAGGCAGACAAATAACTTTAAATGCTTCCACTCTTTCAGGATCAATTATGGTTCCTTCTCTTGAAAAATGTGACGTCGTAATTTTCCCTACTTCATAGCAAAGTGAGACTTCTTAGGGTTGAGAGAGATGCCAAATATCCCACATTTCTGAAAATTTTGTTGAAGATGTTTCAAATGTTTTGAATCTGAACTTGAAATATTGTTAAATCATCAATAGATCACAACAAATTTATCCTCTTCTCCAACAAAAGTTATATCCATAGCTATTTGGAAAGTTGCACGTACATTCATTTAACCAAAAGGCATTTTTGCATACATAAATGTCCCCCATGTTTTAGTGAAAACAATTTTTGTCTGATCTTCAGGTTGTATTGCTATTTGATTATAACCTGAATAGGCATCTATCATTGAAATTCTTGATGTCCCAATCACTTTTTGTAGAATGTGATCCATTTTTGGAAGTGGTTAATTATCCTTTAAAGATACCTTGTTTATGTTTCTGATATCTACACAAAGTCTTATCTCACCATTCTTCTTTCTTACAAGGACTAGGTTTGCTATCATTAAAAATATCTTTAAGAGGTACTATAATTTTTGCATCTAACAATCTCTTTATTTCTTTTTCAATCATTGTAGTAGAATATGATTTACCAATATCAACTTTTTCTTGAATGGATTGGAGCTTGGTTTTAGTGGAATCTATGTTGGATGATTCTAGTATCATAAGTTTTAATATCTTCATACTTCCATGCAAAACCATCTACATATTGTTTAAAATGATCCATGTACATTTTCTTAATATCATGAGGCAAAGACTTGGAGAGTTCAATGAACCTTGGTTTCTCCTATGTTCCAATGTTTCAATTTTCTACCTCGTTTAATTGTACTTTTCTACCGAATTAACAGGTATACAATTATGCTAAAAGAATCTCTCCAAATGCACTAGTCCCATTGGAATGAATTTTTTTTAGCTGCAATATTTTATGGTTTGCTTTTAGATTTACCCCATCAAATTAATCCTCTTTCAAATATATTATTTTCTCCTCCTCTAGTCGTTGATCCATGTGAGTAGCATAGAACTCATCAGCCATTTTAAGGAATATTTTAGTATGTTAATAATCCTAAAAAACTTACCAATGCCTAATGTTATTAGGAATTGAGGGCTGATATATTACTTCAACTTCATATCTTATTTGATAGTTTGTAGGTGATCTGAATGTGCTCCCTGACACTACTAAATAATTTTCCATGTGATTTTTATCCCTTGGAATTGTGTTAATATTGAATGTATGAAAGAAATTTTCTACCATGTCTCATATCTCAATTCTGTAAGACCCTAGTCTAGGATGTTTTGTATGGCAAAGATTTTTGACTTGTTTAACCACCAACTCAGAGTCTCCAAAAACAAAAAAATTCAAAATCTAGATTTTCTTTGCAGCTTCCAACACCAAAATAATGCTTCATATTCAACAACATTATTAATGGTTTCAAATTCGAGCTTAAAATCTAGAGAATGATTTCCTTTGAAGGAGAGATTAATATAGGTCCTTCAACAAAGCCATCTTTAGAAGAAGCTCCATCAAAATATAATTTCCATACTTCATTTGTTGAAGCAATACTACCAAAAAACCTTTCTAAAGTAGTACATGTGCATCAATTTTACTATTTAAAAATAAAATAAAACAACCTGAATCCTATAGGCTACATTATATATAGGAAAATTGTTTAGACATTTTACATCATTACATGTGTAGGAAAACCTAACTTCTCTATACAATCTTCAAGTTCCACCCCCAAAGACAAGGACTGTAACATAAGTCATATCCAACAATAGACAACCTCCCAACTTCACACTACATGACCTTGATAATAATATTCCAAACTTAACTAGTATATTTGACACTACCGTATCCATAAACATGATCTTTGTAGAATTTTGAGCTAATGATACTACCAAATCATTAATTGTAACCCAATGCATTTGACCTTTTTGGAGTCAAACGAATGTAAATTATGATATGGTCTCGTAATTTGTAAACTAAACTTCTCCATTATGATTTTTGGCATTAAATTATGAGAAGCTATAAAATCCAACATACAATTATGGAGAGAAAAAATCACAGATATTTAATGTCACATAAAATGGTACTACAATATCATCATGTTCCTCTACATGTGGCCCCAAAATGATAGTAGGCCTTTCATCTTGTAGATTATGGGTATTTTTCTGAATAATTGTTATCGGGTATTAAATTATCTTAGCCATCTACTGCTAGTAAACTAGATTTTTGACCAATTCACTGAGGGGAATATGAATCTTTATATTTTCCAATTCTTTTTTGAAATTGAAAGAAATTGATATAATTTTTGTTATGACTTGTTTCTCATTATCATTGTTTTGATGGTGATAGAGTGTTTGAGGATGAAGGTTGTTGCTTATTTTCTTTACTTATGCATTGATCGGTTGAAGTTTTATCAACTTGTTTAGATAAATTTGATCTAGGACCTAGTCATATTTTTTTTGTAGTTCAACTTGAATAACTTCATAGTAAATTTTGTATTTAGATGATAAATCAAGATCTATAACTAGTAATTAATATTAATTTTGATTTATAAATGATGAATGATCAAAATCACCTTGAGAGATAAGAACCACCATAGATTGATATTTAAATCAAAATTTTCTCTTCCTCTTCTTGTACAAAATTTCCTTCAACTTGATGATCAATTACTAATGGGGGTTGGATCCTGGGATGTTCTACATTTCTCCTTTCTTGTTTCATATTTATGAATTGAATCGTATTTGGAACTTATTCAGATTCCTATTTGATGGTTCTTGAACTTATCTTGGAGGATTTTTACATTCCATCTCCTTTCTGGCTATTTTATTAAGAGATTTCTAATCATTCTTGAAATTTCATCAATATTTTGTTCTTGGACATATTTACTCACTCTTGAAGGACCTAATATTTATTTTTTTATTTTTTCTCCTCTCCTAAATCTCCCCTTACTCTAATTTTATTTTAGGCAACCATATTAGCTTCTAGTTCTATGGAACCATCCTACATTGTTGAAAAAGTTGTCGATCTCCTTCCCTTAGCATCAATGCAAACTGATAATAAAAAGAAACAACAAATGTGACCTTTACAACAAGCTGAGATGGATTCATATCTACAAGGACCTTGCTAATATTTTATGATATCTTTTGGTAAAATCAAGCACCGACTCCCCATTTTTTTCTTTTATAGCTCTAAATTCTATGAGGTAATACAATTGATCTCTCTTTTCATCCCATTTTTCATAAAAGTTTATTTTAAGGCTTTCCATGAAGGAAGAGTGAACAAGAAACTGCCTAAACCATTTTCTCACCCCCCATTCCAAGGATTGAAAAAAACGTCTCATGTACACATCATTTGCTTCTATATTCATGTTATCAACAAAATTAATGAAATTTGTCATATGATATTCTGTGATTATTTCATTTCTCCATTGAATCAAGATATATTCTTCAAATAAACATGTGGGAAGTCATGCAAATTTTTGAGGCAACTATGTGGAGCCATATTAGGCAACCACTAGGGAATTAACATTCCTACCATTTTTCATTGTTGCGAACCTTATTGTTGTATAGCTTCTTGAAATTTTTGTGCAAGAGGATTAATATAAAATTTTAGTTATTTCTTCTCTCCAAAAGGGGTAAGGGGTACAGTACAAGAAACAAGTGAAAATGAGACTTCAATATTAGAAATGATTTTTTTGGCTTCAAGCAAAGGGGAACTTTACTAAAGCCTCATTTTGTTCTATAATAATAGCAATTTATAGAGAAACATCATTCTTAAGAAGATAAAAAACTATTAGACAAAGGTTCAAAATATAGAGAAGCTTCTAAAGAAATAGGTGAATATTCAAAATGAGGAATAGTTTTTAGAATAGTACTTGAAGAAGTAGCTTGATACTTATCCCTTAACTTTCTTTGAGTAACCAACTTTTCTTGGTTTGGTCGTACTAGTACTTGTTCAAGATCAAGATTACTCCTTGTATGCCTTATTTTAGGTGCCATACTAAGACCTATAGATTTATCTAGGTCAGTCTCTGTTGATGGCCAAAATTGACATCATCAACATTCGGGGAATCCACTCAGTCAAGGCCCCAATTAGACCTTTTTCCGTTGAAATTGGTGGTTTCGAATGGTTCAAATGGGTTTCCAATTACCCGTTTAACATAAGTGTAGGGAAGCTAAAATGGCTGATAAAACGATTATAAAAGTGATATGTGAAAACATAATTATGTAAAACTAATATATAGGCTATTATAGTACCCGGGTACAAAAAAATCATATGTGATAAAATGAAAATATTGATTTATAATAATAAAGATCACTACAAAGGAATATCAGATTAATAATTTAAATTATTTTTTTGATTAAATAGTTAATCAAAACAATGTGAAGCTCTCCACATATGACAAATCAAAAATATCGTTCTATGCAATTAAAAAGAATTGATCCTGAACATTCAATAGTGATAAATGACATAATTAATATAAAAGCATACATAAACAATATTGAAAAATATATAACAATTCTTTTAAAGAAAGAGTGCACAAAAACAAGATAAAAGTACCAGTTCTGATATCAATCTACTCATTTCCTGAATTGCAGCGGTTCAAATATATATTAAAAAAATAAAGTTGAATATAATAGTGCGACAAAAGCTTCACTTTCATTCAAAAATCCAAAACCCTTTTCTAAAAGCATGAGAAGGGTATCTATAAGAGTTTTTACAAGAATAGGAGATAAAACGTATCTCTCGGAAAGCTCAACTAAATTTAACAAAATAAGCATAAAAATAAATTTGTTGTAACTAAATTGGGGTCGTTGAACTTGAACCAATGGTGTTTTTCGAATTCTCATGGACTTCGAGTAGCAGTCCCACCTTTGGAGGAATTTTGGGCTTCATCAGAATTTTATAGCTAAAGATAGTTGCTTTGAATTGTGACATAATTTGAGTGGCGTTGTTTGTTAGTGATTTTAAAAACAACTAATGGTTGTGGGGATTTACCAAATATCACCACTTTTCATCCATATTTACCTTGTTCAATTGCTCGATCTCCTTGGTAACATCATTCTTATTTTCATTTCACTACTCTCGTAATCTCTACATATCGGGCAAGGAATCTTCAAGGCATTTTGAAATAAGACGGGCTTCGAGTAGTGAGTCATTTACTGCTTCTACTATGGGGCTGGAAAGATCTCAATCATCATTGAGAGAATTTTTAATTGGATGAATTCTCTCTTTCCAGCCTTTAAGAACAATCTTGGTTTGTCTTTCATCAATATTTGGTCCATTTGATGTTATACCCTGCTCATTGTTTTTCCATTTTAAAAATCCTTTGGGTTTCTTCCTTACTTCGTCATAAGAAGTGCTTATGTCCACTAACTCACCAATTAAAGTATCACAAAAGTTGAATTGGATTTCCATTAAACTGAGCTCTTCAAAAAATAATCCTTGCTAACTTTTTGAGTTGACTGTTCAGTTCATGAGCTTCATGTTTGAACTTATCCAACTGAAATGTCCAATTGAAATGATCTTTCTTGTAGTTGCTTTACTTGTCTCCGAGATTCCTTAAGCTTATTTTCATTTGCAATAATTTCTTTTGTATGTTGGAATGAATCCAATTGATTTTTCAACTCTATAATGGTATTATATTTTGAGATTAATTATGTCTTCCACTGAACTTTGAGTTGTTCTTTTTCTTTTTTAAAGGCTTGTTGCATAGTAGCAATCCTTTCATCCTTTTCTTTCACTCGACTCCCCCAAACCTGAATATAAGTTAAAAATTCTTCCCCATACCAAGTTCCAATCTTCCTAAAATTATCCATAGCCTCCCGGGAAATTCTTGGTGGTTTATTTTCATATGACAACTCATAAATATGAAACACTACCCTATGAAAGATTTGGTAAAACTGTGCAAAATAGTTGGTTTCCCATAGAGCATTATAAAAGACCTGAATGGGAAAAGGATTAGAAAAAATCCATTTCCATCCCATAGAAGGGAAATCCAAATTAAAACATAGGCAATCCATTATATAGGCAGACATATAAAAAGGGGAAATTTTGTTTTCAGAAACAATGCGAAATTTACGGAACACAAGAATATGTTTGCCTAAATTACCAGACAAGATAATATCCTAGTCGAAAATGTCACCCTCTAAAGTGCCATCAATTAGGTGAATACAATCATCTAGAAATTTTGATACATTTGGTGATGCATATAGCCTACATAACATAACAACGACTTGACCAAAAGAGGTGGCAAGAGAAGAAATTGGGTACTGACCGTCAACCTCAATTGTATGCTGGTTAGGGTTTTGTCTCCAATATTTAATTAAATATGTTGGTACATCGTGGTTTTTGGTAAACTTCTCCACATATTGTTTGTTAAAATAATATTGTGGCTTTGGAAGCTGATACATAGCCGGGAGGTCTTCTACCGCAAATGATCCAATAACTATGCCCTTCTTGGTATGAAATTTCCTTTTTGTAACCATAACAACCTCAACTACCCATCTTATCATGTCCGTATATGGCATGAGCCTCGTCCTGGAAATAATTTTATGCATAAATTAATTCACTGCATCTTGTACAGTGGCCTCAAAATTATGGGTCTCGTCATCTACTGTTGGTGTTTTACAGTGGCTCGCGATCCCTCATCCTCAAAAAACATATAGATATTTTCCCATGAAGAATTTCCATAATCCATAGTGCAAACTATGTCGAAGAATAAGCCTGCCTCTGGTGATTTTTCATCTATTATTTCTATGTATGGACCAACCGTCTTGGGCGTAGGGGTCTTTCTCTTTGGTTTAACCCTCTGTTAGCCTCTCTCATAAAACAATTATAAATCCAAAATAAAATAAATTAAATAAATATTAAAAGTTAGGAATTTATGCCTAACTCTCTAGATTGGGTTGTTCCTCTAAGTTAGGAGTTAGTTTAGGTAGCTCCTAGATTTGTGAGTGTATGGTTGAGAAATTGTCTCAACCAAAGTGTCCAAGATAGAACACACTATCTTGAGACACAATCTCCTCATCTATTTAATTGTATTATTGCATTCTTTTAATAATGAGAAAATATGTGAGGAAGCCGTAAGGCTGAAGCCTTTTCATCCATGACCGTGTTTGGGTATAAGTCTGTGTGTTTTTATGTGTGTTAATGGTGTGTGATTATACAACACCCTCTTCATCTCTTCCCAAGTATAATCACTCAAATTCGCTTGTAGCTATAAAACAAAGGTTTTAGCAGAGCAGAGCAGCTTCTCAAGGAGATAATGAATAATAACTGAAAATGAGGGTAAAAGGGAGTTAAAGTAAAATAAAGTTTCAACTATTAATATGCCATGTTGGACCATTATTAACCATTTTAATTAATTAGATGGGTGATGGTGGGAAACCACGTGAAGTGTTATGTGTAGTAGCCACGTTATATTTTGGATCTTAGATCTCGTAACTTCTTTTAAAATTCAATTATCATAAAATCTTTGTGGTCACAAGTTTCTGAGTTCATAAACTAAAATATCAACCTTTCTAACAATCATGTTTATATATGTGCCATTGATTAAAAGGGTAACGTGTATCCAGGATTCCCATATCCCATAATGTTTTCAAAATGTAATAATAAATAATCTATGGGATTTTGGGATATACAAGGAGCAAGGAAGAAAAGCTTGCAGAAATATATTTAAGTGAGACAAAGGGTAGGGGGTGTGTTTATTGATAATCCTAAATCTCGTATCTCGGATGTTCTTCAGATTTAATTATTATGGAGTTACGACATCTCAAGATTCTGGGATTCTGATATTTCTATAAAACTAAGTGTTTTTCAAAGATTTTCCAAGGTTTATTTCATCGAAAGGGGTGATCAAGCCTAGTCTTATATCCATTTTATTAATCAAACTATTAAAAAAAAAATCCAGATAGTCTATAACCTTATTTTTTTTAAAGGGTCCCTATTTTTTATTGAAAATAAAAACTAATGGAGGGTTGTTGTATGCTACAACAATTGGCGACGTGTCGGGTGAAACAATTATCTCTGGAGAAAAGGTATGAAATCTTAAACATAAAAGAAATAAGATTGAATGATATAGCGATACTAGAATTCAAAATTCTTAATATTAGTTCCCCTAATATACACAACCTAAATAATTATCATTATTCATGAACTTATAATAATTTTCCTCATTACATGTCAACATTTTGATAGTAGAATATGTTATTGATTACATAAAATCTTTGGCATCAATACAATCCTGAGAAAATAAAATAGTTAACAAAGTCTAACACTTTAGGATAAACTTCAATACCAAGGGTAGAGCCACTATTGCTAGCAGGCATCCATAGTCTCAACATGTTTACCTTTTAACCCTGGAAGTGCCAGTATCCCATCCACAAGAGATAAATTTTTGAGTAACTTTGAACATTTTTATTGCAAACTTTAAGCTCAATTGAAAGTCATTGTCCTGGATTGATGACTAGATATCAACAATGCCATTCACCATAACTAATAGGATTGAACAAGTCGACTCGCGATGAGACCTCTTGTCTTTTAGTCAGATGGCTACAAGCCATTATCCTAGAACCTATGATCATGGTAGGTTGGCTTGTGATTAGACCTCCTTTCTTTCAATTTAATTTATATTTTTCTAAAAAAATTCAAACTATTGGATGGGGAGGCAGATCCACTCCTTAAGAGATGAGATGGTGGAAAAAGTTATTTATTGTTAACTAATACTTGACTAAGTTTATATCTCAGAGGCTGGTAGATTTAAGACCATTGTTAATAATCATATTTTTATACTTATAGACTTGAGGTTGAAGGTAGTCCAAAGAATAATGACAAAAGAAACAAAAAATAGTCAAGGATTCTGTTGTATCAGAATCTGAATAACAATATAGCAACATCATTATACTGATGGTTCAATTTATAGATAAAATTTCATAGAATAGTAGAGAACAAAATATGGTTTAGTTGCAAAAAAAAAAAGTATAACATTTAACTGCTAAACTATACACACTAGATATACATATGATTATTTACATATTCACAAAAGTCATGAAGACTTCATGAAAAACATTTATTTATTTATTTATAAATTATCCAATTTGCAGGAAGGGAATCTCCACTTCCTTGCAAATATTGTAACATAAAGGTTGATGGGCCAATTTGTTCAAATATCTGAAATAGACCAAGCCATAACTTTTGGAATTTGGTATAATTTCCTTTCTCTTCATGGGCCTTATCCCATTTTAGTACTAAATAGCCAAACTAGAAGGATTTATTTCCAACTGAGCTATTATCAAATCAAGATCTCAACATTTTTGGGTGTTTGGAAAAATTCTAGTTCGCTTCCTCCCTTTCTTCTTCTAACTTTGGTATTTGAGATAGCCTTAACTTTAATGATGAACAAGGTTTTTCTTCAATTGATTGAACTAAAGCTAGAGAAGGTAATACTATGTTAGATGGAAGAACTGCTTCTTTCCCATAAAGTAAGATATAGGGGGAAGTTGCTAATGATGCTTTATAAGTAATTCTATCAGCCCAAATAGCATAAACCAACGTTAATATGTTCTAGATTCTTTGATTATCATCTATGGTTCATTTAATGATTCTTAGGAGATTTTTATTTGTTGACTATGCTAACTCATTTCCCTGGTGATGGTAGTTGGCACAATACTTAATCTTGAAACCTCTTTTTAATGCAAATACGGTCAGGAAATTATCGGAGAAATAAGATGCATGGTCAAAAGTTAATGTGTTCGGGAGAGCAAACTTGGTAATGATATGTTGTTCAATAAAATAAAATACTTGATCAGAATTGAAAATTTTTAATGGTATGGCCTCCACCCATTTTTTGAAACAATCGGTCATGGTAAGGATACACATGTGCTTCTTAGAAGAGTGAGGAACAATCTCACTTACAACATCCAATCCCACTTATGTTGATTGGTTGTAACGGTAAGGCGAGCTTCCTCTCTCTACCTGAAGTTGTTTGGAAAGTTTTGCACCTTATAAAATACATATGTGAATCCTTAAACAATGTAGGCTAGTAATATCCAGCACGAAGTATCTTATGTGCAGTTGTATCTCCTCCAAAGTGCCCTCCAACTCAACCATCATGCAGTTCCTGCAAAAATTTATTAGCTTCAGTATTTTCAAGGCATCTCAACAAAACATAGTCATAATTTATTCTAAATAAAACATTATTCACTAGTTTATATTGAGTTGCCTTTAATCTTAAAGATATTTTCTTCTTCATGTCAAGTTCAAGAGGTGCATGCCCATGAGTTAAATAAAAAATAAGATCAACTTATTGTGATTCTGAATCAATCAAACATATCCCTAGTAATTGATTGAATTCACTTGAAAGGTTCTCCGATGAAGAATCATTAGAATTAGAATCTAGTTTATATAAACCTTGACCACAAATAATCTTGGTTGGTTTTATCTCCAAATCATATTCCTATAATGTTGTGACCTAATTTTCTCTCTTCTCTCCAAGTTATTTATGTATTAGCAATTTTCTAACTGCTGAGAAACATATTATCACTTTGGTATGTGACTTGATAAAAAATGGTCTAAAATGTTTAATAGATTTGAAGACAATGAAAGCTTGTTTCTCAACTTGTGAATAATTCAATTCATCCCATTGAAGATATGAGCTATCAAATACAATGGTAACTTTTGCACCTTCCTCATTCTTTTGTGTTAGGACAACTGCATAAGAATGGTTAGAAGCAAAAATATATAAAATGAACTCTTTGGAATAGTCATGTGAAAACAAGGAAGGGGATTAAACCATCGCTTCCCTTATGGTTTCAAAGACATTTCTTTTTGTTTTTCCCCATTTGTAAATAGTGTTTTTCCTAATAATATTTTTCAAAGGCATAATAATTTGGGAAAAGTTTGGGACAAAATTCTTTACAAAGTTAACGTATCCAAGGAATGATTGCATGGATTTTTATTATGGGGTAGTGAAATTTCAGAAATGGCTTTGATATTATAATGATCAATGGTAATGCCCTCCTTAGATACAATAATGCCAATATTTTTCCCTCAGTTAAGGCAAAGAAATTCTTTTTCAGGTTATAGGGGATACCATAATTTTTTCATCTGTCAAAAATCTGCTTAAGGTTATGTAAGTGACTAACTCGTTTCTTAGAATAAATACTTATCCCGTAGGGTAGAATACTACATATTTGTTGACAATACCTCTAGATGTTAAATCCATGGCTCTTTGGAAGGTAGCTCCTGCATTGATTAGACCAAAATGAATATTTTATAAGCATAAGTACCCGATTTGGTTCTAAAATTTGTTTTCAATTTGTTATCTGGCTGCACCAATATTTAGTTATAACATGAAAAACCATCTACAAAATAAATTACCTCTGATCCTGCTACTGATTGTATAATTTGTTCCATAGGAGGAAATTGGAAACTGTATTTCTTGTAAGCTTTATTAAGGTTTCTAAATCTATGAAAATCCTAATATTATCATTTTTATTTCCTACAGACACCAAATTAGAAACCCATTTTGAGTGTCTGATAAGGAAAATGATCCTGGCTTTAAGTAATTTGTTTAATTCAGTTTTGATAGAAGGCTCAAGATTTGGATGAATCTTTCTTAGTTTTTGTTGTACATGCTTAACATCAAGAATCATAGGGATAATATGTTGAATTATGAATGCGCCATATGTTTAATAAGTCCTCATAACTCTAAGATAAAATATCCGATATCTTCTAAGCAAATGGATGAAGCCAAGTGTTTCGTCAAGAGAAACACGAAGACCAAGATTGACATTTTGAGGATTCTCTTTAGTTCCAAAATTAATAAATTCAAATTTTAAAGTTGAAATTTGAACCTTACAGTTGGTAGGATGTTTAAATCTATCCTTCAAATCATAGAGATCCTCCAGCTTGACCAAAGATTTTGGCATTGCATTTTCTACTTTATCTTCCTAAAAAAAGATGTTAAGTTCCTTATCATGCATTTCCTCATCTATGATTTGGTTATTATGTGTCCCTTCAAATGTTAGAAAACTCAAAATATCTGCATCATCATTAAAAAATCTCCAATTGGTGATATTGTCTGGAATGGAAGGCCTAAAAAACAACTCAATAAAAAATTGATTAGGACTAAACTCCTTAGGTGGAATTAATTTGGATGCAACATTAGCTAACAAGTCGGCACTCGCATTTTGCAATCTAGGAATAGGAGAAATGTTAAAAGCTAAGAAATGGGATCTTAAATCCTGAATCAATATTTGATAATGTTTGAGATGATTTGAGACACAATGAATATTATTTCTAAAATGTTTAATAACAATCTCAGAATCACCATATACTTCCAAGAATTTAACATCTAAACTTTTTTTTGAATTCCTTGAACAAGTGCCTCGTATTCTGCTATACTGTTGGTGCATTCAAATTTTAATGTGCAAGTGCGCATGGTTTTCTAATTTTTAGGATTGATCAGAATAAAACCAGCACGTGCACCATCATTGGATTTATACCCATCAAAGTACAAAGTCCAAAATAAATAATCTATAGGAGTATTTTCAAAAGAATTACTAATATTTATACAACAAGATGAATCTGTTTGGGAAAATTTTCCAATTTGAGAAGAAAAAAATTCAGGGGAAAAAGGAGAACCCTAGGTTGAGAAATTTACAAAGAAATCATTAGCAGAGTGATTACCCAGAATATTGTTTGTGAACACCATAGGCTCATTATCTTCTTCAAGATTAATGACAATGTATTTTAAGTGTTTTTCTCTGTCTATTTTGATTTGATTTGGTTTTGCATTATCAGAGGTGAGACCAATCAGTGGAAAAATATCCATTTAACTTTCTGACCAATCTCTACTCAATATAAGACCATAAAATTTTGGTATATCATTAACCAAAATGTCAATAATTTGGAAAACTTCAGGATTATATGACGATCGAATTAATACTTCATTCATTTCTCCTAACACTTTAACCTTTGTTCTATCTAATTGAACAATAACACTTCAACCTTTGTTCTATCTAATTGATTGACTATTGAGTTTGAACATTCAATTTCAAGCACACTAAGTAGGGCATAATGTTTGAATAAGCCCCAAAGTCAACTAGACAATTATGAACATTTTTATTGAAAATTTCAAAGGTTAAAAGGAATATCATAAGATACGAGATGATAAGAGGATGGTAATGAAGAAAATGGCATGGGTTGAGATGAGACTGAAGGAATGGTAGGTGTCGAAGGTGGAGAAGATGTAATATTCTCACTAGCAGAGGAATCAGTACCAGAGATATGTTTTTTTCTATGATGGGTTTGTAATTGGAATTCAAATGGTTTGACTCCAAGTTTTTCACTTTGTGCTCTAGTAAGGACTCCATAAGACATTAGTGAAGATGTAACACTTCATTCAGAAGGCTCGGGTTGTGTTGGTTTTAACCTTGTATAGAAATTATCTGCAAACACATTCTTAAAACATAAAGTAAATAATAGCAAGAGCATAAAACATAAAACAAATATGCACATATATTTTCCCCTGGATCCCAAAACCGGGACTACCAGCTTGATTTTTCACTATATTCCTTTCAATGTTACAATACATATATATACATGCAGAAGCATTCATAAACCCCAATCCATTAACCCTGGATTAGAACATAACTATATTTCCCTTGACTGGATCTACAAAATGCCATGGACAGAAAACCACCATTCCCAAAACCATGTGCTAAACCCATGCACAAAACCATAGGTAGGTCTGCCCACCTAATATAGGGTCCAAAAAATATTTCCCAGGGCGTTGCCCCAAACCCTATGTAGGGGGGACACTGCCCCCGTGCAAACCCCCCAACAAGGGGGGATGGACACCCCCCCTCTTACCCCTCGCTTCACACATGGATCTAGTTGTGGAAAGAATATAACACACACCCAACATGTTGATAAACTTGTTCACCATAAATTAAAATTCCTTGAATTTTTTGTATAATAGTTTGGAGCTTAGGAGAATTTGATGGTTGATCGGGAATGAGAGTGTTAACAGAAAGTTCACTAGGTGATCTTCTAACAGGGCTAAAATATTTGGAAGAAGGCTATGCAACTTCATATATGTGAGGAGGTGATTTAGAATGGGATTGTACTTTATTTGTATGGAGGGGATTGTCTCTTAGGATGGACACTTGATTTAGTGTGTGATATTCTTTCCATTCATAGTATTTTGGCCCTCCTTCTAGCGCCAAAAACTTTGATGGCCAAAATTTACATCATCTACATTCAGGGAATACACCCGGTCAAGGCCCCAATTAGACCTTTTTTCCATTGAAATTGGTTGTTCCGACTAGTTCAAATGGGTTTCTCGTTACCCGTTTACAATAAGTGTGGGTGAGGTGAAATGGGTGATAAAATGATTATAAAAGTGACACGTGAAAACTTGATTATGTGAAACTAATATATAGACTATTTATAGTACCTGGGTATAAAAAAATCACATGTGCTAAAATGATAATATTGATTTATAATAATAAAGATAACTATAAAGCAATATTAGAATACTGATTTAAATTAATGTTTTGATTAAATAGTTAATCAAAACAATGTTAATCTCTCCAAATATGATAAATAAAAACTATTGGTCTTTGCAATTAAAAGAATTAATCTTGACACATTCAATAGTGATAAATGAAAAAATTAATATAAAATCATACAGAAACAATATTGAAAAATATATAACAATTATTTTAAAGAAAGAATGCACACACACAAGATAAAAGTACATGGGTTTGATATCAATCTATTCATTTCTAGAATTGTAGCGATTTAGATTTATATTAAAAAGATAAAGCCGAGTACAATAGTGTGACAAAGGCTTCACTTTCATTCAAAATACAAAACCCTTTTCTGAAAGCATGAAAAGGGCTAGAACCCTTTTCTAAAAGCATGAAAAGGGTATTAATAAGAGTTTAAAAAAAAATAGGAGATAAAATATACCTTCGGGAAATATCAACTAAATTTAATAAAATATACCTAAAAATAAATGTGTTGTAACTAAATTGGGGCAGATGAACTTGAACCAATGGTGCTTTGTCAATGCTCATGGACTTTTCACAGCGGTTCCACCTCTAGAGGAATGTGGGGCTTCATCATAATTTGACAACTAAATATATCTGCTTTTAATTGTGGCATTATTTTTTAGTGCTTTTAATGTCAATCAATAGTTGCGGGGCTTTAACAAATATCGTCAATTTTCATCCAAATTTACCTTTTTCAATTTCTTGATCTCCTTGGTAACATCATTTTGCATTTCATTTCACTTCTCTCGTAATATCTGCATAACTGGGACGGAACCTTTAGGGCATTTTTATATAATATAGGCTTCGAGTAGTAAGTCATTTACTTCTTCTACTATGGGGCTAGAAAGATCATGGGAATCGTTGAGAGAGTTTTTAATTGCTTGAATTCTCACTTTCTAGCCCTTAAAAAAATAATTTGGGTTTGTCTTTCACTAATCTTTGGTCCGTATGATGTTCTACCCTCCTCATTGCTCTGCCATTTAAAAAATCCTTTGAGTTAAATCGCAGACTTTCGTGATCCATATTGTGAGTAATAATGTCTTTCAGATTAATCACATTATTAAAATTTTAAAAATCCTTTGAGTTTCTTCCTTACTTCATCATAAGAAGTGCTTATGTCCATTAACTCATTTGTCAAAGTCTCACCAAATTTCCATTGGATTTCCATTAAAATGAGCTCTTCAAAAAATAATTCTTGTTTCTTTCTGAGCTGACTGTTAAGTTCACGAGCAACTTATCCAACTGAAATGAGCTTGCTTGTAGTTGTTTTACTTGTCTTTGGGATTCCTTAAGTTGATTTTCCTTTGCACTAATTTCTTCTGTATCTTGAATTTTCAATGAATCCAACTGATTTTTTAGCTATGTAATGGTATAATCTTTTGAGCTTAATTTTTTCTGCCACTGAACTTTGATTTTTTATTTTTATTTTTCAAAGGCTTGTTGCATACTAGCGATCCTTTCATTTTTTTCTTTCACTTGAACTTGGACCTCGAAGACTTTTTCAATTGTTGCAAAAGAATAGGAACTCGTAAACTAACTTTACTTTCTTAGCTCATCACTGGAGTCAATAGAAGATCCCTTCCAAAGAACTTCAACTAGTGTGACATGAGAAATTTTTCTGGTAACTAGGGCCCCGAGAGTCCTAAATTTTCCTCATCTTCCTTCCTCTTCTCACAATTGCTTTGTGTTGTAGGCCGTAGAAAATTTCCAGAGGAGGGATTTCCTCAATGTTTAGGAATACTTATGAATTAGGATGAACTAGAATAACTTCCATATCTATATATGTTATTTCATATTTTTCTTTATCCTTAGGGGTGTTCTGGATGGTAACATGATCAATTTGAACTTGATGTTCCTATTTGTAGATGTTGAACTAAAACTTCTTACTGGGTGGATCGTAATGTGGCCTACTGAGTAGATATAGTTGGATAATTGTCATGGATACGCCCCTATGTAGGAAGTGACGGTGCATCCATAGGTAATGTTTCTAACCTAGAAATTTTGAAAGCAAAGAATTGATCATGCTCTTCCTGTGGTAATATGTTCAACAACTTTTGAAATATTTAATTTAAAGAAGAGTCCTAAGAAAAGATATCATCAAATTCATTCTCCTCATGAATATATCTTCTTATACCAGAAAGGGCAGCTAATTACTTTGCTTCTTTACTAGGGTCATATGTACAGAAAGGAATAATAGCCAATTTGAGTTCTTCTATAGGTGGTATTTATTTCTGTGCATGTTGGTAATTTTCCAAAGAAAAAATGCCAAATGGTAATAGAAACTGAGGTTAGGCCCTTTTGTTGCTTTCTTTCAAAGCTCTAGTTAGACCATGTTCGATCAGTGTAAAGGTCACTTCCCTGCAAAGCAATGTATCCAGAATATAAAGGGGAAAAACATGTGGTGTATCATAACTCCCCCAAACCAGAATATAAGTAAACAATTCTTACCCAAACCAAGTTCCTATCTTCCTCAAATTATCCATAGCCTCTTAGGATATTATTGGTGGTTTATTTTCATATACCAACTCATAAATAGGAATCATTACCCTATGGCAAATTTGGTAAAACTACGCAAAACAGTTGGTTTCCCATAGAGAATTATAATATACATGAATGGGAAAAGGATTAGAAATAGTCCATTTCCATCCCATAGAAGGGAAATACAAAGTAAAACATAGGTTGTCCATTATATAGGTAGACATATAAAAAGGGAGAATTTTGATTTCATAAACAATGCAAGATTTACGGAACGCAAGAATATGCTTAGATAAATTATCAGACAAGATAGTAGCCTAGTCGAAAATATCACCCTATAAAGTGCCATAAATTATGGGAATCTAATCATTTGGGAATTTTAAGACATTTGGTGATGCATATAGCCTACATGACATATCAGAGACTTGACTGAAAGGGGTGGCAAGAGAAGAAATTGGGTACTTACTGTCAACCTCAATTTTATGTCGGTTAGGGTTTCATCTTCAATCTGTTGGTACCTCATGAATTTTGGTAAACGTCATACCTCATTTTTTTTGGCAAAACTTCTCCACATATTGTTTATTAAAATAATAGTGTAGATTTGGAAGTTGATACATAGCCTGGAGGTATTCTACCACAAATGAACCAATAAATGTTCCCTTATTGGTATGAAATTTCCTTTCTGTAACCATAACATCCTTAGTTACCACCGATCTCATCATGTCCGTATATGGAATGAGCCTTCGGATGACAACAATTTTATGCACAAATGAATTCACTGCATCCTGTACAGTGGCCTCGGAAGTAGGAGTATCGTCATCTACTATTGGTGTATTTACCGTGACTCACGACCCCTCATCCTCAAAAAACTTATAGATTTTTTCCCATGATGAATTGTGAGAATCCATAACATAAAATGTGTCAGAGAATAAACACGCCTCCAGTGATTTTTCATCTATTGTTTGTGTATGGGTCATTCGGCTTGTGTGCATGAGTCTTTCTCTTTGGTTTAGCCTTCTTCATCTCTTTCATGGTATAATCACTAAAATTCACTTGTGGAAGTAAAACAAATGATTTAGCAGAGAAAAGTTGTTTCTCACAGAGATAATGAATAATAACTCAAAATAAGGGTAAAACGGAGTTAAAGTAAAATCAAGTTTCAACTATTAATATGCCAGATTGGACCATTAGTGAACATATTAATTAATTAGGGTGACAACGGGAAATCATGTGAAGTGCATGTGTATTACCCACATCATATCCCAGATCCCATATTCTGTAAATTATTTTAAAATTAAACTATCGTAAAATCTTTGGGGTCACAATTTTCCAAGTTCATAAACTAAAATATCAACCTTTTTAACAATCATGTTTATATGTAGGCCATTGATTAAAAGGGTGACGTGGATCCTGGATTCCCGGATCCCATAAGGTTTTCAAAATGTAATAATAAATAATCTCTAGGATTCCAAGATTCTAGGATATACAATGATCCAGGAAGATATTTAAGCAGGACAACGAGAAACGGGCGCATTTATTGATAATCTCAGATCTCGAATCCTAAATGTTCTTTATATTTAATTCTTGTGGAGTTACGAGATCTCAAGATTTCGATATTACGGGATTTATATAAAACTAAATGTTTTTCAAAGCTTTTCCAAGGTTTATTTCATCGAAAAGGTTGATCAAGCCTAGTCCTATATCCCTTTTATTCACCAAATGATTAAAAATACTAAATTTGCTAGATAGTCTATAACTTAGAAAATTTTTAAAGGCTCCCTATTTTTTATTAAAAATAAAAACTAATGGGGGGTTGTTGTATGCTACAATAGTATCTTATTCAACCTTTTCATGTTTATCCATAAACTACCATGGATATTCCAATGGAAAGTTCATCAGAACAGATTTGATGAAATTATACTTAAAATACAAAATCTACACTTTGAGGGTTTATTTCTCCTTATATTTTTGGATTTTTAATCATTGTTTATTGCTCTCACATTCAATTCATACCTATGTAGGAAAATAGAGAACACTGAAATAAAACTCACAAACCAAAAATTAACACAAGATATAACTTGGGAAACCCTTTTGGGAGAAAACCTAGCTAGAAGGTGCAGTTGCCTTGCTCTCTTTATCTGAATGGAAAATGGATGCAAGTACAAAGAAGTGAGGCCTATGGCCTGTGGGATGCTACACTACACAAATCCGCTCTATTTTCTCTCTCCCTATCCACTCATGACTAATTTATTGATCTATGGAACAAAAATCACTTGAATAGAATATGACCCCTTTTCCTCTTAGTGGCCTAGTTATAACACAACTCGATAGCCTAATAGTGGTTAATTTTGACTCATTCAACTCTTAACTAGAGATACAATTTGCACTATTCTAGAGCCTTCTTCATCATGATCATGTGGCTAGTCCATATTCTGTGAGTATTGGAAGATGTCATGGCATCCTATCGAATCAAGTTGGTCAAAACACGAAGGTCAACTTTCGAGTGGCATAACTTTTACATACGGATTTCGATTGAATTGATTCTTGTGTTGTTGGAAAGGTATACATGTGTATAATAGTGCAAATGGTTCCGCACTTAATAAACAAAGTTTTACCCCCAAAAAGATTCCATTTGATGCCTCAAATTGCTTTGAGAAGGTTTAAGACCCTAATTCACCAAATTGGGTCCCAACAATAAAAATGGTCTTGTGAGCTTATTCCTCCACCTTTTTCACTCAAAAAGATTCAATATGGATGAAAAAAGTTGTAACGATCGAATCTGTATCAAAGTAGCTTCTTCAGTTACCTTCCCTTTCCCTTATTTTTCCAAGTCCCTTTACTTTCCTTTTCCTTCATTTGATATGGTTTATTTAACAAGTTGCAATGATTTATCATGTAATAATAATAATAGAATCCCCCTTTAATGATGGGTAATTAATAATTTCATTAGGGCCGGGATGTTCCTTTAGAGTTACTTTTACTTTGATAGGTGTTATATGCATGTATATTCTTAGGGACATGTGGCTATATAAGAGGGGTTAGAGCTTAAGCTATAATTGGCTTTTGATTTCTTTACATCCCTTTCCATTCTTTTGTATTTTGACTTGTGGATCATGTTTTTTTTCTTATATTTTCATCAACCTAAAATATTTTCAATCCATTCTTCTTGTGGATAAGGCCAACAGGGAAATGGCATGAGAAAATGGAAACAACAAATCGAAATATGGGATAGAAAAATGAGGGGAATGATGACAAGAGTTAAGTATGAATAAGACGGAACAATACTATTAAAGCCCTCTTAGACAGTGAAAGAAAGACTCTAAGGAAGGTCAAAACCAAGGTGAAATAATGGAACAAATACACAACCAATAATGATCTATAATCCAAATTCAATCCATGATCCATACTAAGAAGCCTTAAACATTAAATAAAAGCACTTGAATACAAAAATGGTTAATATAACTCATAATAGATGACCCACTTTTAACATATGAGTAGGCTAGACCAATGAATTTTTTGACTAGAGAATGGGTGAGAGGCATATGAGGTTGGATATTTATGGATTATAGTAGGGGTTGTTGGCTACATAGGAGAAAAAAATCTCCTAGACTTACCCTTGTATGTGGATGGATAGAAATTATCTCCAACTCGGTGACATGTGCTCATCGTAGAGCACATGATCCATGTGCTTCAACGGAGAGTGCATTAGAATATCAACCATCCCTATTTCTTGTGGACATGTAAACTACATTACTCTTACATATTCTAGACTCTACCAAAGAAACCATTAATAACATATTAGCAAGATGATACCATCACTTTGGAATAAGAAAAATTATAAAAATCGCATATCAAGATATAAACTAAATATAATTTCTTTTTATTTATTTAAAATTTTAGAATAAATAATTATTTATTGAAATCAACATCAATAAAGCAAGGAAGGATTCAAAATCAGGATTCATGATATACAACCTATTTTAATCAACTCTAGCAGATCAAAATCGATCAAGTGCTAATATAAGGTTTTACCACTAACTGGGGGTGGCAAGTTCACCCCATCAAGGTTAGTTAGGTAGAAAGAACCATATCCAACAATTTCATGAACCTTGTATGGGTATGGGTCATTATCTATCTGTTTATTGAGTGTATCCCAGGTGGTTGGGAAGGTTTAATGATAACCTCCCCACCTAGATTCAAGTCTCATTGAGATGAATATGTATGTATATTTATCCATAAAATGTTGTACTATATACCTCTTCCTTAAATTAAGAAGGAAGATGGAAATTTACTTTAAAAAAGAGGGGGTCATTATTTACATCACTATATCTCCCTTTTTGAATCTTTCCCCCTTAATATTGTGATCAAGGTTCTTCTTGGCTCTATGTATCATTTTCCTTTTTACCATTTGATCACAAATATCTATCATAGATTCTTGAATAATAGGAAAATACAACTCTTCAAGGTTAATATCATCATTCAAATGAAATATGTTATTTTCTATACTATCCCTTTCTTCTAGATTACTATTCCTTAAATTTAAGGGCCAAAGTATTTTGCCAAGAAATTTTAAGGTTTAAAGGTTTTATATGTTCACTTTCATTCGCACTTCCCTCAACCACTTCAAAAATATTATCTTCAGAATAAAAAGGGAAAATGGACAAATCTCGAGGATGCTCCTTAGCTAGTGTCATTGAATCAGTGGAGACATGATGGCTCCATAACTCGCTACTAGTATGTGATGCTTGATATATAGTATCATTGAGGTTCTCTACATGGTATCTTGTAGTGGGTTCTCTATATAATACAAATGTTTTACCATCAAGGGTAGGGATTGTGGATATGACAAGTCAATTTGTACGTTCCTCTGTAAGACAATGGACCAATTTTGACATAGGAGCATGCCCCATGCACCGAGGATATATAACACAATAACATTCATAAGCATATATATGTTAGTACAAACAATAAGAGTAGCCTTCAATTCCTTAATAAGGCCATGTACCTTGATATATTTAGAGTCAAAGCCACAAATATTTATATATGGTCTAGTGATTTGCAATTCAAGTTGATTCATGACTTTTAATGGCATCACATTAGCATAGGCATAAAAATAAAGCACACAATAGTAAATTGTTAACTAAAAATGTGAGGAAGAAAGGTGGATGCCCTCCATTTGTTCTTTCATAATGCATGTTTTTCAATATAACAAGAGGGTCTTCAAGCTCTTTGTCAAAATTGAAGAAAATTTTGACTTTATCTCTTTGAGGTTCGAGTTTAATCAACTCAAGGATAGGCACACATACATTTACGTTACCAAGAACATTAACAAATCATCATTTAAAGAAACTTAATCATTCTTTTGGGTTGAGGGAGGACTAGGGATGGTATTCAAAGGAAATGGAGCTTTATTCCATCCACTATAAGGGACATCATCATTATTGGTTTGAGGGTTAGTATTTTGTTTGTGTTTTCATGTATATTGTAACCCTTTACTAAATTTATCACTTGTTTCAATGGCATTCACATTCATATTAGTAGTTTTGACGCAAACTTTGACAAATTCATCATGTTGTTGTTTTGTAAGATGATATTATTTCTTAAGTAACATTGTGAGATGATATGAATCATTGATCGAGTTTAAATGTTTAGGATTTTCCTCACTATTTTCTTGATTATAAGGGAAACCGTGAAAACTATGAGGTCATTTACAATATGGACATCACCCATCATATTTTTATTTATCCATATCTGAAGGAGCTAATGTGTTAGGAACATTTTTCTCAGGAGTAGGTCTATTGCTTTAGTCTTGGTTCCTTCTTGGTGGCCTATTTTTATTAAATTGAGGTCTAGGAGGATGATTAGGACGTGTCTCCTTATATATTGGTAAATCTATTCATCATAAAAAGTTTATCTTTAAAAATTTCATTGATTACTATATCAATTTTTGAGGAAAATTTAGCAACTTTATCTGGGTGGGGTCAAAATGATTCATGGGTCTATACTTGGTCTCAAATTTCACTTTAGGGGTAGAAATAATATCAACCTTTGAAGCCAAAGGGTTCTCTTCAATGTTGATAGCTTAATCTCTAGGTTGAGCAAGACTTGTAGGAGCTTTGTCCCTTAAAATGAAGCCAAATTGTCCCTCAAAAGCACTAGTATATTGCAATAAGATAACAAATTTTGAGGGCTCGAGGTTATTACAAATCATTTTGACCAAATTATCAATTCTTTTTTTAGATTCTTGAACATTTTCAACCTCTTTCTTCTTTACCTCATGAAGCTGGGAAATCAATAACCTTCCATCTTTCTTAGTTGGTGAAAGCCTCATGGAATTAATCCTAGGTTTTAATACCTTTTCCAAGAAAGTATCTAAACCAAGATTAAGTATCCCCTTTTAAGGAAAGAGCAAAAATTCTCATGAAAACATCCTTTTCTTCAATATTAAAGCCACATATATACTTATAAAATTAATCTATATGTTGCTTGATTGTATTTGCATTATCTAATGAGGATTTGGGTAACCATTCATTAAGTTTATCAAGAATTTTATTGGTGTATTAAACAAAAGTATTTATATTCAAATATTTGAAACCATTGGCGAGCCATGGTTTATCCATTAGATCTATCAAAGTTACTTGGTCTGTAGTGGTGGTTTTGGGCACATGGTTTTGGTTGTCCATGGTTTTGTATTTATGGTATGCATGTAATGAATCTATTAAAAGCCTTGGGAAAACTTCATTGTAATGGGAAAGGGAGGTGATCGGTGAAGGCTCACTTGCCTGAATCGGTCGGGTTTTGGCCAAGGGACTAGTCATGAACTTGCCATTTGGTCAAGTTTTGGCCAAGGGACTAATGGAAATTTCCCAACTTGGTTAGGTTTTGGCAAGGGGACTAATGTCCAAGATAAAACATTGTGTTTATGTTTTGTGATTTAATGCTATTTGTTTTATTATTTCTCTTAGTAAAATTTATTTCTCGTGATAATCTTAACATGTATATGATCTAGATTAACGAGTATCCCAAGTAAGCATATTTGTTCCTTACATGGAAATTATATCAGTAAAATTACAAAAGAGGCCACCAATTTTCCATTGAAGAGTCATGTTGTAGGAAACATGTTTGAAGGTTTAATCTGTTGTATGTTAAATAATTTTTGAGCGAATAAAAATTTACCACCAGTAATTGTTAGGTCCAAATCAGTTGTAGAAAATCCAGCAAATAGTAGGAAGACATAGAGATAGAATCCATCCGAGAGAAAGAATAAATGGGCATAATAGTGAGTGTGGCTTTCATAGTCGGGAATCTTGTGAAAACAATGTGCATCAAGGATTCAAGTGCATCCTAATTCACATGTTGTCCAAATATGTCAACTATGAAATGAGAAGCAAATCATCTTTAAACATATGGAAATTAGGACATCACTTTAAGCAATTCGAGTTCTACTTGATTTCATCGATGGCGCAAAAGTTTTTGGCTAGGTTTTGGTGTCAATATGACCAAGCTAATATTTTTGACTCAAGCTAAGGATTTAAAATGAGGCACTTGTGTGAAGAGAGGAGTCACTTTCTATAAGAATAATTGCTATAGTCTTAACCATGGAATCCAATATGACAAAGGCTGAAAAACACATGATGAGAGCCTAGTTTGTAGATCTAAAATGTACAATTAGCATTGAGAGCTTGCATAATAAGAGTGAATCTTCGTCTCTTCGAATACATTCGATAAAATTATAATGATACCAAGAATATTAGCATGGCCCTACGTAAGGATGACACACAAAATCGAGAAATGGTCCAAGAAGCGTGAATCTTGAATGTGGTGGTATTTCTAGTGGCCGATGCAGGAAACCCCTGCAAACCCAGAATCTCTCTACTCTCATGCATATACAAAATGCATCTACAATAAATGCCCAGATAAGACTCTAAATCTGGCAATTTCAATACATGCGGAAGCTTATAACATTATTTCACAAAACTTATGGTTTATGAAAACCATACTTCAATTCAATCCCAATTTAAAACTTCATGTAGAAGCTTTCTTTTTTGTCAAATTTATGGTTAAGACCATGCTCCATAAAAACCTTCCTTCTTTATGAATGCTTTTCCAAAAGTCTTATAGAAGACTTTAGTTACCCAACCATTTATTTTATTCATAGATTCAAACTTTGTAAAGCCCAATTAACAAATCCACTTTGTTTCCATTTTACATGTGCGCCCTTGTTTTGTTCTTTAAACAAACTTGACATTGTTTTAATCAAACTCTGTAAGGAATTATTCATTCCAATATCAACCAATCTTTACGCAAATCATTTCAATAACATTGCTTCAGCCATGAATCCAGATTCAATTTAATTAAAGACCAAAGTCCAATGTAAACAACAATCCGGCCATGCAATAAACATACCTTCTCATCGCTTTTCAACACTCCATGTATAATCCGCTGGTAACCTCTGTATCGACTATCAACGATCTTGCCAGACCATGCTTCTGCACTTCATACTGATGTGAATTTTCAACGCAATTGTCACAATGTCTTCTGCTAACTCGGCTTTTATGGCCAACGTTTTCAGAACCCCTGCCTCTTATAATTTAAAAAGTTGGGCTTTCGATTTCCATTCAACGCTGTTCTGCATTACAACTCCGACTGTGGATTGGAAACATCAACCGATTTCCAACGCTCTGCAATCCGTCTTCTAATTGAACGATCCAACACACTTATCATTCGCTTAGTTCCTTTGCTATGGCAATTACATAAAACCCAAATTTCATTCAAAATCCGAATACCACAAATAACATTCCTCCATATAATTTCAACAACGCCTTCAACTTATTCAACACCTCCTTACATCGACCATCACACATTAACTGTATTTCAACATCGCTCACGTGTCTACCTTTAAAACAACAGCAAATTACATCACAATTACTATAAATCGGTCTCAATCATTCACTCACCACTGTTTCTGATTCTAACTCTGCGAAAGTAATAATCGAACAGAACTTCAACACCTTCAGAGCACTGCCCCTCAACACTGCAGATCGATTTCATTCAAGGCTCAACCATAACTCCTCTCCGTTTTCAATTGACTCCATATAACTCTATTTCTTCACTGTATTCAAGGCTTTACAATTCCTGCCTTTGCTGGATTTCCATTGCAACATTACTACCGATTCGATTCCAAACCTGTGCCTTTGACACCCATTTAAAATCCTTCAAGTGGAAATTTAAAACAACTTCACTATATTATTCGATTTCAACGCTATACTGTGTTTATAATTCCGTGCCAATGCTACAGCTCTTCAACGTGCTCAATGCTTCCGATTCATAATTGATGGCTTTCGGATTGCCATTTAACTCTTGGCAATTGCATTCATTTCGAATTGTATGCTATCTGCAAACCATTACAATAAACAACTGAAATGCCGATATTAACAACATCGATTCTTCCAACTTATGTGCAGAGTTTTGTCTACAAAGCTTATCATATGAATGAAATAAGAACTCAACATCTTCCTACCAAATTCAAGCATGGTACTGCCATATAGAATTGAAAGTTCGATTTCCAGCTTTCTCATGGGATAATCGATCTCACTCAGATTCATAAAATTGACTTTAAATCTATAATTACATCAATAATTCATATGCGCACTTTCATTTGAAACCTCAATTACAGCAATTGGTCAATCGATCAACACATATAACTTTAGGAAAACACCTTCATATAAACAAACCGAAATCACTTACAAACTCTTGTCTTTGGCCAGATATTCAAAATTCATGGCCCTTCCAATTGCCTGGAGGCTTACAAACTTTGGCTGTCGAAGCCTCACCTCTCCTCTCTATTCTATTCTACCTGATTTCTTTGCCTTTGAGGCTCATAAATTTATGCAAATTGAATTGAACCAATTTTGGTTCACATCCCTTTAATCACTCAACAAAATCCCCAAATATCTCAACACCCCTATAATCTAGAATTTTATCCCTAAAGTCTTGCAACTAACTCTATCTTAGGCTTCATGATTATCTCTTAAATATCTCTCATCTAATTTCTCTCATGTTTTCCAGTTGTTTGGAAACATTTACAAATTCTCACATATAATTAATTAAAAACATAATTAATCACTCAAAAATAATATTAATATTTACATGAAATTAATAAATTCTCAAAAACATGAGACCCCTAGGTTTAATAAAAATACAAAGTATTTTTCCAAGCTAATGCTCCTGCATCAGTGGCCTTGTGTGCAAGATAAATATGCATGGGTGTGCATACTATTCTAGCTGGAGACACATTCATAGAGCACAATGGGGTTAGTCGCATGAATTGAACCTCGAGCACCACTGCTAAAGGATGGATAGTGTTATGGTGGGTAGGTAACAGAGGCAAGAACGAAAAAAGAGGGCATTGATAGCATCATGCGAGAATTGAACTAAATCACGCAATGGAATTTATTTTCCTAAGCTATGATTCCCAATGGATTTATCACAAGCGTGGGGTAGATTGACATTTGCCATTTACATGGGTGATACGTGCTACAAGGGTGTAGCAACAATGGAAAATCCGTGGATATGAAAAATGACCATTATGGATGCTAAATGGAGATCTTCAGCCATGTGAGAAACCAAACTAATTTTCTCCATGTATGTGGTGCTATCGGAGGTGAAAATTTGCGCTATAAAAATGGGTGAAAAGGATCGAATTTTGTGAAGGTTATTCATAAGTTTCATCATAATATTAATGTACAAATAAACATTTTATTGCATGTAAGTGAGCATATGAATGTAAGACCTAGTAAGGTACGCATACTGAGGGAAATTACTTGTAAATTTTGGAGTTAGACCTAGGTGACAGGGAGCATGTCAAATTAACTAATACCTTGGATATAAACTTTTAGGGTTTAGGGCTTGTAGGTGAGAAATTCCAGCTCACTTGCTTGGTTTGACTGAATTTGGTCAAGGAAGATTCCAAGTAAAGTTTTAAAGGGGTATTTTTACATAAAACTTGACTCGATGAAAGAGTCAAAGTTATTTGGTCTATAGTGGTGTTTTTAGGCACATTTTTTTTCCCCATGAATTTGTGTCCATTCAATGCATGTAATGAAGCTTTTAAAAGGCTTGGGAAAATTTTATTGTAATGGGAAAGGGAGGTGAATGGTAAAAACAATTTTCCATTGATCACTTAGGAAATTAGGGTTAGGGGTTATGGTTTAATGAAATTATAAAATAATCCTAAGGGAGAGGTGAAGAGACACATTTGTGGAGGAAGTGATTTTCTCTAGAGTAATAGGTTTGACTAGATTGAATGGAAGTGAGAATAAGTGTAGTTGGAAATTTTGAGAGAAATTCAGGGAGGCTAAGTTTAGCAAAGAAGGAGACCTAGTTGCTGAAGAGGAGGGTTGAATTGTGGAGGTTGAAATATCTATAGAGATCATTTTTCTCAAGTGTTTAGGGGTCATACGAGGTGAGAAGAAAGGGGGTCAATTCATTGGTGAGATAGGTATAATTATTCAAGTTTGATTTAATTCAGGAGGGTCGATTTCCAAAGGTTGATTTCCTTGAGGCATATTTTCCATTGGGGTCGAGTTTCCAGGTTTCCAACAATTTTTGTGTTTTTTCCACATATTCTTTGTGGGTCTAAGACCAAATTCTCATGAGAAATTCAATATGAAGGAAGATTGTTTGGGGCACAAATTTTTTATTATAGTGTGATTGATCTCTCCATTTTATTTCCACTACATTTTTTTTTTGAGTTAATATACTGGTGTGTTTATTTTATCAAAAAATGTGTTGGGAACAAATTTATTGTTGTAGTGTGATTGATCTCTCCATTTTATTTCCACTTCATTTTATATTTTAAGTTAATATACCAGTGTATTTATTTTATCGATAATTTGAGAAATATTTGAGATAAATATTTTATGGGTTTTTAATAGATTGTTGCAGTAAATCAAATCAGATCTGGTATAAAGGATTTAACGATATTGACCATAGAATGGGTAAGAGGCATCTGAGGCTTGCTATATGAGGATCATAGTAGGGTTTTTTTACTACATCATTAGAGAAATTTTGTATTCTAGGGTCACCCATATATGTGGATGGTTAACATGATCAATGCCAGTTTTCTACCAATTTCCTTATCTTTGGCCCTGAGGACAATATTGCTTTGTAGGGGAGGGGGGGGAAATGTTAGGGTCCCACCCTAGCTTCCCCGATTAGGAATATAGTTTTTTACTTAAAGTACTTGGTCCATATTTGTAAAGTAAGACCCACAAGGTTGTGATTCATGAAATCAAAAATGTAAGTGGCCTCGTTATAGAAGGTCCATCAATTAGTAGTTGAAACCTCATCAATGGAGGTCCACTAGATGTTAGTTTTTTGTTCAATTAGAAACTATACATAGGAGTAGAAGTTAGGTAAAGTCAGGTAATTGGTTTCCAAGTGAATATTATTGTATTTTTGTGAAAATTCTATTATATTTAATTTGGTAATTATTCACCTATATTTTTGAAGATTATTTATCCCAGCAAATTAATTTACTGTAAAAACTGAATAAAAAAAAAATTGCAAATTTCACCAATTAATAAACCATAGGAGCTGAGAAACAACACATAAAGTAGACACTGATATTTTTAGAAAAATTGTCCTTGGAAAAACCCCAATGTGGGGAAACCTAGTTCTGCAGATGAGGGTTTTATTATTCTTTAACAAATTTGTAATTGAAAATTACATAAACCGATAGTTGTAAACTAGCAAAGCACTAGTAAATTATTTTCTTCACTTCTACTAACCAAATCAAGCCTCTACAAATCAACTCAACCTTATATTAGAAATTCACACTGGCCAACTTGAAATGTGCACTAGCCTTCCTTGAAATTTACATTGCCTCTAGGAAATATATCCTTCAAGATAAATTTCCTCCAATAACTCACATAAGAAATTCACACAGCCTCAAAAAATTCACTCTAGCAACTATAAATACAAGTCATCCTCTGACAACTTGCACTGGCTAATTTGGCCTCCCTATGCAAAAATAGTTTGGCCTCCCTATGCATAAATATTTTGGCCTCTTTCTATCTTTGATAAACCATAAAAAATTGTGAAGAATATTTCCAGCAAATCGCCTTAATCATTGTTGAAACCCTCTGCTCGTGTCAACCCACATTATCATTACACTCTTGCTCATTTGCTATGATCTCTAAGATGCCCATTGACTTATTTTTTATAATCTCTCGTTAAATAATCAATGAACACGATCTAATCCAAATCGATGGCTAAGATCATTTTGACTCCATCAAATTACTTTTCTAGAAGTCACTAGAGAGAAATCGACTTGTCTCAATTAATATTGATTAATTAACCACTTTTCCTAAGTTAGACTCAAGAAAATAATTAAAAATGGGTTAATAATCTAATTAAGACATTTTCACTTAGAAAAATAAACTTGGCTTAGAGATAATTATTCCACTTGTCCTCTTAGCCTCACAGATACCTCTTGAGACTAGAATCCCTTTCTGCGCTACAAAAACTAACACTCCCTCTTAGCAAGAAAGGTGTTTGACACAACACCCAAGTTACCTCTGAAGAAGATGAAACTCGCCTTCCCCAAGGCCTTCATCAGAATGTCTACTACATGTTGATCTATAGGTATATAATATAACTGAAATATCTCGTTATACACAATCCCTAATGAAATGATATCATATTTCTATATGCTTAGACTTTTCATGAAACACTGAATTCTTAGAAAACTTGATGCAACTTTGATTGTTGTAGTGTATCATTGTTGTCTCCATCTTTTGACCAAACAAGGCTACTAATATATTCTGAAGCCAAATAGCCTTACATGTCACCATGCTCATTGTTATATATTATGCTTCAATAGAGCTCAGTGCAACAAACTCCTACTTCTTGTTGTACCAAAAGACAACTCTCGATTCCATGCTAAAGCAACACAGTAAAGTGATTTTCCTCCCAAATGTACTGCCTTCCTAATCTGCATCAACCTAATACCATCACCTTGAGTATATATGATCCCATACTCAATTGTACCTCACAAATAATGCAACACATGCTTTGTTCTTGTCTAATACACCCCCTTCAATTTCACCATGAATTTACTCAGAGAGTTTACTGCAAAGGATATATCTGGGCTGGTGTTGACCAAATACATAAGAGATCAAATCAATTGACTGTATAATGTGGGGCCCACATCCTTCTCCTTATATGTATCTACCTTCCTCCAATTGGTTAACATGGGTGTATACATGTCTCTGCAATCTTCCATCCTAAATCTCAACAAGATCTCGATAAAATATTTTCCTTATCCAAGGAAAATATCTCCCTTTGTCTGCCACACTTTCATCCCTAGAAAGTAGTTAATTAACCCCAAATATTTTATCTCAAACTTTGCTACAAAATCCATCTTGCATTCTTATATGAGCCCCAATGAAGATGTCAAGAACAAGTCATCCACATATAGGACAAGAATGAGTTCCTCACCACCAATCATCAAATAGTAAAGGTTTGCATCTGACTCACTCTTCACAAATCCCATCTCTTGAAAATATGTTTTGATGTGCTCATAATACGCCCTGGGAACTTACTTGATCCTATAAAAATATCTCTTCATTTCTCACATGTGGGTCTCGCTGTTATTTGTTGCAAATCATTTTGGTTGTTCAATGTACACTTCCTCTTCCAAATCATCATTACGGAAATCCGTCTTGATATCCATCTGATGGATCTTCTATCCCATCTATGTTGCGAGTGAAATCATGGCCATGATAGAAGTATATCTGGTCGTAGTAATGAATTCCTACTCGTAATTTATTCCCTCCTTATGAGAGAACCCATTGGCCACAAATATCACCTTGTATTTCTTGATGCTAGCATATATAACGTGCTTAATCTTAAAGATATAGTGTGATCCAACCACCACCCTGTTTGTCTATCTAGGAACTACCTCCCAAACATTCTTTTGCGTGATCAAGGTGTACTCCTCAAACATTACATCCCACCACACCTGTTGTTGTGCGATCTCCTGATAGTCTTAAGACTTTTTATCCATTAACTGACTAATCAATGCCATGTATCTAGTGTACCTATTTGGTTTTCTCCACTCTCTCTTGCCCCATCCTAGGAGTCCCCACAAAATCCCAAGCATCCCTAAGTGTCTGTTGAACCTTTCAGTTCCTCCAGCCAACTGTAGAAGGTGGAATCTAAACTTCCACATCCTCATAATGCATCTCTTGTATTTGCTGCATTTGTTGCTCCACGCTCAGTGAACTCTCTTGAACACCTATACCTGTACTTATACTAGTAACAATACTCGTAGTATCCTATCCTTCAACATGTTATTCTACCCTTGGAAATTTTGTTTGTTTATCACTTTGGTCAATTGTTTCTAGCAAATCTCTAGACCTCCATTATACCTTGTCCTCTATGAATTAGACATCTCTCCTTAGTTATCCTCCTGGTCTTTGGAATAAATATCTTGTATGCCTTTGAGGTATCACTATACCCAAGAAAGTACCCCCTCTTTGTAGTTTGATCCATCTTGGAACATGTCTTCCTTAGAAAGTGACAATAAGCTAAGCTTCCAAATATCCTAAAGCGGCTGACATTTATCTTATTCCCTATAAATGCTTCCTCTGGTGTCATCTTTCCCAACGCCTTGTGTGGGAATCTATTCTAAATATATACCACAATATTTCATGCCTCTTGCCATAAATATCGTGGCATATCCTAGTCATACAACATGGCCCTAGTTGCCTCTAATATAACACAATTCTTTATCTCTGTAACCCCATTTTGCTGTGAGTTGTAAGGAACTGTCCACTCTCTCTTGATTCCCTCCCTGGTGAAAAAATCCTAGATTGATTTCCTTGTGTACTCACATCCATTATCTGACTGAAGAACATTCACCTCCCTACCTATCAAATTGTCCACAAGAGCTTTGAAATCTTGGAAGTGACTGAAGGCCTCATTCTTGGTCTTCAAGAAGTAAATCCAAATATTCATGGAGGAATCATCAATAAAGGTAATGAAATGTTTGTACCCTCTAAGAGACTAATTCGACATCAGAACACACATATAAAAATGAACTAAATCAAGAACACCTTTGGATCTGGTGCCACTCCTTGGAAAATTTTCCTTAGCAAACTTCCCCAATACACATCCCTTGCATACATCATTGTGCTATGTGCTCAACTATGGAACACCTATCAATGTTTCCTTGAGAAACTTAAGTGCCATATGATGAATATGGTCCATCCTCATATGTCAAATCTCTCCTTCATCTCTCAGATCATTTTTTCTCACCAGTGCCTTTAGAGTATCCATCTACAACCTGTAAATTCTAGCACGCTTGTCTCCAATTACTATTGGTGACTTCCACTCCTAGTGCTTAATCAACACCTTTTCTCCTCTAAAGAGTACATTTTAACCCTTATCCTAGAAAATAGACATATAAATAAAATTCATCCCCATTCCTGGCACGTGAAACACATCATGAATAGGAATCAACTTGCCATACTCCCTTTGAAATAGAACATTCCCCCTCCCAACAAGATTGCACTTGAACTTGTTCCCCATCTCAATCTAGAATATTATTTCATCCTCCTTGTAATTGGATAAGTACTCCCTAACTTGCTAGGTCCCTATAATACTAGTGTATCCCCATATTGTTATTGTTAGTGTAGCCCCATTATTGTTATTTTTGTGCCCATGTAGTCCCCATATTGTTATTATTGTGCCCCATAGAAGCCCACTATTGTTATTGTTGTTCCCTTACATTTTTATTTTCATGTCGGCAAGGATTATATTGTGACCCGTTGGACTAATATATAGAAAGGAGGTTTTGTCATTTGAATCATCCAAGAATTGTTTATTTATGTAATTCAAAGGAGGTTTCCCACTCGAAGAGGTAGATTTCTAAGTTGTTGATCTATCTTAATTTCTTCTATTTTGTGAGTTGGTTTCATAAAATTTGGTATTAGAGCTTTGGATTCTAGGGTTTCGTTGCTACAAACATGCCATATTGGAATTTTCGATATAACTATTTTTCTACAAAGGCTCAGAAGCTGAAACAAAAACCCATTTGAGTTGAAAGATTGAGGAACACTATGTAAAAATTGTAGATATTTTTTTCATACATTTTTAGAGATATGATCTAAGGAAGTTAGGGTTTTGCAGGCTCCATAATTTCATCTGAAAGAAGTGGTCAAGGGAAACTCGTCATAACTTTCGTTTCAAACATCGGATTGGAATTATGTAAAAACTGACCGAAAGCACACAGACTATAGTTTCTTGTCTATCAATTTTAGAGCTGAAGGTCAAAAAAGTGACACATGGCGTGCCGTACAAGTTCACTCTGTTGAACCATCCCATAATTAGGTCATTGTGGGAGATTGGTCATAATTTTAACTTGAAAAATCCAAATTACATATGACCTACGACATTGGAAAGAAGACTCAGAGGGATAATATAGGACCAAGGATAAAATCTTGTGGATTTGAAATTATAGAGATACATCAGTTTCAATATCGAGCTCCTCAAAAGCAAGAAAAAGGTGTGTATATATATTTTTTAAATTTCATAAGTCTTGTTTGAAAAATAAGTTTGAAGTGATTCCAAGGGAATATTTAATCATAGATATTAGTATTGGGTTCAAAAATTCCTCCAAAAAAGAATTACACACCCATTAAGCCCTCAAAACGCTATACTATGACTCATGAAGAGGAAGAAGTGCAACATGATATATAAAAATTACAAGAAAATGTGTAACAAATTTCACTCTCACAAAGAGTAACAAAAAATGAAATGGAAGCTAAGATGGATGGCTTGAAGAAATACATGGATGGATTGAAGAAAGGCGTGGAAACTATGATGGATGGAGTGGAAGCTAAGATCGATGATATAGAAGAAAATCTGAAAGCAAACATGAAAGGTTTGAAGGAAGGTTTGACAAGGCTGCTACAAGAAATGATTCATAATGGTGAAACGGTAGTAGATGAAACTCATGATGAGAAAAAAAGAAATGTTAATCATGATTTCATAGACTCTAATGTTGGATTTAAGACCCACCATATTTCAAAGGTCGATATGAGGAAGTTTGATTGCAAGGATCTGGTAACATGGATACTACAGATGGAGCAATATTTTCATCTCCATAATGTGAAAAAAACACAAAAGGTATGCATTGAAAATTTATATTTAGAACAAAGTACATTTGTATGGTATCGATGGATTTTCTCTCTTAAAAAAAAATCACTTGGTCAATTTTTATGGAGGAAATGATAACACATTATGAGGATACAAAGAGCAACACCTTCTTTAGGAAATTGATACATCTCAAACAAAAGTGTTCAATGGTGGAGCACATTGAGGAGTTCCAAAAATTGAATATAAGGATAACTGATAGTCCAGAGGAACACATGATTGATGTCTTCATAGGTACTTTAAAGGATACCATCTAACATGAGGTTCACCTTTGGGAACTTGATTCATTAGAGAAGGCATTCAAGTCGGCAAGAAAAATTATGGCGACATGGAAGCCTACCAGTCACAACTATAAATAGGGTAGTGTTGCTACTCCTAGAATTCCACAACCTACAAGGTTGACACCACAAAAATTGGAAGAAAAAGGAGAAAAATGTCTTTGCTACAATTGTGATAGAAAATACACTAAAGGTCATAAGTGTGATGAGAAGAAATTATTTTACATATATTGTGAAGAGGAGGAAGAAAAGGAAAAAGAAACTTCAAAAGAATAGGATATACACCAGGAACCAACCTTAGAGGAAGAAGAAATGTATCCGACCATATCCTGTAATGCATTGGCAGGAATTACCACTCCTCAAACTCTTAATATAGAAGGACATATCAAGAAGAAAAATTTAACAGTGTTGATTGATTCGAGTAGTACCCATAATTTTATTCATTGCAAGGTAGCCAAGGAATTAAATTGCTTCCTATACCCAGCACTAGAGTGTCAAGTGATGGTTACAAATGGAGGAACTATAAATTGTTCTAGAAAGTGCCATAATATCAAACTAACCATGGGAGAATATATATTGAATATTCCAATGCTCTCCATTCCCATTGGTGGTGCTGATGTTGTACTAGGAGTACAATGGTTACAATCTTTGGGGACGGTAGCTTTCAATTTTCAAGAAATTTTCTTGAATTTTTTTTCAAAAGGAAAGGAAATTGAATTATGGGGTATCGTAGGGAAGCGAGGAAAGATAATCAACTCTAATGTCATGAAAAAGCTTCCAAAGAAAGAACAACGAGGCGTAATTGCAAAATTATGCTCACTATAGGTTCAAACATCAAAATCATCTGTTTCTCTAGATCTCCAAAATGTATTGGAGAATCATTCCAAGATATTTGAGATGCCCAAAGGACTCCCACCTATTTGTGATCAAGATCAGTCTATTCATTTGATTCCAGGAAGTGTTCCTCCAAACATTAGGCCTTACAAATATCTTTATGCTCAAAAGAGTGAGATTGAACGTATGGTTGCATAAATGCTAGAGGCTGGTATAATTCAACCTAGTCAAATTTATTTATCTGCTCCAGTAGTATTAGTGCACAATAAGGATGGATCATGGTGTATGTGTCCAGATTATAGGGAAATCAACAAGCTCACTATTAAAGATAAATTTCCCATCCACATCATTGATGAATTATTGGATGAATTACATGGAGAAATTTACTTCACCAAGCTGGATCTTTGTTCTGGATATCATAAAATTATAATGAAGACTAAAGAAATTCTGAAAACAACATTCAGAACTCATGAGGGTCATCACGAATTTTTGTTCATACCTTTTGGCATTACTAATGCACCTTCCACATTTCAAGGTTTGATGAATTCCATTTTGAAACCCTTCCTTAGAAAATTTGTGTTAGTATTTTTTGATGATATACTAATCTACAAGAAGTCTTCAAAGGTCATGTTCAACATGTTGACATGGTGCTCAAACTATTGGAGGAGAAACAATTATATGCAAAAACCTCCAAATGTTTCTTTGGAGCACAAGAGGTGGAATATTTGGGTCAAATTGTATCTCATGAGGGTGTTAAGGTAGACCCTAACAAAATTAAATCCATTAAGGAATTGAAAATCCCTACAATCGTAAAGTATCTTCGAGGATTTATGGGGTTAATAGGGTATTATTACAATTTTGTTAAGAATTATGGGAAAATATCGATACCTTTAACATCTTTATTGAAGAAAGATGCATTTTCTTGGACTTCAGAAGCAACTAAGGCCTTTGAATATCTTAAAGAGGCAATGTGGCGATCACCAATCTTAGCTACACCAGACTTCACAAAAACCTTTATTGTGGAATGTGATGCCTTAGGAAATGGAATTGGTGCGGTTTTAATGCGAGAAGGAATACTCATTGCTTTTGAAATTCGTCTAATCAAAGGAAAGTATTTACTGAAACTTATTTATGAGAAGGAAATGTTGGCAATAATACATGCACTAAAGCAATGGTGACCTTACCTAATGGGAAGACATTTCAAGGTAAAAACATATCATCATAGTCATAAATAATTTTTGGAACAAATATTATCTTCAGAAGAGCAATAAAAATGGGTCACAAAGATGTTGGGTTATGGATTTGAAGTCATCTACAAAAATGCGAAGCAAAATTTTGTTGCATATGCACTCTCAAGAAAGGATGAGGATGTGGAAGCATTTGTTTGTGTCATTTCTATGATCCAACCTTAATTCATAACCGAAGCAAGGGATGAATGGAAGAATGATGAAGAGGTGTGGACACTCATTCAAAAGTTGCAGTAAGATCCCAGTACATCTGAAGCATTTAGCTGGAAAAGTGATTCATTATGGTACAAATATATCTTATATCTTTGTAAGAATTCCCAACTAAAACAAACTATTATTTTGGAATTGAAAACCTCTCCCTTAGGAGGGCACTTAGGATTTTTAAAAACTTACCACAGGGTCAAGAAGGAATTTTTTTGGGATGGCCTTAAATCTGATATTCAAAAGTTTGTGGCAGAATGTTTGGTTTTCCAACAAAATAAAGTTGAGACAATTAATACCCCAGGTTTGTTACAACCTTTATCCATTCCAATTCAACGTTGGGAGGAGGTTTCAATGGATTTTATCACAAGTTTACCCAAGTCCAAAGGAAATATTGTCATCATGGTGGTAGTTGATAGACTTACCAAGTATGCACACTTTTGTGCATTATCTCATTCATTTAAAGTCAGTATAGTTGCTACTTCATTTACGGAAACAATTCAAAAGCTACATGGAAACCCAAATATTATTGTAAGAAACAAAGATCCCATTTTTATAGGAAATTTTTGGATGAAATTATTTTCTTGTTTGGGTACTCAAGTAGCTCATAGCTCATCATATCATCCTCAATCTGATGGGAAAACTGAGATATTGAACAAATTTTTGGAAGTATACCTTCATTTCTTTGTATTTGATAAACATACACAATGGGTCAAGTGGTTACCTCTGGTCGATTGGTGGTATAACACTTCCTTTCATACTGCAACAAAAATGACCCCATTTATGGCACTTTATGGATATCATCCACCCTCCCTCACATCATCTTTAAGAGAAAATTCTAAGGTTCAAGCAGTGGAAGATCACATCGAGCATTAAAAACAAGTTCTCCAACTCTTAAAGGATAACCTCGCCTTGGCGAAAAATCGAATGAAACAACATGCAGATCAACATCGCAGCGAAAGAAGTTTTGATGTAGGAAACTGGGTATTTTTATGGCTACAACCATACAAATAAATGCCCCTCAAGCAAGCTAAGAAGGATAAGAAATTATCACATATGGTCCTTAAAAAGTGTTGCAAAAAAATGGTACTATGGCATACAAATTGGAGCTTCTTGCATCTTCCCGAGTGCACCCAGTTTTCCATGTTTCATGCTTAAAGAAGTTAATATGTGACAAGCTCCCAGTTCAAACAATATTGCCAGAACTTGACGAAGAAGGAAAAATCATATTGGAACTTGAAGCAACCACGGAAATAAAAACTCGACAACTATGAAATCGATCAATTTCAGAGTATCTCATTAGGTGGAAGAACTTACCCGTTGAAGATTCAACCTAGGAGGATGATAATTTTATACAGAAGCATCCATAACTACTCAAGCGTTGAGGACAACACTTTTTTTAAGGAGAGGGGCATGCTAGGTCCTTATAATACTAGTGTATCCCCTTATTGTTATTGTTAGTATAGCTTCTTTATTGTTATTGTTATGCCCATGTAGTCCCCATATTGTTATTATTGTGCCCCATAGAAACCCACTATTGTTATCGTTGTGCCCTTACATTGTTATTGTTATGTCGGCTAGGATTATATTGTGACCCCTTATACTCTTATATATAGAAAGGAGGTTTTGTCATTTGAATCATCCAAGAATTGTTCATTTATGCAATGTAAATGAGGTTTCCCGCTCGAAGAGGAAGATTTCTACGTCATTGATCTATATTTTATTCTATTTTGTGAGTTGGTTTCATAACATAACTCCTTTCATTTGGAATGACGTCCCACTATCTATATACCAAACAGCCTATGAAGTTGAGCTATTCAGACAAGTTATGAGTGAGAAATATTTTTCCATCCAATTAGAAATCTCATATGCATTTTTTGAAGTTGTTGTTTTCTTCTTTCCCTTCTTATCACCTTTCTTCCTCTATGTACAATTTCTGAAATAGTGGAAAAATTCATGACAACCATAGCACTTGACCTTTTAAAGGTCCTGCTTCTTATCCCCCTTGGATCTGGACCCTTTGTTGGATCACTTCTTCGCTTTGTTCTTCCCTAAAAGAGCTACATTTTCCTATTCTCCCCCACTCTTATGTTTGGTGTTGTTAGTGCAACTGGCGATACTCCTCCTAGGTAAAATATGACCATATTCTTTCCCAATCTGGAAGAGTTTGTCTTATTATAATAACCTGCATGAAAACATCTTGATCCTTAGTAAACTCATTGAGGCTTATTCTGACAAGATCATCATTCTCAATATTCTCACCAACACCTGCCAATTATTCCTTGACACATTTCACCGTATTAAGGTAAGATATGATGGTTTTTCCCTTATTTTGTTTCATGCTTTGAATTTTCTCTCTCAGGATCAACTTCATGTTCATACTGGAATATTGATAAAGTTTATAGATTGCATTCCACATCTTCTTCCATGTATCATCTTCTGCTAAATGATGTGTTATGTGATCCTTGACCCCATCCATAATAATGTGCTTGGTTTTGGCATCTTCCTTCTTGTATGTGAGGAGTTGCGTTGCATCTGTTGGCATGGCTACAAAATTGGTCGCATATTCCTTTAGACCATTCTCCTCCAAGGTCAAAATGGTTATGGATTTACATATGCCAAAGTTTGATGATCCCTCTAATATGTTGTGATCTCGTAAACCAAATGAATCCATTTGAAACCCTCGAAATATCATAAGCAATCTCCAAAATAAATTTGGAACAAATTGAACTAGGTTTCATAAACCCTCGTGTTTAGTCAATTTAGTGTCGTAAATTGTTTGCATTAATTATCAATCTGAGGTTTGTAAACTGATGAAGTGTGGTGCAGTATATGTGCTTAAGCAACCTATTCCTTACTTTGTTGTTTTGTATTTTATGTTGTTTTTAGGGGGGTTTTTGTTCTTTGAGATCTAAGAATGGCTAATCTAAAACTATGGAAAGATTTAAGTGAATCTAAATGAATTTTAGAAGGAAGAAAAGGAAGTGTTCCAAAACTAATCTAATTTTCATAAAAACAAACCAAAACTGTGGGCTAGTTAAGACCTAGTTTAGGAAACAAAGCATCTATCTAATTTGTTTATTTGTCCTAATCCATGGATCTATTTCTAAGGCTAAGATTGAGAATTAAAATGTTTATCTTAATGAAAGTGGAAAATGAACAACTACTGTACCTTTGGTTAATTCAACATTCAATGATTAGGTATGACCCTATTGAGATGTTGTCAAGCAACTGTTTGTACTTTTAATCTCCTAATGTCTAGAACAGCAAGCAAGAAATGTAATGAAAACTTCTAAGGTATGTTTAGTTACTCCCAACTATTCAATTTGTAAAGAGTGACCTTCTTGAAATAATGTTAGGTAACTAATTACACCTGTTGAACTAGAGAACTAAGAAAATATGCAAATGGATAACTCAGAAATTGCATTTCATTAATCATTCAACCATCCCATCATGATCAGATCAATTCCTTTAAGAGTGATTTTTAGGAAGATTATTGTTTTCAATTAAGTGAGGGTCTTAAAAGAAAAAGCATGTAAGTTTTAACTAAATTCAACTAATGTACAATTGATTTTCTGCAACATTCAATTGTAAAGTGTTTAGCCTCTTGAGATGCCTTAGGAGAAATCAATTATGCCTTAGTCTTTGGAAAGAAAATGACAATAAGCAAGGTAGATTCAAATACTTATGTGTGAGATATTTAACCATTTAATGTAGGATTAGCATATTGAAAATGGCTTTCATAAACATCTGTTGACACAACAATTGGAAAATATGTTCTAATGGAAATAAAATACAAGAACAGTAAAACTAAACAATTGTGGTTTCTTAGCACTTCAATCCTTAATTCAATATTGAAAACAGAGTTTATATTTCCATGAAATGTCTTGGAAGAGTAAGTCTGCACAATTTTGATCTATCATTAAACTATTTGAAAACTGGAAATGAAGCATAGGTCTAATTAGAAACATAAATTACTGAAACAGAGTAAAGGAAATCTAATCTAAAAACACAAATAAAAAACTCCTTCAGAAGCAGGGGCCCTATACAACTGATGTGGTTGAACTCCTAGCTTGTTAAAGGTGCAATAAAGAAATCATTGGCAAATTGAACTTCTTATTATGATGAAAATAAAGTCTAGAAACAGAGTATACACTTAGAAATCTGAACTGTCTCTTGGTTCTGTGGAATCAATATTTAAAGGGAAACTACATAACTGATTACGAGTTAAACTAGCTATAGGTGTCTAACTCGAATTGCAATTGAAATAGGACTTTTGGACTCATGATTTGCTACGAAGAGCAAATCAGGAGTCCTACTGCTGCAGGTAACGTATTTTGACTTGCATCTTTGACCATGAGTTTAGGCTCCTTTTTATGTCAATATGGACCGTGTGAGTAGGATAGAATCCATGTAGGCATGATTCTAGAAACACCCATGTGGCCCAATTCCTCAGCTGACTCATGGAACCTGCTAAACCATAAGAGTGGCTACGGAATGCACAGTTAGCTGCAAAACAGGCTGCATTCTGTAGCTAAATTGCAAAAACTTATCCAAATAGAAAAATCATGAAAATATAATATGAAAATCATTTAAATTCATCCTTAAGACAAAACCTAGCATTCTTCATTGATTAGGGTTTGTGATCTTATGGAAAAATGATGGAATGAGGTGGAAAAACTGTCAAAGAGAGGGTAATCTTGAGGTTCAACACCTCGATTTTCTCTCGTGTACCCTGCGATGAGCTTCTCAAATAATATTTTGCATCTCAAATTTGCTCTAATACCATGTGAAATTTATATTGTAGTTAATATGGTAATTATTCACCTATATTTTTATACTTCAAATACTAAATAAAAACACAAATGCAAATTTCACTGATTAATAAACCAAAAAAACTGAGAAACAACATACATAAAATAGACACCGATATTTTTGGACAAATTATCCCTAGAAAAACCTCAGTGTAGATGAGGGTTTTATTATTCTTCAACAAATTTGTAATTGAAAATTACATAAACTACTTGCCATAAAGAAAATCACCGACAAATTATTTTCTTCACTTCTACTAACCAAATCGAACCTTTGCAAATGAACTTGGCCTTCTATTGGAAATTTGCACTTATTCCTGCAATTCTAACTGGCCAATTGGAAATGATCACTAGCCTTCCCAAAAATTCGCATTGCCTTTAGGATATCCATCCTGCAAGATAAACTCCCTCTAGTAAATCACACAAGAAATTTGCATTGCCTCCAACATTTGCTTTGGCAGTTGGAAATACAAATTGCTCCTTCGTAACTTGCACTGGAAAATTGACAAAACACACTGGCTAATTCAACCTCCCTATATAGAAATAATCCAGCCTCCTTTTGTCTTTGAGAAACTAGAAATCAATGTGAAGAATATTCCCAACAAATCTCTCCTCAGTCACTATTGAAACCCTCTGTCGGCGTCAACCCACACTATCAATACACCCTTTCTCATTCGTTATGATGTCCAAGATGCACATTGACTTCTTCTTATAATTCTTTTTTGAGTAATCAAAGAACACGATCTAATGCCAATCGATGGCTACGATCATCTTGAGTCATTTTTCTAGAAGTCACTAGAGAGAAAACGACTTTTCGCAATTAATACTGAATAATTAACCACTTTCCCTAAGTTATAATTAGGAAAATAATTAAAAATTGCTTAGTAATATAATTAAGACATTTTCACTTAGAAAAACAAACTAGGCTTGGACATAATTATTCCACTTGGGCTCTTAGCCTCATTGACACCTTGTCAGACTAGAACACTTGTTCAAGATACAAAAACTAGCAATTTGGAGCTATGCTTAGTTGGAGGTTTCCCCCTTAAATAGGATAGTAAACATTGTTCTCAATTTTGAATATCAATAAATGTATGCTTATTGTTATTGTTTCCCAATTATGGTTCTAATTATTTTCTTTTCTCGCGGTGATAATGACATTATAGGGCTTGGACTAGTAAGAAAAAATAACATTTCCATGTATATAGTTGTCTGAAAATAATGTTACAAAATCTAAGTTGGATAATGTCCCATAATATCTCATCTACAAAGGGGTTAATGTTCTATTACAAGTGACAATACTAATTAAAGTGAATGTGTTGTCCCTTAATGAACCAATGGTTTTTGTTTGGGGGTGTAGCACCATTGGAAGCTTCATCTTCTTGATAATTCTTGTTGAGGTCAAGTTCTTTTGGATGTAATTAGCAACAATGGAATGTAAAAGAATCCACTTGGCCCACATTTATGAGTTAAAGGGGCACTCATATTCCTTCATCTCCTCATTCTTGTAGTTCATCTAGTTGAACATTTATGGTGATGATACAAACATTAAGCCCCACATCAATGATCCATTTCCCCCTAATAATGGGATATGAAAGTTTCAAGGTTGAATTACAGTATGAGGCTTTCAACTCAACTATTAATTATTGTCTACTATGACTATCATAATTGTTGTTCCAAAATATTCCATGGGTGTCACATCACTTTCCCATGTACTTCTTGAACTTCCTATTCATATTCTTTTCATCTTGCTTTAACCAATTTTTTTTTCTTGATTGTCTTTGCACTAGTCTTTAATCTTTGACATTGGTTCACCTTTACTATTGTTTTTTTATGGTTGATTTACAAACCCAAAATTTTCTTACCCTTTTAAAAACATTTTTTCCCAATCTTGATGACATAATGGTAAACAAATCCTAGTGAAGGATGCCCATAATTCCATATTTGTTTGGATGTACTTGTATAACTTGTTTCAATATTTTGGATCCATGTGTTGTTTAGAGTCCCTAATACCTATATTTTTACATAAGGTATGAAATGTGTTAGTGTACTTTGACACAATCTAGTCTCTAATTTGGCACAAGGTTGTCCATGTCATGTATTAGTCAATATAATAGTTGTCAACAAGTAAATACTTCCCCATGACAACATTGAAAATATATACCAAGTGTATTTTGTCTCGTACATTTAAGAATCATCTCTAACATGGTACGAATATTAAGGATTACACCAATATTTTATGGTAGGAAGGGACTTCAAGATTTTGAAGGTAATATTCTCACTATTGCAAAAAAAATCAATGGCTGAGAAATAACCTTACGAAAGATTCATCTATCTTTTTAAAATTTTGCATTTATCAAATTGATCCATCTTTTTAAAAATTTTGCATTTATCAAATTGATCCATCTTTTTTAAATTTTTTCATTTATCAAATTGATCCATATTTTTAAAATTTTTGCATTTATCTTGTCTTCAAACAAAAGGAAAAAAATTCAACTTGTACCTTAAAGGGTGATGCTATTCCTGAATGACTTATTGTTGAAGGTGTCTCTGTCACTATGGGGATTACTTGTAGGATCTGGGTGAAATTTTCCAATGTCTTGTTCCTTTTTCATCAAAAGTATTCATAAAACAACAAGTTTGTATGATCACTTTATCCTTCCTCTATATTTATCTTATCCATCATGGGATGCTTCTTGTTTCAGCAAGGGTGATTTTCACCATGCTCTGTTAGCTTGAGGCTTAACTCCCTATACCTTGGCCTTATTAGAGATGTGCATGAAAAAATGATAGATATTGTATTTATATGATACCTATAAGTACATTGGATTGTGAATGGAATGAACGAGATTAATATTGTAGAGAGAATACAAGATACAGTATTGAAAGAGAGTATTACAGGGAAAACAAAATTCTATAAATGGATCAAATGGTGAAAAACATCGTAATGTACATATTACCAATACATAGTGAATATAATGATGGTAGCTCATAATTGAAAAGAGATATAACAAGTATCCTTATTCACAAAAATCCCATTAGAATGGGATGTGACTATGGAAAGACCCTAAGAAGGAAAATAAAAACCTAAGATGAAATTCTCCTAACCATAACATGAAGTTAGGTATGAGAAGGAAAGTTGAGTTGGATGAAATTGAGTCATCTAAAAAAAGCAGAGCATTATGGGGTCACAAATTATCTCCTTTAACTTTTTGGAAAGAACATTAGAAAACTAAGTTAGGTCTCTAGCATTTGAACGAAACAACCTTGAAAAACACATGGTAAGGCCTTGAAAAATGCACCAAAAAATCATGACATAGAACTAAAAAATGTATAAAAAATCATGAACATAAAAATTTAGTATCGAGACCATTTTCGAGACAGCTTTAGATGACCACCTATATCGTGTCCATAAATATTTTTTATAGTATGAGTCAAACACAATATAAGACTTCCATTTTTTTTTCATATATGGGGGCATCAACAGTTAGTTTCAAAAAGGGAAACCCACTTAATTCCTAACTCAAATGGTGTATAAGCTAGTTCGCACAACTCCATCTTTAACCTTTTAACTAGGTCCAAAGCTTATTGGGCTTGAAAGAAAATATTATTATCTTCCATTTGTCAAATCTACATGGCAAGATAATAATATAGAATACCCAGGTATGTCATATCAAAATTTAAATGGAAATCAATATTAACTAAGACAAACTTGGAAATACATGTAAGTATTGCGCTTTATCTATTAATACTTCTTCTTTTATTACACCTTCTTCATTTCCTATTGTTAAGTGGATTGTTGATTCAATTGATGCATCACATCACATGGTATATGATGACTCTTTATTTTCCTCTCTTACTAATATTAATGATGATCATCATATGATGTATAAACTAGGGACAACAATGCACTTTCAATTGTTTTTTCTAGTAATGTTGCAATTTATTATGTACTTATAAAGTTGACTACCAATAATCTATCTATATAACATAAAATTCAAATTGAAGAAGGTTTAATTTGGCCTCAAAAACTTCAGTCAAAGACATTAATGATAAGATCTAGAATTCATGATGACAAAGAAACTCTATAAGCTCTAAAATTTCATCCTTGGACTCTATTAGGAACACTTGCTCTTGTTACAATGTTGTTGAAATTTTCAAAATTTGGTACCAATGTCTTAGTTATATCACACTTTATTTTTTCATGGTTTTCATTTAGTAACCATAAAAAATGGTGTTTGTGAAAGTTGTCTATTAGAATAACATCTCAAAAAAATATTTGAGGTCAAAAGGACTTTTACATCTTATTTATATTATTTTATATGGTCCAATTAAAAGACTACACTTTATGGGTCAATGTATTTTTCAAGATAAACATTGTCTTATTTATGGAGCATAAAGTGGCATTAGAAAAGCTTAAAGTTTTGAAGTCCCTCATTGAGAATTATTTAGTCACATATCTATGAAATTAAAGATAGACCATTAGGCTAGATAGTATAAAGGGTTGCGTTAACAAAGAGTTTGAGGAGTCTCTTAGTGGCATAATGTATTGTGTCAACATAGAATTTCTTACACTTCACAGAAAAATGTTGTTGTTGAGAGTAAGATCGTGAACTTGATGGAAATTTCACATTGTATGATACATGGAAGACATATGGACCAATTTTTAGAAAGAATTACATGTTATTAATATATTCTCAATAATAATCCTAACTGAGCTATGAAGGAATGTCTCCAGAGGAACCAAGAAGGTGGAAGCATTATCTCACTCACTATAACGTTTTTTATTGTAACGCATAATATTTTGTTTTTTATAATAATAAGAAGAAATTAGTTCAGAAGAGTCACAAATTTTTCTTTATAGGATATAGTGAGGCATTAAAGAAATATCACTTATTCAATCTAGAGAGGAGCAAAGTCATTATTTGAAGAGATGTACAACTCAAAGAGAACTCTAAATTTTTTAGTTGCTTATCTCTCCACAACCACTTATGGTGCATCATCTAGTTTGATTCCTATCATTGTTTAAGATGAGTTACTATTTACTTGTATTCACATTATTGATGTTGAGACTACTTCTAATGGTGGAACTAGAATGCTGAAGGGTCTATATGAAGATGATGAGACAAATGCTAGGAAAGTAAGGATACTTAGTGAAATATACTAATATGAAGCCTCTATAACATGGAAACGATTTAGTTATGCATATTAGTGATCTACAATACCGTGAGGGGGCTTAATGTAAGAAAAAGTGGGAGAATATTAAGCTAAATGAATACAACTCCTTAATGAAGAATTAGGCTTGGGAGTTGACATCTCTATTTGAAAGGAAGAATTTCATTAGGTGTAAGTGGGTCTATAATACAAAGTTGAATAATATCTCTCAAAGGTAGGTATAGATTAATATGAAACTTTTCACACATATCCAAACATGATGTTGACCATATTGTGATTTTTATTGTTGCCAAATATAGATAGACTACATTACATAGATGTTAAGAGTGTTATTTTTACATGGTATCAAAGTAATCTATATACAATGACCTCCTACCTTTATTTAGAGTGACTAAAAAGCATTGCTTGCAACTTGAATAAATCATTTAATGGGCTCAAGGAAGCTTCAATAGATTGACAAGTATTTTGAGGTAATGTTTTATAGTCATCACATAGATGGAGGCATTTTGGTTATTGTATTATATGTAGATGATCTTATCCTTGATTCATGCTTTTATATATATTTTGAAAGAGAATTTGACATAACAAATTGTAGTATTCTTCATTATCTTTTTTCATACAAAATTTAGAAATGGGATATATAATTTTTTGTTTTAACCTAAGCATGCTTTGGACCTAGTTAAAAGGTTTAAGAAAGAGGAATGTAAACACCTACACATTTTGTGTCATGTTAATTCCTATATGAGGTTGAGAGAGTTGATACCACCTTATATATACAATTCACTTGAACCTTTTTATGAACCCGTTTTGGGAATATGGGTACTCTAGAATAGGTTAGAACTCTCGGGAGTGTCATTATAACCTCTAATTTTTATGTCGATATATATGTCTATTTTGGAATAGGGCTTCCAAAATTTTAATTTAATTATAAATAATTACTAGGTGGATGGTAGGGATTTAACCTCCATAGAATATTCTTAGTGATAGTCAGAGATTAAAAATTGAGATTTATCTCCAAAATAGTTATGTCATTTCACCCTTTTAATTAAATTGATTAATTGAAAAACAAATGTCATATGAAAGAGTGCCATATAAAATGAGTTATGGTTTTTTATGCATGTGGTATTCATAAGGCATGGTATTGTGACAAATCATATTAATCTCATATATTAATTATTTTTATAATTAATAATAATAATAAACTTAAAGGGGGAGGCAGGAGTGGGAGGGGTTCTTTGTAGCCCTGATGGAAAAAAAGTGACACAATTTGCATGGGGTCTAGGCCTAGCAACTAACAATATGACATAATACCTTGCATTATTGAAAGGCCTAGAGGTGGCCATAGGAAAGAAAATTTTAAGACTGATAGTTTTTGGAGATTCAATGTTTGTCATCCACCAAATGACGAAGCTTGGGGGAAGAAATATGTTCAGATTCCCATCCCATGAATAAAAGGGTGCTTATTTCTGCCTCATAGTTTGAAAAATTGGAATTTTTCCATATTCTTAGACATTTGAACCGGGTAGCTAATAATTTAGCCAGAAAATGTTCTGTTATGGAACAAAGCAACCTTGAAGTGGATAATAGTCTCAACATCTATCGAGTTCCTTAATGATTAATAAAGTTTCAAATTATGGTCAAATGGATGGGGGAATTTTCGTTCCTCGTTATTATGTTTTAACAAGATTATTTAACCTCAAACATTGGGAATATGTTTTTTTTTATGCATGTGATAATTTTTTATAATGTGGCTAGTTTCCTTGTCACTCCCTTGCAAAGTGGCATGCTCTCAGAAAATAATGGGTTTCGACCTCCAACGATTTTCCTCTTTCTGGCCACGTCGATTTTCGCTCCCTCACTAGCTCCTTAAATGGGCTCATAAGTGGCAGGTATCTTAATATGATTCAAGAGAGTGCCATCTTTTCTATTTAATATCCCTTAGTTGGTATCCTAGGTGGTTTTTCTTGGCTACAGAGTCCAAGCTCTCAAGTTGAATAATGGACTTATGGTAGTCATATGACACCATTCCTGCCTTGTTAGTTCTATGTCTCACTTATCTTTGGGTAATTGATTTAGATGTATTGTTGATGTTTGGATCGTGGAATGGTTGTGTCTCTTCCTATATATCAAATTGTTTCCTCATAGTATTATTGGGTTCTCGCCTCCTCTTGTTTATGAAGCCAACATTTTCAATTTAAGTGAGTTATATAGTTAGGTATCCAATTTATGGTATGCAATGGAAAATTCCCTTGTCTCTTCAGAAAACATTGATGCCAACATTGTGTTGGACAGAATTCTAGACGCTTCTCAGGATCTGCTATTTTCCATCAAAAATCTTGAAGATATGGTTGAAAGGCAGAGTATGTCGTTCCAGCTTTTCCTCGAATCTAAGTTGCCCCGTCATAAAGTAGACATGTAATAAGTGGTCAAAGGTGTCAGTGAGGAAGTGCGAGCTCTTGGTGTCCATTTTTCTACTATGGAAGTCTCAAGAATTGGAAATGTGTAGTCAGATCTGGGTGATGAAGGTCCCATCGCAGTCGTTGGAGGGAATCAGACTCATCAACTTAGAAGAAATAGTATCGATGGAAACAATCATTGTTGATTTTTGGCCATGAAGTCTTGGGTAGCCTCTTGAGCATATATCTTTTCTAGTGATGTTATGTAAATTTTGTTTAATACTTGAAAGTTTTTGTAGAGTCTACAATGTTAATGTATTTAGTTTAAGATGGAATAGCAATCCTAGAGCTTGAAACTTTTTTGAACAGTCTTTGGTCAACAGGAATTTTGTATTAGAAATGTTATGTAATGGTTTTGGTACTTAATCTAGGTTTATTAATATGAAAACCCCTTACTCGTTATGTTTAAAATAATAATAAACTTAAAATAAAGTCAATATTTATGATTTTTAAAATTTTGACGATGTGAAATATATCATGAAGTGTTTTGGTGGCTATCATGGATTGATGCCTATTTTCGTTTACCTAATTTGTATGGCTACACTAGGTACACCACTATTAACTTGGGCTAAACTAAACCCAAGTTGACTCTCAAAGATAACCAAAAATAATGTAATAACATAAATATAAGCGTCAATTAACCTGCATATATGAATGGAGAAACCTCCAGGGGTGTTTTCATCTCCCAAAGTGCATGTCTCTCCATGTAAAAGGTGAAAGAAACGACCCAAAAGGTTTGTATCATCCCAAAAGTCACATTTCCTCAACAAAATGGTGCCTTATCACCAAGGAAAACCCTCTTAAGCCCAATTCTATCATTTTGAATTCCAACTTCATCATCAAATGCATCCAAAGGTTGACATTATCATTCTAGGACATGACATTGCTTTGGTATAAAGTGTAAATCCTCTCCAAAATGGTCCCAAGTCGTCATCATCGTCAATTATCTCCAACAGAAGAACAACATCCATTACTAAGGTACGATGCCAACTTGGGGGCATCTGGTCACGCCTAATCTCTAAGAAATATCCAAGCCTGGATCATCAAATTCCAAGGTCCTAAAGATGAGTGAGGGTCTCATCAATTGTGCCAATTCAAACTCAAGGTCAATTCTCCATTATAAGGTGCCTAATGTTCATTATCAAATTGCTCTTCACCATCATAAAAGTGGTTGGATGTCATCTCTGAAGTGTTGGAGAAGCATCATATCATCCCTTAAGAGACCTTGGATGTAATCATAAGAATCATCTAACACATACTCAAGGAATCAAGTGAGATCAACATCATGGGTACAATAAAAATAATATCACTAATCTAGACCATATTTAATGTCAAAACCATAAAATTACTTCACACAAGTATCATCTTCAAATTTCTTACTAGCTGATGATTATATACATGTTACCATACTTAGGTATGGGAGGGTTTTCACATGCCCCTAGTATGTGCTTTCAACCCTAAGGGAAGGAATAACTCTTAGGTGAACCCTTTCAAATGATAGGGGCAAGGGAAAAGTGTTATGGTGAGTAATTTATTGCTTCATCAGGGTTGGTATGTTCATTAAGAGATCCTTTAGTTTTATAGGTGTGATATGGATGGATATTATCGGGGATGAGTGGCCATATAAGAGGGGGTAGAGCTCAAGATATACTTTGGTTTTGATTACTTTACATCTCTTTCCATTCTTTTTCATTTTTATTTGTGGCTCATTATTTTTCTTTTCTTACAATTATATCAACCTTAGGTATTTTCAACCCCTTATTATCATAGGACAAGGCTAGAAAAGAACTAATATGAGTGACTGAAAAAAGCCAATCAAAAAATGGGATAATGAAATAATGGGAATGATGGAAATTGTTAAGTATGAATAATATGGAACACTACCATCATCAAAACCTCCTATTTTTTCCCCTCCTAGAGAGTGAAAGAAATACCCTAAGGAAGGTCACACTAGATTAGGGTCAAATGATAACTACCAAGGTGAAATAAGGGAACAAGTACACAACCAGTAGCTAACCATAATCCAATTTCAACTCATGATCCATATTAGAATGCCCTAAACATTACATCAAAGTAATTGAATATAAAAATGGTGAATATACCTCACAATAAATGGCCTGCCTTCATTGGATGAGTAGGCTAGACCAATGAAAGTAAGACCATAGAATGGGAGAGATGCATCTAAGGCCAACTATCTATGGACCATAGTAGGGTTTGTTAGCTACATCTAGGAGAAAATTTATTTTCTATGGTTACCCATGTATGTGGATGGGTAACAGAAACAATATAGGTTCTCCACTAATTTTGTTAGCTCTAGCCTTGAGGAAAATGTTGCTTTGTAATGGGGAGGGAAATTAGGGTCCCACCCTAACTTCCCCAATTATGAATCTAGGTTGTTACTTAAAGTATTAGAGCCATATTTCTAAAATAAAGCCCAAAAGGTAGTGGACCCTGAAATCAGTGAGTGTAAGTGGCCTCATTATATAAGGCACATTAGTTATTGGTTGAAACCTCATTATTGGAGGTCTGATAGATGTTAGGATTTTTATCAATTAGAAGCTATACATGGGAGTATAAGCTAGGTAATTGGTTTCCAATTTAATATTATTGTATTTGGAGCTATTCTTAGTTGGAGGTATCCCCCTTGAAGAGGATATTGAATATTTCTCTCAATTTTGAATATTAATAAAGGTATTCTTATTGATTTTATTTCTCGATTATGGTTAGATTTATTTTCATTCTGCAAATTATATTTGTGTTTATTTTCTATGTGTATTTTTTTAGCTAATAAGTAACACTAAACTCTCCCAAAGTGATAATGACACTATAGGGCTTGGACTAGTAAACAAGATAACACCTCCATGCATATAGTTGTCCAAAATAACATTACAAAATTTAAGTGGGATAATGTTCCATGATATCTCGTCTATAAAGGGATTGATTTTGTATTGCAAGAAACATTACTAACTAAGCGAATCTCTCATGCCATTTTTTAAAGTTTCATCTTCTTAACAATTATTGTTGAGATTAAGTTCTTTTGAATGTAAATAAGAACAATGGAATGTAAAAGCACCCCCTCGGCCCACATCTATGCGTTGAAGAGGAAATTATGTTTCTTGAGCTCTTCTAGTTCATCTAGGTGAAAATTTATGGTGATGATAGAAACATTAAGTCTTGAATCAATGATCCATTCCCCCTATTAATGGGATATTAAAGCATCAAGGTTGAATTAAAGTATGAGGCTTTTAACTCAACTAGTAAGGATTGTTAACTATGACATTCATCTTTATTGTTCTGAAACATTAAATGGGTGTCACATCACTTTCCCATGTACTTCTTTAGCTCCCTATTCTTCTTCTTTGCATCTAGATTTGACTAGCTTCCTTTTCTCGATTGTCTTTATTGTAGTATTTAATATAAGACATAATTTCACCTTTACTGTTATTTTGATGTGGTTTATTTCCAAAAAAAAACTCTTTCTTACCCTTTTGTTAATTTTTTTTCTCAATCTTCATGAAATAATGGTAAGAAACTCCTAGTGAAGAATGTTCATAATTCCAATTTTGTTTGGATGTATTTGTATAGGTTGTTGTAGTTTTTTAGAACCAAGTTTAGCTTCAAGTCCCTAATACCTATATTTTTACATAAGGTATGATATGTGTTAGTGCATTTCAACACAATCTGCTCTTTACTTTGGCACAAGGTTGTCCATCTCATGTATTAGTCAATATCATTGTTTCGAACAAGCAAATACTTCTACATTAGGGCATGGAATTTTTTTTCCCAAGTGTATTTTTTTATTATACATTTAAGAATCGTATCTAAAATGGTACACATAGTAAGTATTGTATAAATATTTAACATTAGTAAGGGACTTCAGGATTTCGAATGTAATCTTTTCACGATTGGAAAAGTTGTCAATGGAGAAATAACCCTATAGAAGATTGATTCATATTTTTATTTTTTTTTCATTTATCCTATCTTCAAGAAAAAGGATAAAACTTTAATAGGTACCTTGAAGGGTGGTGTTATTTTGAAATGAATTATTTTTTAAGGTTCCTCCATCAATATTGGGATTAATTGAATGATTTGGGTGAATTTTTCCAACATCTCATTCCTTTTTCATCAAAGGTATTCGTAAAACAAATTGGTAGGATCACTTGCTCCTTCCTCTTTCTTTATTATATCCACCATGGGATGATTCTTATTTCAATGAGAGTGATTTTCACCATGCTTAGTTAGCTTGAGTCCTAACTCCCTATACGTTGGCCTTGTTAGGGATGTGCATGAAAAAATAATAGATATTGTATTTATATGATACCACTAATGTACATCATATTGTGAGTGCGATGAAAGAGCATAATATTGTAGAGAGAATACAAGATACAATATTGAAAGAGAGTATTATAGGGAAAAACAAATTCTATAAATGGATTAAATGGCGAAGATCATTGTAATGTAAATACCAGTAGATAGTGGATAGAATTATGGTAGTTTATAATTGAAAATATATCTATACCAGGGGTTGTTACAAACCCCTCCCCCTTAGGGGCAGGATATTCTTCAAGCTTTTGTTAGTTTAGCTTTTGTCAGTTCAATGTTTTTCTCTCTCATTCACTCATACTATTGCACACTTAGATAATTTTTCGAGCATTCTTGGAGCATCTGGGAATTCACTTGGATTGGAGAAAGAATTCAAAGGAAATTATGAAAGTGCAAGGGAATAGTTGGATCTACGATGACAATTGGATTTATTTACAGGTAACAGGTTGCATGTGTGATTTCCTTGTTGATTTCTAGATGCATGTTATATGGATGTGATTCTCTAGTTATGTGTTGTCATTGGCATGGAGATTTACCTGGAGTGATAGTGGTTTTAGCCTTGCCTTGTCGTTTCCTAAAGATCCATGGTGTTGTGGATTTTTTCACTTGTTTTTTTGATTGGTGCCCAGGTTCCTGATGGTTGTGAGTTGGAAAAAACGCTCTGGAAGCCCTGGAACATCCTGGGTTTAGTTACTAGTTCATAGAGTTGTTGGCTGGGATGAAAACTCTAGAGTGGGTTGAGTTACTAGTCCCTGGAGCAGTGGTTAGAAAAATTCTCTGGAGCCCTGGAAGGTTGTGGATTAGGTTACTAGTTCCTAGAGCCCTGGATAGCTTAGGTAGAGATCGATTTGGTTGATGTCAGATATTTTCAGATCATAGAGGGGGGATCATTGTTGTGGAGGGTAAAGGTGTTTTGGCCTATGGAAGCACTGGTTGGTTTTGATTTGGTTTAATCCATGAGATCCCACATTCATGCTTGGAATATGGCGCGGTGGTGAATAGATAAAAGAGATATTTGGTTCAACCCAATCTATGGTCAAGTGGTACGCGGAAGTCCTTGACTTGGCTGGCATTTTCATATATTAATAAGAGCTATTCTTCCTACTATGATTTATGAATACTTGTAGTGATTATGTTGGTGATATTATGGTTGAGTGGCCATGATTTCTATGATGGTTATTTTTTGGTTATACGTTGTAATCTATTTATGGCTCTTGACATGTTTTGATAAGTTATTGATTGGTTTATGAATGCATGGATTAACAAGTGTTATTGCAGCTAGCTAAAGAGTGCTTAGAGACTTCTTAATGATTCTCAGACGAATATTATTAGTTTATGATCAGATATCCATTCATAACTTGAAGCTTACATGTTTTCCATATGTTCGATGAAATTTTGGTTATGGATTAGGCATTCTAGGTCAAGTTCTTACTTCAAGTTTGAATGTTTAACATTGTCATTATGTAAATTATGATTTTATAAAGTTATAGGCAGTGGTATGGAGGTTGGCCTAAGAATGTGGCACATATCTCAGAACTACATGCTCATAACTGAAGGATTCAAGTTGTAACTGAATAGAAGCAGGCCTATGCATGCGTTTGGAGGCCTATAACCACATTCTTTCCTTGTAGTGCATGAATTTGGGGTGCTAGTTCAGATAAAAAGGGTTCCAACTCAGGGATTGATCACCTGGGGTGGTTGTTCATCCCTTGAGTGATATGTAGTCCCTATGGGGTGTCAGTAAATTTATCGGTTTGTAGGGCCCACTTTCGTAACTAGAACTTGGAGGTCTAGTCATGTCATAGTGACACTCATCTCATGTTTACCATGGCGAGCTTGTGAAATTGGGTAAATGTGGGAGGGGTGGTTACACTGTTTATATGATACTAGTAACGTACATCGAATTGTGAGTGGAATGAAAGAGCATAATATTGTAGAGAGAATACAAGATACAATATTGAAAGAGAGTCTTATAGGGAAAACCAAATTCTATAAATGGATTAAATGGTAAGATCATTGTAATGTACATACCAATAAATGGTGGATTTAATGTGGTAGCTTATAATTGAAAAGATATCTAACCAGTATCCTCATTCACAAAAATCTAATTAGAAGGGGGTGTGACTATATTTATAATGATGAAAAAATACCCTAAGAAAAAAAAAAAGCCTTAAAATGCAAGGGCCCTAACCATAACATGAAATTAGGGTTAACAAGGAAATCTGAGTTAGATGAAAGTGAACTATCTGAAAATAAGGGAGCATTGTAGGATCATATATTATCTACTTTATCCACATGAGGAATATACATGTTTTCGTCTATTTATTCATTACATCAAGGCTCAAATCCATTACATCAAATGTCATCATGTCACTTGTCGGAATTGAACCTGGGTGGGGAGCATAACAATCATTCCTCCCTTGGGTGGGAGGAGGGGGAGGGATTCTCTTGAATCCCAGGGAAAATCAAGAAATCAAGTATTCCCTGGTACTTGGAAAATTTATGAATAATCAGGCTAAAATGTACATGCTCCTGCTTGGTCTTCAATTGGCTAAATATAGGGACCTCTCCAACATTGTCGTACTGGGAGATTCCCTTATCACCATTCACCATCTTCAAATGGGTTCTCTTCCTACGAACAATCAACTATGTCTTCTTCTCCGCAAAATTCTAAGTATTTTGGATTTCTTTCTTAACAAGGCCCTTGTATCACATCTTAAGATCCCAAAACAAAGAAGCTTAAGAGTAGGAAAATAAGGCTTTCCTATTAGAAGTTGGAAATATTGTCATCAATGGTAATCCTAAATGGAAAATTATTCCACGATGAACCCCATTCAGATCCTTATTCTCTGCCTCATCAATAATTATCATGGATATCTGCGCATAGTGATTATTTTTTGGACGAATTTAAGCCTTCCTTTCATAAGTCCCTCCCATCCAAAAAGGTGTGTTATAAGTTAGAGGTTTTGTGGTTTGGTCTTGTCACCATGGTTAAGGTGGATAACAATGGGTGTGTCGGCCATGCACCCCTTCAATCTTCACGTTTGGCATATCTATCAGAAGGAAAACATCTCATTAATTCTTTAGCCCTCATACCAGGATCCTTGAAGTCTCGAGGGTGGTGCTAGTTTATTGACTTCATGATTAATGAGATTTATGTGGCGTGTGAATTTAGTAGTTGTAATTTTATATCCATGGAGGGCAGTATGGTGCTCGGTACATAGGATTATTTCTCGTATTTGTATGGGAACCTGGATTTATTTTTTAAAAGTCAAGGAATTTTAAAATTGTAAACTCTCTAGAGACTTAGGAAGTTCGTAGACAATAAGAGACTCCCTTTCTATGTTGGAAAAGGAGTTCGTGTTAAAATTTTTAGAATTGTAGCTCTGGAGCCTCTCCCGGATGTTATCATCATTGAATTTGTATATTACTTGGTGTGGAGTTGGGAATTTTTATTCGTTAATTTGAAGGTGGTATCTAAGGTGGATTTTATGTTCACTCTTGGGGATCTTCACAATTGCTCTATTGTTCTCTCTGTGGAATTCGTGGCCCCTGTTTTTCCATTCTTTATATTTTTCTAGCTTAATATTCACCATTCATCTAGGATTGCACCCATGTTTCTTCTTGTATGAGGCATCCCTTGTGCCTTGTTCATCTTGGTTCTCCCTGTTGAAATTCAACAAGAAAATTCACACACACTGGTATTGGATCGCAGGTCACACATGAGTGAGGGATTCTAGTGACTCATTAATCAAAAGGTGTGCAACAAATTTTTAAATAAATTGGAAAATTAATTGTAATCTTATCTCATAACAACTTGTAATAGTTAACTAAGTGTGATAGACTTAGTTAGCTCAAGAATTTCAAGTTGAGGGTCAAAGGATAGGCATGTAGAGTGATTCTATTATTAACAGGGTCCAGTTGCAGTTGTAGCACTAGTGTGGTGTGAGTGGGATCAGTTAACTCACATTAATTGAGTTAAAATCAGTTTAACTAGTTCTAACTGTTTGATGAGCTAGTGGAAGATCAAGTGAATTCAAATAGATTTAATTCACAAGTAGTGATATACCAAGTAACTGATGATTCACTATTAATAGTTTCATGCATTTCAATTTTGGTGGAGACCCCATTGAGACATAGGTTCAAGGCAACTGAACTATCAGTTGTATTTTTAGCAAACTGCCCAAGTGCAGTTATAAAACCATAGGAAGCCCATGATGGATTGCAAAATCAAGGAAGGTTGGATTTCCTATTTAATAGGGGTTTATTTCTCTAGGGATTATGTGAGCAAGGCAGGCTTAGGGTAGGCTAATAATTGGCTATGTGTTTGTCCAATTTTTCCTAGATTAGTGTGAAGCAATTGGTAGAGTGTATGAGGTTGTGGTGAGCCCACATGCATTGATTGTTTCATGATACATTGGTTGATTATACAATACAGATAGAGGGGTTTTGAGTAGTTGCTTTCCCCAGGAAAATCTTGTGTTCTGTGATTGATTTGTTTCTTTCTCTTACTTGCATGTGATTCAGTGATCGTGATTTATATTCCGAAAATATTGTAGAAGGATTCAGTATCTTGTTTTAGTACATTGCATGATCGGATTGAATCCATTGGTGTAATTTCTACATGGTATCGAAGCGCCAAGAATCACAATAATGGAGAAGAAATTGATTTTGTGTTGAACAATATTCAAATTTGCACATACTTTCTTTGGAGCTAGAAGCAGATCAAGATGTCTTTCAATGGCTTGAGGGTCGAATATGAACTCAAGGGAAGTTTGAATTATATTGCATGGAAGGACAGGATGGAGGCAGTGTTGGAGGATAATGGCTTGAAGGAATTCATAGATAATGATATTCCCAAGCCCGCAGCAGCAAATGCCCAAATTCTTGATGCATGGTAGAAGAAGGTAGCAAAGGCGAGGAGGATCTTATTAGAGGGAGTTCTAGTTCATATTGTCTCGCATACCCATGGAAAGGAAACTCCATATGCTATGTGGAAGGCCTTCATAGATCTATTTCAAAGCAGCAATGACCATAGAAAATTTGCACTCAAGGACAAGCTAAGAAAAATCAAAATGGAGAAGGGTGACACAATCCATAAATACTTGACCAAGTTCACTCAATGTCGAGATGAGCTTGGAAGTGTTGGGATTACTATAGTTGATGATGAATTGGTGAGCCTAGCACTTCTAAGCCTTCCAAAGAGCTGGAATAGTTACCAGGACTCTGTGAATTGGAAGGAGAAGTTACCAGATGGGGAGCGACTATGGTCAGATTTGGTACAAGAATATTTTTAGTGGAATACCAGGGATGGATCCTCATCCAAGACTGATGATGAGGAAAATTGTGCCTTGGTTGGTAAGGAAAATAAGGGGAAGGGGAAGAAGTCCTATTCCAAATTTGAGATCGACAAAGAAGGCAAGAAGCGTGACATGTCAAAGGTGAAATGTTTTCACTGTCACGATCATGGAAACTATGCCACAAATTGTCCACAAAAGAAGAAGAACAACAAGAAGGCTCTAGGAGTTCCAGTGGGTGAAGCTTTGGCCTCACAGTTTGAGTTGGACTTCTCTCTCATTGCATGCATGGCATCAACTGTGATGGGATCAATGTCGTACTTGGATAGTGGAGCATATTTCCACATGACGGGAAACAAAGAACTCTTTAGTAGCTTGGAGGAGAAGGATCTTCAGATGCACATCGAGAAAGGTGATGATGAGAGGTATAGCACTACCAGGATTAGTATAGTTACTTTCCAGATACAGTCAGGTAAACATTTCATATTAAAATATGTCATGCATGTACCAGGCTTGAAAAAAAAAAAAAGTTTTAGTTGCTATGTTGGAGGATCTTGGATATGATGTGGTTTTCAGTAAAGGAAAGGCGTTCCTTCGTCACAAAGCCACATGACAGGTAAAGAAGATTGGGGTTCATGTGAAGAACCTCTACAAACTTGATGTAGATGGTTGTGCAACATTGAGAAGTAAAGCAGGGAAGGTGGTGAGTCGGGATACAGGTGAGTTATGGCACAGGAGATTGGGCCATCTACACCATAGTGCTTTGAGGATCATGCAGCAGATTTCTACAGGTCTTCCAAAGGGTACTCTTGCGTAGATAGACACATGTAAGTGATGTACCATGGGGAAGTATACTAAAGCCATTTTTCATGAGAAGGAGAAGCAAGTAGCGACAATCCTTGAGAGATTTCACTCAGATGTGTGTGGACCATTCTCTACACCTTCCACAACAAAGCACAGGTATTATCTTATTTTTGTTGATGATTTTTCTAGAAAGTGTTGGATCTTCTTTCTACAGAAGAAAGATTTGACGTTCTCCAAGTTTTGTGAGTTCAAAGCACTAGTAGAGAAAGATGCAAGGAAGAAGGTGAAAGCTCTAAGGAGCGACAATGGTGGTGAGTATATATCTAATGAATTCAAGAAATTTTGTGCCAAAGAAGGAATTTAGAGAGAATTGATTGCACCTCATAATCCACAACAGAATGGGGTTGCAGAAAGAAAGAACAGAAAAATTATGGGAGCAACACGAGTTATGTTACATGATCATGGCCTATTGTTGCATCTGTGGGCAGAGGCATGCAACATAGTGGTATTTGTGCATAACCATAGTCCTCATCGGATACTTGGCATGAGTACACTAGAGGAGGATTTTTTAGGTAAGAAACCAAATGTTTCATATTTTAAATTTTTTAGCTCATCTGTCTATGTCCATGTGACCAAAGATACCAGGAAAAAGCTAGCACCAATAGTAGAGGTTGGGATATTTGTGGGGTACACTGATACTCTCCACAATTATCGGGTGTATTTACTGGCTAACATGATGATAGTTTTCAGGAGAGATGTTAAATTTGATGAGGAGAAAGCCATGTGATTGTCCCTTGAGAGGGAGCTTTACTTTCATGTAGATGAGGTACTATTAGTTCCAAAGGATGAACCTCAAGGTGTGGAGCAGCCACAAGCAGAGGATCATGGAGTGGCAGAAACCACTCTTGCATAGCCATCCACCATAAATGGTAGGAAGTGCACTAGAGAGGCTGACAGATTGATGTTAGATGCGACAGAGCATGTAGGTGCACCTACATCACAGCGCAGGTAGAGAAGGTCCCCAGACAGGTACACTAGATACATGGCTCTTATGAGTGCGTGTATTGTGACAGAACCATCCTTTTTTGAGGAAGCAGTGCAACAGCCAACATGTGTTGATGCCATGGTTGAGAATTGTGACTCCATTATCAGAAACATTTCATGGGAAGTAGTCCCAACACCAGTGGGGAAGTCAGTGGTTGGATCTAGGTGGATCTACAAGGTGAAGCAAGCAGCAGATGGGAGTGTGGAGAAATACAAGGCTAGATTTGTGGCTCGAGGATTCTCACAGGTAGAGGGGATTGACTATGAGGAGACTTTTGCACCGATTGCAAGGTACTCATCGATTAGATCTATCCTTGTACTCCCAGCGTAGATGGAGTGGCAGATACATCAGATGGATGTAAATACATCCTTTCTCAATGTAGTTATTAAGGAAGAAGTGTACATTGAGCAGCTAGAAGGTTTTGAGACCTTTGACAGGAAGTTGCATGTGTGCAAACTCAATAGAGCAATGTATGAGTTGAACCAAGCACCTCATGCTTGGTACATAAGGATCGACAACTATTTCACCGGGTTGGGCTTCACAAAGAGTGAAGCGGATGCAAACCTATATCATATTGTGGTTGATGGTAAGCTTTTGATTATTTTACTTTATGTCGATGATCTTATACTGACAGGTGATGAGCAGCTCATAACTTCTTGCAAAGAGGATCTTGCAAGAGAGTTTGAGATGAAGGACATGGGGCTCTTGCATTATTTCCTTGGCGTAGAAATATGGCAAAGACATGGGGAGCTATTTGTATTTCAGGGAAAGTATTCTAAGGAGATTCTGAGGAAGCTCCACATGGAGGGCAACAAACCCATGGAGAATCCTCTTGTAGGAAACTGTAGGAAGGAGGATGATACTTCAAGTGAGGTAGTGGGTGCTACAATTTACAGGCAGCTTGTGGGTTCACTTATGTATTTGGTGAACACATGACCAGACATATTCTACATAGTTAACTAGATTATTCAAGTTATGGTTAATCCTACCAAGCTCTTTTGGAAGGTGGGGAAGCATGTGTTGAGATATCTCAGGGACACTACAGAGTATGGAATATGGTACAGGCAGACAGAGGGAGTGAAGCTTCAAGGCTTCACCGATGCAGATTGGGCAGGTAGTCCATCAGGTAGGAAGAGCACATTAGGGGGCATCTTCAACATAGGATCAACAATAGTTTCTTGGTACAACATGAAGCATATATTAGTTGCACTAAGTTCAGTCGAGGAAAATTACATGGCAATTAGTTAGGCTGCATGTGAGGCCATCTGGATGAGGAAGATACTTGTTGGTTTGTTTGGTCATAAGATGGATCCGACAGTGATACATTGTGATAACCAAAGTTGCATAAACTCTCGGTTAATCTCGTATTCCATGATAGGTCCAAGCATATTGACATTCAGTACCACCATCTCAAAGATTGTGTTCAGAGGCACATTATGTTGTTGCGGTGCATTCCCATGGAGGATCAAGATGCATATATCTTGACGAAGGCGCTTGCAAAGAGAAAATATGAATTCCACAGAGGCAGGATTGGGGTAGAAGATAATCCCTTTCTTGTTGAGAGGGAGTGTTGAATTAAACAAGAAAATGCACACACAATAGTGTGGGATCTCAGGTCACACATGAGTGAGGAATTCTAGTGACACATTAGTCAAAAGGTGTGCAACCAATTTTTAAATAAATTGGAAAATTAATTGTAATTTTATCTCATAACAACTTGTAATAGTTAACTAAATGTGATAGAATTAGTTAGCTCAAGAATTTCGAGTTGAGGGTCAAAGGATAGGCATGTAGAGTGATTCTATTATTAACAGGGTCCAATTGCAGTTGTAGCACTAGTGTGGTGTGAGTGGGATCAGTTAACTCACATTAATTGAGTTAAAAATAGTTTAACTAGCTCTAACTGTTTGATGAGCTAGTGTAAGATCAAGTGAATTAAAATAGATTTAATTCACAAGTAGTGATCTACTAAGTAACTGATGTTTGACTATTAATAGTTGCATGAATGTAAATTATGGTGGAGACCCAATTGAGACAAAGGTTCAAGGCAAGTAAACTATCAGTTTTAATTTTAGCAAAGTGCCCAAGTGCAATTATAAAACCACAAGAAGCCCATGATGGATTGCGTAATCAAGGAAGGTTGAATTTCCTATTTAATAGGGTTTTATTTCTCTAGGGATTGCGTGATCAAGGTAAGCTGAGGGTAGGCTGATAATTGGCTATGTGTTTGCCCAATTTTACCTAGATAAGTGTGAAGCAATTGGTAGAATGTATGAGGTTGTGGTGAGTACACATGCATTGTATTGTTTCATGATTCTTTTTTTTATTATACAATAAAGATAGAGGGGTTTTGAGCAGTTTCTTTCCCCAGTAAAATCTTATGTTGTGCAATTGATTTACTTCTTTCTCTTACTTGCATGCGATTGAGCGATCATGATTTATATTCTGCAAATATTGTAGAAGGATTCAGTATCTTGTTTTAGTACATTGCATGATCAGATTGAATCCATTGGTGTAATTTCCACACTCCCCCAGTCCTCATTGTTCCTTTGTGGCTCTCCTACCCATCTCCTATTTTTCATCCAAATGCTCAAGGTACCTCCTCCCTTTCTTTTGAATCCTTTGGATTAGTGCCTTGGGCCAATTATCATTTGGACTCTTTGGAATTTTGTTTCTATCTCTTTCTCCATACTATTATGGAGCACATTGGTTCAAATATAGTGTTTACTAGCAACACCGATGCATGCAGCTTCTGCTTGCAGTCCCCTATTGATTACCAAGTAGAAAGCATAAACCTTCATTGGAAAATTCTCCAATAGTCCAACACTATCGTGTTCCTATTTGATGAAATAAAAAGCTACAAGTCCAAGTTAATCATCAAGAAGATGAGATTGCAACCTTATTTCACCAACTTGATGAGCTTCAAATTCATAGGAATGAGTGTTGATCATCGCAACATTGCTAGTAGATATTTTGGAGGGAAGTATGCATAGATGTCTATTGATCCCCCCTTTGACTCATGAAATCATACGATAAAATTGTGTTTATGTCTGGACAATTTTGTTGAGTTTATAGTTGCCTCTTAGTTGGTAAAATGTATGCCAATAATTTCGTGCTAGACGAAAATTTTGGTTCTTCTTTTTTGTTCTCCCTTGAAGAACATGAATCTTTGATCATATTGCAACATTTCTCGAGTATTTTGATCATTCCTCCCAAACACCCAAGATAAACTCAATTGATAAATTATATCCTTTAAAGTGTAACTTGGAATAAAATTAGAAAACTATTTTAAGTCTGCAACATTTGGATGCAACAACCTTGAAGAACACATGTGAAGGCCTTGAAAAATGCACCAAAAAATCATGACGTAGAATTTAAAAATGTATCAAAAAACATGAACAAAAACTATTAATATCGAGACCATTTTTGAGATGGCTCTAGATGGTCACTTATATCATGTACTCAATACTAAGAAAATGTGTACCCTTGATACATTGAAAATTTTACTCATCTACTTTTCAATTTGAAATTCTTGGATTCTGCATGAATCAATAAACTAAGATAATGACATGATAAATATTTGGACAAACACATGAGTCAATCAAAATATAAGACTCCTTTTTAAAAAAAATATATGGTAGCATCAACCCTCAACTTCACACAACAAAAACCAATTAATTCTTAACTCAAAAAGTATATAAGCTAATTTTCACACCTCAATCTTAAACCTTTTAACTAGGCCCAAAACATATTGAGCGTGCCAAGATAAAAAAATTGATATCTCCCATTTTCCAAATTTACATGGAAAGAAAGTAATATAGAATACCCAAGTATGTCATATCAAAATTTAGATAAAGATTAATCTTAACTAAAACCCACTTGAAAATACATGTAAGGATTGTGTTTTTTCTATTAATACTTCTTTTGTTACACTTTCTTCCTTTCCTTTGTGTTTAAACTCACTTGAAAATACATGTAAGGATTATGCTTTTCTCTATTAATACTTCTTTTGTTACACTTTCTTCCTTTCCTTTGTGTTAAATGGATTGTTGATTCAAGTGGTGGTACACAATGATTTTTTATTTTAATTTCTTAATATTCATATAATGTATAAGATATAGATATGTGATTTATATATAAGATATAGATATGTGATTTATAAATGTAACATACTTACTCCAACTTATGGTAAATCAATTTTACGTTAGTGTCATTTTAACTTTTCAATCAAGAATTGGTTGAAAATGAATTCTTGATAACAGCCCTTGGTATCCGTTATTTACTTTATATCTCTAGAGAGGTTTTTACATGTTGGGTATTCACAATGTGGTGCAGTCTGCTAAGTGAGCTATTGTCTCAATAGAAAGTTGCATCCATCTTTCATTCCACTTTTTCCATTTCCTGTGTTCGTATGAGAGACTAGCTTAGGCTGGATTCCCTGACGGGAGATCCTAAGATCAAGGATATAGAGAAGTTTGTTTGTTTGTTTGTTTGTTTGTTTTTTAAAGCGTGTGTTGCTGTGTAATAGTGTTGTGTATTGAATATTGAGTCAATTATAAAATGTCATTGGCATTTATTTGAAAATAAAGAGGCCTTCGTGTTTGAGGATTTGATGAGAGGCTGTGTTTGAATTCCGCGTATTGAAGATTAAGTCAATTATAAAACATGGTTAGCATTTCTTTGAAAAGAAAGAAGCCTTCGTGTCTGAGGATTTGATGAGAGGTTGTGTTTAAATTTCGTGTAACTAAGGGAAATACAATGCAATGATATAAAGAAGAGGCATAGGTGGAAGAGACTATTCAATATAGTGTTTCCTTCTCTCCTCCACAGAATTGTGAGCACTCAGTTCTATGGCACACACATTGTAATAATATAAGGATATTTTCTATTCGCATGACGAATTGCTTCATATTCGAAAATACACATGCTTTGAATGGAAAGGATAGATCATCATCTTTGTTTTGTGGATTTGAGGAAGATCCGAGAGGATAAGAAAGGGTAGATCATCATCCTCTATTTTGTGGATTTTAATGGCTGCAATAATGTTAATCTAAACCTGAAATGTGCGTCCTAGATTCAGGCGATCACTCAGGAAGTTCCTACCTTGAACCTCTCGTTCATCGTATGCTTACCTCCAACTCAATAGAGTATGGATACCATGAAGGAAAGTTGGATACAGTGAAGGAAGGCAACGCATCTCTAATCTAGGTTTGACCAATGTGTTTCAAGAGATAAGTATTCTTATCATTCTTTTCTTGAAAGAATAGTTTGCATACAAACATTACTATAGTATTGAAAAATATGCATATTAAATTCATTGTATAGCTTAAGCATAGTAAAAGATAAGTAAGTTAGCTTGTCTATATATATATATATGCATATTATGTAAAAATATAGGATGCTTGTTTTATTTTGAAAGGGATTTGGTACATGTTGTATGAAATGATAACAAAATCCAAGTTATTTTCTTGAAAGTGAATATAGATTAAAGAGGGTAATTCCTGAATATATTTCATGAATTGGGAGATAATTTAATGAGTTTTCTTGGAAGAAAAGTCATGAAGCACCCATAATAGTTCACATAATTGTTTCTTTGGGAAAGATCATGTTGAAGCTTGTGTGAAAAGAATAATTTCTACTTGGGAAAATATTATGTTGTTTTATATATGTTGTTCTTACTTGGAAAGAATAACTTCTTGAAAAGAGTGCATGTCGACTTCTTGATTTGGGTGTAGCTAACCTTCTTATTGTTTCCTAGTTTTATGCATAAAAGAAGGTTATCTGTGATAAATTCTTGAAAGGGAAGCATAAGAAGCTTTCAAGTATAAAGACAAAAAAACTAACGCAGGCTCCTAGTTATGAATGAAAGATTTGGGATAAGAACCTACCTGGATTCCAACGCTCGATCTGAAAAAGAGATGTCCCCGTCCTTCAGTCCTGGCAGATCACAATCCTTCCACGATCTCCGTGGATGAACACCTGCACACAGAAAGAACAAACAGATACAAGCATAGGAACCAGCATACGTAACTAAACATCTGTCAGAAAAGACATTACTCGCATTAACATAATGGAAAAAGGAGTGGAACCATAATCATAGTCATCTATTAAAGTGGTAAACGAATAGAAGTTACAACCAAGTTCTGACGCGGCAGCCTCCTTCGCGCGGGTCTCCGGTCGTCCACGTCTCGCAAAGCTCGCCGGGGGAAAGGGAAACCTCTCCAGAGTCTCGTAACAATGGTCTCCTTGTTCGAATGGGCCTTAAGGGAAAGGAAGGATTCTTTTCAGCACAAAGGCGCTTGGGAATAGGAGATGCAAAGCTTCAGCACTTCCATACTAGCTTGCCATGGATCTGAGCAAGCTTTTATAGATGGGGAAGGAGGGAGTTGGGATCCCTATTATTATGGGATGGGCCCTATCAACAAGGAAGGTTCCATAGAAGGTGGCAAAACTACTTCCCTTCCATAGAACTCCCGTGGCCAAACCTCCCAACTCAAGATAGGCAGTGGTTGTGAGTTTGTTTGAACTCAACTTCCGCCATCCATATATAAAAAACAGTCCCTAAAATGGGTGGCGCGATTGTTGCTCTATGACAGAGCGCCAAGTGGCGCGACCTCTTTACAGCATTTCCCTGAGTGGCGCGAGTACTGAACTGTCTACCCGCGCCAATGCAAAAAGAGCTGTTTTTCATGGATTTTGCAAGGAGATGTCTCAAGGGGAAATGAAGCTCATACTCAGAGGAATGCAATGATGATGTTTTCAGTGCATGACAGTGTTCACAGGTCACATTATGGGTCCTCCATTGTGCGGGACGGGGAATGGTAGGGACGGTGACAAATTACTGTGTAACAGATGCCCCCTAAAGCATGAGGCCCGAGAGAGAGAGGGGTGAAATGCTTTACGAGAACATGTCCGACTGAAGGCCCGCCGTCGGAAAACCTGCATAGACAGATACAACTGATATCTTAAGTACACGATGTATATATATGGTATGGACGCAGCCATCCGAACAGAGTATGCTATAATCCGGATCCAGGGTATGGGCACAGCCATCCAACTAAGATCAAACAAATAGACCCAGGTATGGTCGCGGCCATCCAATCATTGAGTCATGTACATAATGACAATAATCCACAATCGCAGCCTGGATTACAACAGACACAATCCAGGGTCTTGCGCTCCATCTCGACCCAAATAAGTACAAGTTCTAGCATGCGAATGTGTGAGCTGATGTCGAACATGCAAGAACATCGCCTGATTACCAGCCAATGATGAAAGCCGTTAACAGACGCGAGAGGAACCACCAATAATGACAATGGTCCTCAAGGTACTACAGGTACAATCCACGGCGTGTGAATAAATGAGCTGACGTCGAACACCCGCAGAATCATCCGATCGGAGGTCAATAATGAAAACCTCTCGTCGAATGCGACGAACCTGCCATTAAGGCATGCAGGCCCCAAGGTACCATCAGGAGTCTCTAGACCAACTTCCTGGATAATAAGTTGAAGTCGACAGGAAGTGATCTTGATCGAAGGTGGGCCATAATGATTCCCACATCATCGACACGAGACAGAGGAACATAATGTTTTGTCGTGAATTAGGATCATATGAGAAACAGAGGAAGGTTGATATTCGCAGAGGCCAACTTCTCTTGAACATATAAACGGCACGGCAATGGACTTGGCAGTATTTGACATCAACAGATCAAAGGTCATGGCGACGAGGCAGTGAACAGATGAGAGGTCAAAAGAGATTACCCAAACCCATGGAAGCAAAGTGAAACAACTAGATGAGATGTCCCCAACCCGACACGAATGCAGACAAGTGCCATGTTCAAGAGCGACATACTGCCGACGATAACGACGATGGTTCCATTTTTTCCCCCACCATTTCTGGCGAGTACCCCAATTATTTTTGATAACAAGCTTGAAGGGGATAGCATATGCTTGTGATATAAGTCCGCCCTTCGGGCGAATCCATCCTAGAGCATTTAACGAGTCCTAGGAAGGAGAAACTCGGAGAACGTCATTTCGACGAAATCCAATGTCATCAGGGTTTAACGAGTCTGACAAAGGAAGAACTCGGCGTCTTTTCATGTTTAGAGAGTTTGAAAAGACAGCTGAAAAGAAAACTCCACCGGTCCCTTTTCGTAAATAGTTCCCCAGATCCGAAAAGGTAGAAAACAATATCCGGGAAAACCTCCTAGTCGCGATAGGCTAGGGTATTCCTTTTTCGTAATCGATCCAGCCCAGCCCGAAAAAGGGTTAAACGTATACCGGGTGAATGTCGATTCGTGTCCATTTTAACGAGATCGAAACGACAAGGGCCTCGGCAATCTTTTCATATTTAGGGAGTCAGAAAAGAGCTGAAAGATGACTCCAGAGTGACTTTTTCGTGTATTTACCGAGTCCGAAAAAAGTATAAAATACAACTCGTTTCCACCTTTTAAGTCGCAAAAACCTGTCACTGCACATACCCAACAAGCGTAAAATCCATTTTTGACATGACACATGCAAATATTTGACAAGAAATAACTTTTAAAACACATTTTAACGTTGAAAAAGTTATAAATACGTCCAATGGTAAAAAATGAAATTACTTTTTACTATTTACCTTGTGGAGAGTAGCAGTGGTCCATTTGGAGCAGAATCTTCTGACGGCGATTGCGACCGATCCAGGCAACCATTCAGCGTCTCGTCTGTGACAGGTAAGAGGCGCTCCTTTCTCCTTTCTTTCCATGTATTTTTTAATGATTTCCCTTAGAAAACCAGCTCTGTAAGGGCATTCTTGAATTTTTTAGGGCCGGCCTAAGTGGCGCGGGTATCGGGCACGGACCCGCGCCACTGAGCTCTTTCTATCAAAGGGCCCGCGCCACATGGCGCGACTGTTAGCAAGACAGTCGCGCCAGCGGCGCAACCCAAATTTCCGCCTAAAAAAACCTCTATTTATGCCAAATTTTTTGAATTTTTGAGCTCACAGAAGATCTAACTAAGGGTTTTGAACCATGTGAATGCAGATAAACAGTCAGAATGGTGATTGAATGGAAGGAACGGGAACACGGAGATGAGGACGAAGAAGCCATGCAAAATGAAAATTGCATGAATGCTCTAAGGAACTGTGGTTTAAAGAAATTCTTCCTCACGCCATGCTTACGAGCTCAGCCTGAGCTCCTCCAATATTTGATCAACCTCTCGGATGAAAATGACCAGGTATTCAGAATACGAGACCAGGTGTTGGAATTGGAGGTCACCGACATTTACTTTGTTACTGGATTATCCCGCAGGGGTCCAATCCCTGTACTGACTAGGAGCAGACCATCAGGGGAGAAGATGGAAGAAGTAATGGCGCGGGTGTGCCGTGGGGCACAAACAGGAACAGGGAGTAAGAAGGTGTACATCTCGACCATCCCTGACCTAGCACTGAGAGTTGTACTCCACACCATTACGCGGGCTGCTGGATCGCAAGCACCGCACGAGGCTACAAAAACACAACTCTTACTGGCCTCAGAATGCATGGGTCCCCGACTGTATGACTGGGCAACAGCTGTCACTATTAACATGAAAAGACAGCTCACAAAGTGCAAAAAGGGGAAACTGAAACAGTTTGGGTATGGTTCCATTTTGGTGTCGTTTATTCTGGAACGCATACCAACCTTCCAGGGCCAAGAGGCCCCTGTGGCGAGTCCAGTACCACGAGAGCCGAGAATGGCTCGCTGGGCAGCACTGATGCCCAGATCTGGAAGCGGGCAACAGATGTCCTGGAAGCCCGAGTTCTTCAGATGGATACGGTGCCAACTGATCGTTGTGGAAGATTGGCCCTATGCGGGAACTGAATTTACAGGGGACCCGGATCTCCCGCTACCAGAAGGAGACCATTGGGACGAAGAGCTGGGTAAGACCTCATATTTTTGATTTTATGTTTATATGATTTTTTGTTAATACACAGTTGTCTTAACACAAATATACATGCATGCAGATGTAGGACCTGAGAGACCAGCCGGGATGTCTCCTATCTTCCGGAGGACACAGCTCGCCCCTGAGATCCAGGGGGAAGGCGCCGGAGGAGAGGCACTGGTTCAGAACCTTGAGGGGATTGTTCATGGGATCCCAGACTATGCCCGACTGTCAGATGTACCACTGGAGTACCAGCGCCATACGGTGGGAGTCCCAAATCGGCTCCACCGAATCCTGAGGCGGCTAGTGCGTGCAGTAACGTGCTATCATGAGCACGATGCTGATTAGTCTCTAGGATTTAGCCACACCTATTTTTTGAGAGACTCAGTGTCTCCGGATGTATTAAGACACTTATGTATATTTTTTGAGTTTTATGTGACACACTTCTATGTAAACATTTCGATATCTATATATGCATACCTATTTCTGGATGAGTCTTCTTTACATATGATGATGATTTATAAATTGCGCAAATGTCTATCTAACACCAAATTTGCTACTGTATCTGCTAATGCATTCAAATGTCTGGGTATATGATGATATGTAACATATTCAAAATTCCTTTCCAGTAATCGAATACGCAAATACAATCGTAAAATGGACGGATTTCTTACCGAATAGTGCCCGTTCAGCTGCAACACTACAAGCTGTGAATCTAGGTACACGAGTAATTCACGGATACCAAGGTTTACTGCCTCGGTTAATAATTCCAACACGGCGCTATATTCCGCGATATTGTTCGTGGTACGCCCTAAACAAACACCTTGCAGGTCGATCAACTCACCAGCAGGATCGTAGATTACCCAGGCTGCAGAAGACAGATTCCTGGTGCTGCGGGAGGCACCGTCCGCGAAACCAACAAATGGATGAGTAGACATCTGCACAACCAGGAAGGCCCGATCAGCAGAAAAAGTTTACAAAGCACACCACACCATGCACACAAATGACAATCACACACCTATGTACACACAAGACGGGCATGCCCCCGGCATGATGTCTCAATTCGAGGCGCATGCCCCCCAAGCTTCAGTCTTATGGAAAATAGAGTGAAGTTTGAAAACAAAAGAGATTTTGAACTAAATCTATCAAAACTCGAATTGGACGTGCTCATGTTTCATTGTTTTAACGAGGTTGACACACTTAAAGGAACTGTCCTCGTTGCATCGTGCTTCATAATTCGAACAGCTCGGTGCAGACTTGAATCTCCCTAGGAGAACAGGTCACACCTACATGAATATCCTCAACAATCCCTGGTTTACCAGAGATGTTGATAGGAATCGTTTGAGGAATGTTACTCAGATTGCCCTCTGAAAAGACCTCATGTGTCAAAATCGGTGTTTGAAGAGGCGGGGAAGGAACCTGGGTAGCATAGCGCTCGAGACAATCCGTCATTGCCCCCAAGCTAGGCATAAATGAGGAACGATGATGCCCATCGCCCCAAGGTAGCTCCTCCAGAGACATAGTTTCAATTATAGCCTCATCCGAGGGAAAAGTCTCTCTAAGAGGATCAGGCGAATCAACCTGACCAAGCCAGGGGGATTGTGAGTAGACGTCAAGAGCCATGCTCATCGGAGCATGCTGAGGAGGTGGAGGGTCCGATGCAGCAACAATCTCACAGTAGCTGATCTCTACCGGCGTTAAAGGCATGGACTCTCCAAACTCATATACCTGCTCAGGTGTAGGAATCAGCCAGGGGTCATCAGTCCTGGACAACATGTTGACTTGAGCGGTATTCGGTGGCGGCGCAGTGAAAATACCCATGAGGACTGGGTCTTTGAAAAGACCAGGTCCTATGCTGTCTGGTGGATTCGGAATTTGATCCACGTACGGCACGTTATTCTCGGAGTTCGAGGTAACAAATGACAACTGGTCTACTGTGACAATCTTGCCCTCGTGAGGGAACTTGATGAATCGAAAGACAGTAGACGGCACGCAGAGCATGGCATGGGTCCAGCCGCGGCCAAGAAGTATGTTGTAGTTGAGTTTAGCGTCAACTACTTCTACTTCCACGTTGACGGTTTTTCCCTGTAATGTAATCGCCAGACTCTCGAGAACTCCCCGGGGTTTAGATTCCCGGCCATCAAATGCCTCAAGGGCATTGGGAGATGACGATAAAGTTGGAGAACCGATGGCTCTCCAACAAGCGGAGGACATAACACAAGTAGATGCACCCTCATCTACGACGGCTCTATGAACGTCCAGGCCGTTAATCCTGACTTGAATAATCAAAGCGATTTGATGTGGAAGCCGGGGAGTAAAATTCTCCAGATCAAAGGTGAGAAGGCTCGAATCGGCGGGGTCAATACCATCGATGGCAGACAGCAAAGCCTTCCGTTGTGAAGGACAACTTTGAAGAACCTCAAGTGCAGACATGGCACATGGCGCCTGGGCCAGATCCTCAACAATACTGTAATGTTGAGCGGCGCGGGCGTTTGGATTATAAGAGGATTTCCGAAGAACACCCTTGGGAGGTGGTTTCACAACGGGTTCGAGAGTCGGCTTCTCAATTTCCAATGAACCAGAAGCAGATGCGGGAGGCGGTCCATCCGCCACAGCCCTCCCGGGTGCCTGCTGCTGATTATTGTAATCCTTGGACCTCGTAGCGATAGTGATAGGTGCATTAGTCTTCATCATGAAAACTTGAGACACAAACGGTGCAGATGATGAACTTTGTTCGACCATCTGGGTCTGCTGAGATGGAAACGGCTCCTTTAAAACAGCCGGAGTTCCCTTTGAGCCTTTAAGAAGTTGACTGACTTCGGATCGTCTTGGACAATCTTTAGTGTAATGGTCACCTTCGCAGATGAGGCAAGGAAATTTCGGCTTACGTTGTGAGCCATCCTCAGACCGAGATTTAGATTCCGGTTTTGGGGCATCAGATTTTGATTTGCCTTTGCCCTTCTTCTTCCCCTTGGAGGACTTGTCCGCAGGATTGGCCTGAACGGCATTTACCTCCGCAGTTTTACCAGAATCGGATGAGGCGGGATTAGCAGAGGTATTGTTGGAAGAATTAGCCTTCTGCTTCCCATTCGAAGACTTCTTCGAATTTTGAGAAACGTAACCAATGACACCATCCACCGAAGGGGTGGGCGGGGCCTTTTTGGCTCCGGGCCGTGGTGCATCAGGCAGGATGTCATAAAGCGTGCCAGATTGTGAATAAACAAGATCCAAGTACTGGGCACGTGCGATAGCTTGTTCCTCCGTCACACACGCTCCCATTGCGATATCCTGAGCGATTTTGTTCACAAAGGAGGTGGTGAACCAGTGAGTCAAAATCTGATCAGGTATGTGAAACTTGATCAGCCGACGACGGCGCCGCCACTCATGGATGTGATCCGAAATGTGAGTGGCCGAGTCCTGCTTCAGGGAAGACAGGAGGTGCGTCCCAGTCTCATACCGGACTGGTAACTGGAAATGCGTGAGGAAAGCCATAGCTAACGAGTTGAAATCCCGAAAAATACCACGGGACAGCTCTATGTACCACTTAGCAGCAGCTCCTGTTAACGTACGCTGGAAAAGACGCAAACGAACTGAATCGTCTGTCCAAGAGTTAGACGAACACCAGAGGTGATACGTCATCACATGCGCCTGGGGGTCTTCTCCGGATTTGCCCTCAAACTTGGGACAATCTCCTGGTATCTTGGTTGGAACCGGAGGCCAATGTGGATTGTGAGAAATCGGATCATTGGTCAACTTTGAAACGTCCCGCAAGTCCAAGGTAGCCAGGAACGGCAATGGAGGGTTAATTCCCGTGCCAGTCCCAGAATAAGGTCCGGTACCCATGCTCCACGATGGTTGTGAATATCCTTGCCCCCAGGGGTTCTGTCCCGTAGGATTCTGACCGTGAGGGGCATAATTCGCATAGCCAGACTGATTTGATTGCTGGTAACCATGGTGTGGGGCCTGATAACCAGGGTTCGAGCCCTGATTAGGCGTTTGCCCTGTATAAGCAGCATTTGGATTTGGCTGCTGAGCATAGTTAGAACCGTGAGGAGGAGGATACTGAGAGCCCCCAGAGTGGTTATAGTTCGGTTGAGATTTACCATGAGGATAATAACTGCTCTGAGGATGAGTAGACTGCTGATAAGTGGAACCCTGCGGAGCCTGGTACGTAGGGCGCAGCTGTTGATTTGGCTGCGGCATTGAGTGAGCAGGCTGGTGAGCAGAGTGAACGGAATGAGGGGGCTGGCCTGAATGAACAGGTTGACCCGAATGAGGGGGCGCTCCTGAATGAACAGGTTGACCCGAATGAGGGGGCGCTCCCGAATGAACAGGTTGGCCCGAATGAGGGGGCGGCGCTGGTTGCGCAGGCTGCCCTGGTTGTAAGTGAGCCCCAGGTTGCACCGAATAAGTCGGTTGGCCTGGAGGCGGGACACCAGGTTGTACCGGATGACCCGGTTGGCCCAGTGGTGGAACGGGACCAGGTGCTTGCTGGAAACCAGTTTGACCCGAAGCAGAACCATAAAGAGGTCCTTGCTGATATGCAACGTTAGAGACAACAGGATACTGCGGTTGCATCGGTAAGGAAGGCTGGATTTGCCCCCCAGGTCCATAAGTCGGTCCCTGTTGATACCCCGGCTGAGGCTGAGCAGGTTGACCAGCAGGGTTATAATATGGTCCTTGCGGATTATAGAATGGCCCTTGCTGGCCCGCAGAGTAGCCTTGATTGGGCTGTCCCTGTGGGTCGTACCGATAGCCAGGTTGGCCTGCAGGTTGACCTTGGAAAGGTTGTGCCTGCAAGTTCTGAGCCTGGTTGTACGGTAAACCTTGAACATAAAGATAGGCCTCAGGAGCATGGAGACGCAAAATGTCCCCATGCTCGTCAAGCTGACCCGGAAAACCATACACGGGGGTGCCGTCTTGTGCATAATGCGAAAAGAAAGACCGATAAGGATCTTGGGGGAGTTGTCCAGCTCCGGCGTTCGGCTGCTGCAAAAACAACCGATACTCCTCCGGAGAGATATTCCCCGGTATAGCAGTAGCTAGATAAATGTCCTCTGGAGTTGGCCCAGATCTAGAAGCAGATGCTGAGGCAACAGCAGAAGAGGCAGCCACACAAACAGTGGGTCGCACGGGAACAGAAGTGACGGGCGTCGAAGGAGACACCCCGGGTGTAGTGGCAGCTGGCCTCGAAGCAGGAGATGATATTCCCATAGAGGCAGCAGCTGAGATAATCTGACCCAGAGATCTGTATCCCTGTGGCAAAGAAGGACCAGCTGACGATGTGGTAGCCAGCTCACACTCGTCTCCCTCAAACAATCTACGAGGGATGCGCTGATAGTCATCAGACCCGGGAATTTCCTCACCAGAATCACTCATGGTTGATCCCGCCGTTAAATCACGCAGAAGACGGCGAGGACTAGGAGGAAAAACAGCAGCAATAAACGGTGAACCCGATGTAAGAGAAAGGAAATCAGCTCCTAATCTCAATTCAGACACAGGGTCCGAAAAGGGCCAGTTGAACTCAACTGGTTCTCCAAAGGGTTGCTCGGCGAGGACCGGTCCCCCGTCAGGGAACTCAGAAACAACAGGCTGATGTGGTTCAACAGAAGGCTGAGAAGCCTCTGAAGAATCGTCCGTGTAAGGACTACCAGTAGACGAAACCGAAGGTTCCGCCACCGTGACAAAGACTAGAAGAAGAGAGCACACACACACACGGGCTGAAAATGAGTTAAGACACACGATCAAACAGTCGCAAGCAATATCTAAACGGGTGTGTAATCGTGGGAGATTGATTTTACCACATTGGAAAATAAACAAATTCTACCGTTTCATATTTTAAGAGTCGAGAAACGATAGAAAGATGACTTCTTATCTTTCAGAGTTGACACAAGCGTGAAAGGACAAGCGCTTGACGGTCTTTTCAAGTTTAGGGAGTCGAAAGAACAATGATCGCTTGAAAACGAAAAATAAAAGGGTACTGTGATAGCCGTGAACTCACGATACACCCGTTTCAAAACAAAACAATGATCAATGACTTTCCGTACGCAAGGTGGCCCCCACGCCGTGGTTCGTACTTTTGCAAAGGCGGCACTTCGCTCAGGATAAAGATTGCAAAAAACTCATAGGGCTTCATATACCGACGACGGAGCTAAAGTCCGCATTTGTGTCGTTTAAAGCCAAGTGGCGAACGACAACTAGGTTTAACGACGCCGGAACACGCTCCTAGCCCAGACCTTCTAAATATGTTGCGTTAAGTTCCAATGTTGCCTTTAGGTTAATTGAATAAATTTTACGCTTGATCTTCAATTAAGTTTCAATTTCCAGGCCTTATCGTATGTAGTGTCTCCTAAATGCAAGCTATATGCCACGATGCAAGATTTCGTTCGATGAAAACTAGTTAAATGAGAGTTGAGAGCTTTAATACAAACGAAAGGAACGGAATACAAACAAGAATGTCTCTTATGCAACTAATGCAATTGCACATTTTTCATTCAAACACTAATCACTAGTGATACGGAACAGATGACAATTTGCACTAATTAAAAAAACAAAAGAGATTATATTTTTTTTTAAAATTTTCAATGTCTAATGGCTAATGTGCACTGAAAACAACAGGAACAATTAGAGAAATGATAACTAAGAGAGCAAAGCAAACAACATTCACTCACCAAGCAAGCAACCAAATCTCTAAATCGACCCAAAGTCTCTCAATTCGAAGAAAGACTCAAAAACACCCCAATGGACCGTGTGATCTGGGTCCGAAGCAAGGGCAAACGAATCCTGAATGAAAGGACGAACAATCACTCAAAAGACGCAGCAAAACAATCAAAGACTGCTAAGAGGGCATGGAGGGTTAAGCAACAAGTCGAAAGGACAATCAAGACACCAAAGCTCCCAAGGAGGGCTCGATTCACTATGCCACTACATGCCCTAGGGCTCAAATCGTGAAACCGATAGATAGAGGCAAACAACCAAAGGATAGCGGTGAATTCTAGTCAAACCAGGCTCCAATGCACTCAAACAATCAGGGAATCAAGAAGAAAAGTATTGGTCAAGCTCGAAGCCAAAAATTGAAGAAATCAAAAGTCATGGGGTATGCCAGACTGGTGGCTCAAACTACTCAGAACAGCATGGACAGAACAAGACGCCGCTATACACGCTGTAAAACCGCCGCTTCTAATTCTTCAATGAAAACTAAAAACAAGCTAATCTGAGAAAAAGACCAACACAAGCTAAGCAAACCACAAGGCTACAATAATGAAAGAACCCAACCCAGAAGGTTCATCAAGCAAGGAGAAACAATCAAAGCGAACCAATCATAAACGAGACAAGGAAAACCGGACGCTCCCCAGTGGAGTCGCCAATTTGTTGAGGAGGTAAATCCCCTCTGCGGACAGAGGCGATCCCTACTAGCCCAGCAAGGGTCTAGCAACAAACAAACAATGCTATGACGCAAGATCCTAATTACGAATGAAAGACTTGGGATAGAAGCCTACCTGGATTCCAACGCTATGATCTGAAGAAGAAGTGTCCCCGTCCTTCAGCCCTGGCAGATCACAATCCTTCACGATCATGGCCTTCGTGGATGAACACTCCATCCGTAAGAAACAAACGTATACAAGCATAAAAGGCCAAAGATACGAGAATTAAACATCGGTCGAAAAGACATTATTTGATGAACAGTAATGGAAAAGGAGTGGAACCACAATCATAATACATCTATTAAAGTGGTAAACGAATAGAAGTTTACAATCAAGTTCACGCCGCAGCCTCCTTCGCGAGGTTATGATAACTTCCTGATGCAAATGAAGTATGCATTTGTTTACATAAAAGGAATAGTTAATGATGGTAGAATTCTAAGAAGGGAATAATGTGTTGCTTACGTTGAAGAAAGGTTATTATGATAAGCTCTTGCATGCACAAAGAATAGTGATGCAATATTTGTATTATCTTTCATTGGAAAGAATATGCATATTTGTATGTGGAAAAAAGATAGTATGTTGTGTTATACTACATTGGAAAAGATTGTTAGTGTAATATTTGAAAAAGGAAACATGTATTTGTATGCTTTAGTTGCATTACTTTTACAGAAAAGAAAACATGTGTTTACATGCTTTCTTGTGTTAAGAAATCCTTTGGGAAGACTCTTTTGGAAGCTATATGCATTGCATGCATAGAAACAACATTCAACGTGTTAAATTTATTATATTTGCATGCTCCAAAAGCAATAGCTGAAGGGCTGGTTCTTTTGTTAAAGTTTAAGTAACTCGAAATGCACATTGTGTCATTTTCCATTAAAGGAATTCCTAGACAATTGTAGTGATTTTTCCTGTACGAATGTGAGCATGTGCGAGAAGTGTCATAATAATGTGGGGATTGTGTTGACATGAATTGATAATTACTTGCTTACACTAAGGTAGTGATGTTAGAAGAAAGCATGTTGTGATATTGTATTCATATTTCATGTATGCACATGAATAAGTGTTAAATGATCACTTAAAGATTGATTATTGATTGATTGAGGCTTTATCTAATCATGTTATAAAAGCTTGTTGATGACATCAATGACAGGAAATGATGGTGACTTATGAAAAAGAAATATTATGCTTAACATGGTGGCAGGTAAATGATTGATGGTTCATGTAGATGAGTGCGAGCTGCAGGATGGTCCATTGCATGATGGTACATTGTAGGTACATCCATGCCACCAAGATATGAAGATATGAAGATTAGTGGGTAAATGCTATCATAATTATTGTAATGGATTTAAGCTAGATATTTGTATATTTCCTTGTAAGATTTATAACGATGGTTAAGGGATGGTCTCCCTTATAAGCCATTGAGTGAGGGTTGAACAACCTCACGAGCGTTTAATAATAAAATTAAACGTTTGCTGGTTTTCACCCTACGAGGTTTCCAGGGTATATTGGTGTTCAATGATGTGATTGATTATTGTGTCAAATTCATGTTGTTGATTCATTTCTTGTTGTGATGTTCATAATGTCAAGTATGTGATGATTACATGAATAATGAAATGAATGCAAGGTTGCATCATACAATGTTATGTTAATGTACAACAATAGAGGTTGGTAATGGTTAAGCAACTTACTATTCTTATACTAAGGTTACACTATGAATTGGTTAACATTCTATCTAATGATTAGTAAGGAATATTTAACAGTGGTTTGGATAGTTACCCGTGGGTAACTTGTATAAAAAAAATTTAACTCCTTGTATTTCCATGTGAGGTTATCGGTGTATGTTACAAGTGGTATCAGAGCTATAGGTTGCAGCACTGGCGCCTTTGGGATTTGTTAAGTGAAAAGAAATTGAGGTATGCTATCAATGGACATTAGTTAAGGTATGATCCTAGCAATCTACATATTGATTGATATATGCAGTAGTCTACTTTTGACATGAGATGTGTGATTCATGTTTATAACTACATTGAAGAGTAATAAGTAATAAATAATGTTGCAAAACGATTTTCATAACATTGGAATCCTGTTGAGGATAAAAGACAATAAAACCTTTGTTGTACTTATGAACAACCTGAGTACTCACTAGTGAAAGTGAGAGTTGTTTATTAACATTTGGGTATATGACATATTACTCATACATTTAGTGAACATAACTAAAGTTACCATGCACTCATTGAAAATTATGAATGTATATAGTGATGGTGTGTGAAACTAATGCATGAATTAAAAAGATGAGGAAAGTCCTTTAATAGGATGATAGAATGTTTTAAATTAAATTGAATGAAGCATTTTAGATGTTAAAAATACATAATGAGTCGAGTAGTGAGATTTGACTATAATGCCTAGTTGCTAAGTCATGTCATGGTTGCATTAAGATTATTAATAGCATTGATTAGTTATGAATGACTAACTAATAAAACCTATATGCATGAATTGGTTTTGATTAAAGATTATTACAAGTTGTGAAAAAGTAGTTACTTCATGTGTCAGACTGTTGGTAACAATACACTAGTGGAATTGGAAAATGTTGGAATGTTACCCGTGGGACTGTTACCCTAATCATTATTGATATATACACATTAATGAATATTTGTATATAATCGTATGCATGACAACATTGTATGCATGAAACTAAAATTATTTTGAAAGTGATTTTTTTTTTTAACAATGCATATTTATGAGTAGTGTCATTGATGCGATTAAGCATGGTTAGCTTAATGGCCACAAGAAAAAACTGTGAAAGTAAAATATTGCCGTGAAAATTGCAACGGTAATTGATAAAGTATCATGTTATAATGTGCATGATTGTGTTATTTGGGAAATAATAATGTATAACACATGTATGTTATTCATGTTCCCTGTTAATCTAGATATCATTGGACCCATGTGGAGGGCCAAGTATGATGTATGATGTACATAAAGTTTCTTTTTATTTACGTGTAATGTGCAAATAGTTCATTATGTAATTTACTATGGGAAACAATGCTAAAAGAGAAATTGAGCATGCCATACAGTTGTGAACAATTGTGAAAGGATAGAAGGCCTTGGGTTGATGGTGGTTGCATGCCTGGAGGGGTTGATGGCGCTTTCCTGCCTGGATTTCCTCTCCCTAGAGATATATGATCTCAGTAAGGGAAAAGAGTTGGCCAAGATGGTGAAGAGGGGAAAACTTGAGGCAAATCTATTGATTTTGGAGCCTGTTGAAGGATGTCCAAAATTTCTCATAGACGAGACACTATCAGAGGAATAGGCATGATGTTGCCAAGAGGAATCATATACCAGACCTTGAGTGGTCATTGGAATTCTCGAGCTGGTTTGTCAGTGGAATTCCATACTAGACCTGGAATGTTTTTTTGTCAAATAACTATCTGGATGTGAAAATGACTCGATTTGGTTATGAAAAACAACTTCCATGGGTTGGGAGTAGCATTTTGTTTACCATTGTGGTTCTCATAGAATAACAAGTTAACAAACCAGTTATTTTTTGTATTAAAGTGAATTTTTTTATATGATTGTGTAAATATCTTATGTAGATATTGAGAGGAAAGGAGCCTAGCGCTCGGAAAGGAATCACAGAAATTATAATTTCCTTTTATTGAATTATTAATCTTTTGAAATTTCTTAACATGGGATAGGACCGTATGCACCTGGTGCATTGATTGACCATTTGTACGATTAGAGAGCTAGGTGCTCTCTGAGTACTTTTAGAAGTACTGTGTGGATGTCTTTAGCAGGAGCTAAGACAATGTGCGCGTGATGCATTGATTAGAGGGTTGGTGCTCTCTGAGTACTTGTGGAAGTACTCTGATTAAAACATCTCTTGATATTGCATGAATGTTTGATAGTTGCAAGTATTTCATTTAATTGAAACTATGTGACTAATGTGATTGAATTTATTAGTCATATATTACAGACTCTTTCCATGGAGTGTTGATGGGTCGTTCAACCATTCTCAGAGAGCTTGTGTAAAAGTCATCATTACTTCCAATAATAACTGGTAAGTAATGGTAAGTTGGTATAATATTTTTCTATATTTTTATGAATTTGAATAATGGATGAGTGGTTAAAAATGGAAATTGAATATTTTTTTTGAACTATACATGCTTATGACTATGGATAAAAACATTATTGTTTCAATTAATGGAATTTAAGGAAAATAAAGTGTCTCATTGTGAAAGGTAAGGACCTCCTTTGGGTTGTTTATATTATCATATCATGAGTATAAGTTTAAGTTTCAGTGAGAGAAGCACACCGAGGACGGTGTTCTCTTCAAGGGGGGAGTATGTAACATACTTACTCCAACTTATGGTAAATCAATTTTATGTTGATGTCATTTTAACTGTTTAATCAAGAATCGGTTGAAAACAAATTCTTGATAACAACCCTTGGTATTCGTTATTTACTTTAGATCACTGGAGAGGTTTTTACGTGTTGGGTGTTCACAATGTGGTGTAGTCTGCTGAGTGAGCTATTGTCTCAGTAGAAATTTGCATCCATCTTTCATTTCGCCTTTTCCATTTTCTGTGTTCGTATGAGAGACTAGCCTAGGCTAGATTCACTGACAGGAGATCCTAGGATCAAGGATTTAGAGTAATGTTTTTTTTAAGCGTGTGTTGTTGTGTATTGAATATTGAGTCAATTATAAAACATGGTTAGCATTTATTTGAAAAGAAATAGGCCTCCGTGTTTGAGGATTTGATGAGAGGTTGTGTTTGAATTCCACGTATTGAAGATTGAGTCAATTATAAAACGTGGTTAGCATTTCTTTGAAAATAAAGAAGCCTTCGTGTTTGAGGATTTGATGAGAAGCTGTGTTTGAATTCTGTGTAACTGAGAGAAATACAATTCAATGATATAAAATGCAATGATATAAAGAAGAGGCAGAGGTGGAAGAGACCATTCAATATAACGTTTCCTTCTCTCCTTCGCAAAATTGTGAGCACTCAGTTGTGTGGCGCACGCATTGTAATAATATAAGGATATTTTCTATTCACATGACAAATTGCTTCATATTCGAAAATGCACATGCTTCGAATGGAAAGGATAGATCATCATCTCTGTTTTAGGGATTTGGGGAAGATCCGAGAGGAGAATAAAGGGTAGATCATCATCCTCTGTTTTGTGGATTTTAATGGCTGCAATAATGTTAATCTAAACCTGAAATGCATGTCCTAGATTCAGGCGATCACTCAGGAAGTTCCTACCTTGAACCTCTCGTTCATTGTATGCTTACCTCCAACTCAATAGAATATGGATACCATGAAGGAAAGTTGGATACTGTGAAGGAAGGCAACGCATTTCTAATCCAGGTTTGACCAATGTGTTTCAAGATATAAGTATTCTTATCATTCTTTTCTTGAAAGAATAGTTTCCATACAAACATTATTATGGTATTGAAAAAGATGCATATTAAATTCATTGTATAGCTTAAGCATAGTAAAAAATAAGTAAGATGCATATATATATATATATATATATATATATATATATATATATATATTATGTAAAAATATAGGATGTTTGTTTTATTTTGAAAGGGATTTGGTACATGTGTATGAAATGATAACAAAATCCAAGTTATTTTCTTAAAAGTGAATATAGATTAAAGAGGGCAATTCCTGAATATATTTCATGGATTGGGAGATAATTTAATGAGTTTTCTTGGAAGAAAAGTCATGAAGAACCCATAATAGTTCACATAATTGTTTCTTTGGGAAATATCATGTTGAAGCTTGTATGAAAAGAATAATTTCTACTTGGGAAAATATTTTTTTGTTTTATATATGTTGTTCTTACTTGGAAAGAATAAATTCTTGAAAAGAGTGCATGTCGACTTCTTGATTTGGGTGTAGCTAACCTTCTTATTGTTCCCTAGTTTTATGCATAAAAGAAGGTTATCTATGATAAATTCTTGAAAGGGAAGCATAAGAAGCTTTCAGGTATAAAGACAACAAAACTAGGTTATGATAACTTCGTGATGCAAATGAAGTATGCATTTGTTTACATAAAAGGAATAGTTAATGATGGTAGAATTATAAGAAGGGAATAATGTGTTGCTTACGTTAAAGAAGGGTTATTATGATAAGCTCTGGCATGCACAAAGAATAGTGATGCAATATTTGTATTATCTTTCATTGGAAAGAATATACACATTTTTATGTGGAAAAAAGATAGTGTGTTGTGTTAGACTACATTGAAGAAGGGTTATTATGATAAGCTCTTGCATGCACAAAGAATAGTGATGCAATATTTGTATTATCTTTCATTGGAAAGAATATACATATTTGTATGTGGAAAAAAGGTAGTGTGTTGTGTTAGACTACATTGGAAAAGATTGTTAGTATAATATTTGAAAAATGAAACATGTATGTGTATGCTTTACTTGCATTACTTTTACAGAAATAAAACATGTGTTTACATGCTCTCTTGTGTTAAGAACTCCTTTGGGAAGACTCTTTTGGAAGCTATATGCATTGCATGCATAAGAACAACATTCAACGTGTTAGCTTTATTATATTTGCATGCTCCAAAAGCAATAGCTGAAGGGTTGGTTCTTTTGTTAAATTTTAAGTAACTCGAAATGCACATTGTGTCATTTTCCATTAAAGGAATTCCTGGACAATTGTAGTGATTTGTCTTGTACTAATATGAGCATGTGCTAGAAGTGTCATAATATTGTGGGGATTATGTTGACATGAATTGATAATTATATTTTTTTACACTAAGGTAGTGATGTTAGAAGAAAGCATGTTGTGATATTGTATTCACATTTCATGTATGCACATGAATAAATGTTAAAAGATCGCTTAAAGATTGATTATTGATTGATTGAGGCTTTATCTAATCATGCTATAAAATCTTGTTGATAACATCAATGACAGGAAATGATGGTGTCTTATGAGAAGCAAATATTATGCTTAACATGGTGGCAGGTAAATGATTAATGGTTCATGCAAATGCCACCTGCAGGATGGTCCATTGTACGATGGTACATTATAGGTACATCCATGCCACCAAGATATGAAGATATGAATATTAGTGGGTAAATGCTATCATAATTATTGTAATGGATTTAAGCTAGATATTTGTATATTTCCTTGTAAGATTTATGAGGATGGTTAAGGGATGGTCTCCCTTATAAGCCATTGAGTGAGAGTTGAACACCCTCACGAATGTTTAATTTTATTATTAAACGTTTGCTGGTTTTCACCCTATTGGGTTTCCAGGGTATATTGGTATTCAATGATGTGATTGATTATTGTGTCAAATTGATGATGTTGATTCCTTTCTTGTTGTAATGTTCATAATGTCAAGTATGTGATGATTACATGAATAATGAAATGAATGCAAGGTTACATCATACAATTTTATGTTAATGTACTACAATAGAGGTTGGTAATGGTTAAGAAACTTACTATTCTTATACTAATGTTACACTATGAACTGGTGAACATACTATCTAATGATTAGTAAGAAATATTTAACAGTGATTTAGATAGTTACCCATAAGTAACTTGTATAAAAAAAATTTAACTCCTTGTATTTCCATGTGAAGTTATTGGTATATGTCACAATAAATCAGAAGTAATAATGTATTTTTAATTATTGATTTTATGTCGTAATTTATTATATATCAAAATTAAGTATCAATAATTTATCTCTAATCTATAAATTAAATTAATAATAATAATAATAATAAAAGAAAAAGAAAAACATGATACAAAATGGCTCTTTATTTTAATTTCTTATTAATATTAAAAATGATCATCATATAATGTATAACATATAAATATGTGATTTATAAATCTGAAGTAATAATATATTTTTAATTATTGATTTTAGTAGTATTGTAATTTATTATATATCAAAATTAAATATCAATAATTTATTTCTAATCTATAAAAAATTAAATTAATTAATAATAATAAACGAGAAAAAATTAATTAAAAAAAATGAAGAAAAATGTGTAAGTTCCTAGAAACTCTTGGTCTTATTACAATTCCGATGAATTTTGCAAAATTTAATAGCAAAGTCTTAGTGATGTCATACTTCATTTTTTTATGATTTCCCTTTGGTAACTATTAAAAATTTTATGATTTCCCTTTGGTAACTATTAAAAATGGTGTTTGTGAATGCACAGGACGAGAAAATATTAGTGATGTCACACTTTATTTTTTCTATGATTTTTCTTTGGTAACTATTAAAAATGGCGTTTGTGAAAATTGTGTATGAGAAGCATTTGATGAGAAAATCTTTGAAGTTAAAAGGAAAAAAAATTATGTGGGTAAATTAAAAAAAAAAATACATTAATAAGATGTTATCTTTATAATTGTTAATTTAATTATTAATTTTTAGTTTGTGGGTTGAGAAATTGGTATTGGGAATGAGAATCATTATAATTTTTAGTTTATAAGTTGAGGAATGGGTATTGAAAATGAGAATCATTATAACTCTCTTTATTATAACTTCTAAATGTTTAAGTTGAAGCTCCAATCACTTGATACCTAACACTTAATTTTTACAACACTTACTAATGGAACTACTTCTGAAATTCTCCACTTAACCACTTCTGAATATTTCTAAGATTCTCCACTTAACCACTTTTGAAAATAATATTCAAAAGATATAAATTTGATTTTGACTGAACAATTTTGTGTTTGCAGCATTTTCTTGTATTTTTCTACCCATCATGTAAAGATGATACGAGAATCCTTTTCCCCTTTTAATTTTTGGCAAGGGTTCCCTTTTTTTGGCAGGGGCGCGGAGGCGTTTCATGCACGGTTCCACGTTAATTTTAGTAAAGTTCTAATTATGTTTTGACGTTGTACTTTTAGCTTATATTGACGATGGGACTAGTGATGGTGCAGCTTTCCAGTTCACTCATTTGAAATTCATAATGCACATCTGCATGCACAGGCCCACCGCTCATGCAAGTAAGTCATGCAACCTTTGTGGGGTTCCTTTTTTTTTTAAATTATCGGTAGTCCTTCTCCCAGACCTTCTGTCACTGGTATTCACACAATTAGGCGAAGGCCCGAATTAGGATGCCTTTGGGTGTCACGCCATCGATGTTTTCTCGCAGTTTCTCCATATGTAACAATCTCGTCATCGCTGTTTTCTCGCAGTTTCTCCATATGTAACAATCTCGCCATTCTTGAATAGACAGATCAGGGATAGCTGCCAAATTATCGGCAGAGAATAGCGATAATGTCAAAGGGATATGAGATTCTCTCTGCAAAGAGTGTCTGCGGGATTGTTTTTTTGGGCATAGCGTTTTTCTTGGGCGTAGATCCACTGCGCCGCAGCGTGATTTCTGGTTTCCCGGACTTCAAAGCGTATTCTATAGAGCAACCGGGCGCCTGGTCGGAGCTCCAGTTTGGTTATGACAAGCATAACAGATTGCAGGCGGCGGAGATCAAGTTTGTGAACGAACTGGCTGGGCCTGAGTGCCTGGCCTTTGATCTGCAAGGGAGGGGTCCCTACACCGGGACTGGGGATGGCAGAATCATGCGCTGGAACGGCCCCAAAATTGGGTGGTCTGAATTTGCTTACACATCGCCCAACAGGTTTGAGAATCCTCAACCACTGAAACACCCTTGTCATGTCATCCCGGTTTTCTTTTTGACGTGGTTATCGTACTTTTGATGATAATTGTAACAAGTTAAGTTTCTTTTTCTTTTTTCGTTGTTATCGTGATGTTGTTGATAATTGTAAGGACTTTTAGCTTTTCCTTTTTGTGATAAGTCGGTTTGCTAATTAGGTTTATCTTTTTTCATTTTTGTGATAAGTTGGTTTGCTAAGTAGGTTTATCTTTTTTCCTTTTAGGTAAGTTGTTGTTTTGTTAATTATGTTGAGTTGTAATTATAGATGGATGGTTAATGATTGGTGTATTAAAAAAAAACTTACATAATAATTTGGATATTTTGGTAAGATTATGAAAAATTTGGTCAAAGATCTTTAAAAATCTGGGTTTTGATGGTGGAAATAGATTTAGCACCATCAAAAACCATTAGACAACACTCCAACTACCTGATTTTTTGAAGAAAAAAAAGTCACTGGATTTTGGCCAAAAAAAAAAAAAAAAAACTTTCGTTCTGTAGACAACTCTTAAATTGATTAATTAAAAAATATTGTAAAAATAAATCTCATATCAAATGATTTATGGTTTTTAACATATGTGATATTGATAAGTTATAATATTAACTTTTGATATTGTAATAAAATTTATCTACAAATAAAAAAAAATTATGATAAAATTGAGATAAATCTTCATATCTAAAAATCTTGTTACACATTCTTTTATATATATATATATATATATATATATATATATATATATATATATATATAATAAAACTATAATTTAAATAATAAATTATAATTTTTATGATTTATTTTATTTATTTAGTTTATATATGATAAAATAAATATTTTGGTGTTATTATGATACCAACTAATTATTTAACTTATATAACTATCTTAATTTTGTATTTTATTTTAAGCAATTTTTGTTTTTATTATATATGAATCTAGCTTAATAATTAATATTCATTTTTACAATGTTATATTTTCAATGGTTTTTATTTTTATTACAAATTTAATATAAAATAAAAATAAATTTTAATTAATAATAATTAATATTTATTTTTACAATGTTATATTTCTAATGGTTTTTGTTTTTATTACAAATTTAAAATAAAACAAAAATAAATTTTTAATTTTATTCCTTCCCTTGATATTCACTTTTCAACCATTTTTTCAAATGATCTTACTTTTAATCTAGATGTACAAGTTATTCTCTCTTTTTATTTGATTTTCTTATCTTCTTTATTTCCGTAGTTTTAAGTGTTTATTGTAAATTTAATAATGTTTAAAGGTTTTTTATTTTATTTTTAATTTGATTATTTTTTTAGTATTTATTTTAAATTTAACAATTATTAAATGTTTGTGTTTTTAATTTTAATATGGTTTATTTTTTAATTATTATTAATTTTTTTAGATTTTTAAAGTTATATATATAAACATTGTAAAGGTAATTATTGGTTTTCATGAACTTTAAAATGAAATTTGGTGTTGGTCTATTTCTAAAATATTTTCGGACAAAAGAATTTGTCACATTTGCGATTTTAAGAAAATTGAAGATGACAAACATTTAAACATTTTCTTTTGTATTGTCAAGCTTTTAATCACATTCGGTCTCATTTTCAAAACATTTGCCACATTACCAACTATATTGACTTGTTAAGTCAACCTTCTTGATTTAAAATGGTTTCTTTCCATTTTTTATCATAAAAATAAAATATTAAATAATAGCAAATAATCTTTCTTTCTTAAATTTTAATAGATAATATTAATTTTAGTAGACATTAATCATTATATTCAAAAAAATATTATATAATGAAACCTATTAAAAATATTTATATTCAAAAAAATTTATTTTTATTATTTTATTATTATTACATATTTAATGAAGATTAAAATTTACTCTTAGTTTTAAAATATTTTTTATTTAATAGTTATTTTTATTAATTTTTCCAAATAACTTAAAGGTTTTTTAATAATTTTTTTATAATTAATAGTTATTTTATTATCTTTTCTAAAATTATTCTTAAATCTTTTATTGAAGTTATTTGTTTTTTAATTTATAATCACTTTTATATTTTCGATTTTTTGCTTTTTAATTGTAACTGAGATGATTGATGAAAGTTGTCTATTAGTTTTTCAAAAAAAAAAAAATTCAGTTGAAGAGGTCCTTGTGTTTACGATAAATCTGATGGTGAAATTTGATTGGTTGGTTTTACTTTATAATTGATTTTAGTTTTTATAATAATTTTTTTTTAATATAGTAATTGATTTTATTTTTATTATTTGGTTATTTTATTTTATTTTATATTTAAAAAAATTAATAATCATTAAAAATATTTTTCCTTTAATTGGATATTAACTTTTCATAATTTTTCAAATAATTTCAATTTCTATAATAATTAGAATATTTTTTTTCCACATGACCCTTAATTATATTATAAATGAAATGTCGATAAAAAATTGTTTTATAAATAGTTTTTATTTTATTGAAAAAATTTAAACTAAAAATAAGCCATGTCATATTCACAGGATGATAAAAAATAATACACTACTCTCACAGGAATCCTACCACCATGAAAACCAGGTCCAGATCCGCCTTGAGCATGATTGTCTAGAGTTGCTACTTCTAGGAATTGCCTGTTACTACTATACTTAACAAAATGAGTTAGACTAAGAGCTACTACCAGGTGTCTCGGCATAACTAAAATTGAATTGGGCATAAGTATTTTAAATATCAGAAGTGGGCGGGCTTTCGTCTTGAGCTACTTCCTGGGGTCTGGGTATTATTAGAATTGAATTGAGCATAACTATTTTAAATTTCAAAATTTGGGGGCTTTCAACCGAAGGGATTTTAATTGTTGCCACAGTATTTTTGCTTTGGCAGTGGATGGTTGCTTAACATATGTATTATGTATTTTTTTGGGTGGACAATCTCATTGTTTTTAATGCAAATTTTTGTGATTTATAACGTTCATAAAAAGAAAATTATGGATAAATCTTGTTTTTAGTGTTTTTAACTATATAGTTTATCATAAGATTAAGATATATTGTTTCAAAGTGTAAACTTTTATGATTTATAATATTTAAAAAATAAATAAATTAAATAAATAAATAAATAAATCATATAGATAATTTTCTAGTCATCATCAAGACTAAGATATAGACTCTTCCAAATACTCGTGAGCTTTCCACCTGCTGAGCCTAGTGAGCTTCACCATTTATCTGTGTAACAGATATGCCAACTTAGAATACCCTTGAACAAAGTTAGTTTCACCATTTATCTATGTAACAGATTGTCAGCCTTAAATACCTTTAATGAAAGTTTTAAATTTATTTTCATATATGCTAATCTAGTGTCCTATATTCACTACTTCTTATCCAGAGTTAGAGTTAATTGTAGATTTTAAAAATATTTTAAAATTTCCAAAAAAAACAATTGTTTGACCCCTCCCCTCATAATTAGATTAATTTACAATGCTCTTAAAGATAAAGATAGGAGATTAGATTAATTTACAATACACTTAAAAGATACTCTGTAGCCCTATACATTTCAGCCAGCTAAAAGAGGAACCGCTCTTCTTCCTGCCTCTCCAGGGCCATAGCCTGAGCCACCATTGCCATTATCTTTGTAACTCAGTACATTTCCGCCAGCTAAAAAAATGTAGTCTCCCTGATATGTGAATTGCCCCCATCATTCCACCTGGGTGAGCAGAGATGCATCTGAGATGTCCCGGTATTTAGCTTTAATTTCTTCGTCCAGTTCGACGATCATCGCTTTCACTACTGCCCTTATCATATCTTGCTTCGCCCAAGTGACTTTTTGCGAGTTGGAAGTCCCTTGTTTCACCCTCCGTCTCGCCCGGTTACGGGAAAATCTCACCCCTGTTACGCGATTTCTTGGCAGAACCATGAGATCTGTAGCCCAAAGAGAGGTCCCTCCATTACCAAGAACTTGATTGTTTCCTGATGCGTGTGGGGACCTTAGCCAGCGCACAAACCCAATTATGCCATACATAGGATGGAAGGTAAGGAATGGTGCACAAAGAAACGGTTAGCACTTTAAAAATATTTTTTTTTATTAAATCTATTTCAATTAAAAAGTCCAAGAGCAGAGAGTATAGGGTCCTCTGTTGAGTCACTGGGTGATGAAAAGGTCACCAGTTTTAATTAAAAAGCCCATAGATATTGAGTAAGGGGTGATGGTATTTTGTTGAGATACTCAGTGATGAAAAGGTTACTGATTTTAAGAGTAAAGAGTAACGGTATTTTGTTGAGGTACTCAGCGATGAAAAGGTTACAGATTTTAAGGGTATTTTGTTGAGGAATTTAGTGATGAAAAGGTTACAGATTTTAATTAAAAAACTTATAGGGTGTGGAGCAAAAGATGACAAGGTGCTTTGTTGAAATATTCAGTGATGAAAAAGTCACATGAAAAAATCTAGCCATATTAAACTGGAGGCTATTCCCAAATAAATTTGAAAACTTAGATCACTCAGTATTAATTATTCAAGCCATAGACACTCATATAATCCAGAGAAAAATAATAATAATAATAAGAAGTTGTGATTAAAAATTCACAAAATCTGATACCCTCTTTCAAAAATACCATTTAAAAGTTCGAAATCCTGTTTCAAAATCCATTTAAAAGTTCTAAATCCTATTTCAAAATCCATGCCAGAGAATAAGCATCCCATAAAAATTGAAAATCAAAATTTTTACCGAGGATGAATAAAAAAATTGCCATTATTTCCCTGCAATTTTATTTTTCACCAGGTATGGCATAGAAAATTCACCTTTTTTTTAGACATGCGGGAAAATCATTTTACAGATTAAATACATCTCATCTTTTGGGTTATTTCATGGCTTGCAGATCCCTGGAAATATGTAAACCTCAAAATCCTCCGAGGGCAAACGTGGAATACGAGCATATATGCGGTCGACCTCTGGGTTTGAGATTCAACAAACGGACTGGCTATCTATATATTGCAGACGCTTACTTCGGGCTCCTCACGGTCGGCCCCGAGGGTGGGTTGGCTACTCCTCTCACCACTGAAGCAGGAGGAGTCCCTCTCAGATTCACCAATGATCTTGACATCGATGACGATGACAACGTTTATTTTACTGACAGCAGTCGCAAATATCAGAGACGGTTAGTAAATTTTATTGGGTAGTAATTTGATCGCAGGTTTCAGAAATTTAACAAACATAAACGAAAGTAAATAGTTAATTTATTCATCTCAAATAGTTAACTTCAAGCATTTCCCAGATAATTATGCATGATTGTTTTCCTGAAATTCCTTTCAATTAAGTAGGTGCGAGTCATTTTTCATGAGATTGGGCTTCTTAACTAGATTGTGGATTGTCATACTGAAATTAGAAGGACATGGGCAAGGTTAATCATTATATTTTAGTCAATAGATTCCAAAATATTTCAGAAATTCTCAATCAATATAATTTTCAAAGATTATAAAAAAACTATAGCTATAATCGATTTAAGATTTGGGTTGTGGGTGATTAAACTTATTCTACCATATTGCAGGCATTTCCTTCAAGCTGTTTTCTCGGCAGAGTCATCCGGGCGCGTGTTAAAGTATAATTCTAAAACGAAAGAAACTGAGGTTCTGGTGGAAGGCCTCCATTTTCCAAACGGGTTGACTCTAAGCAAGGATAGCAGCTTTTTTATTTATGCATCTTGCGCGGGAAGGTTGGTATTCATGGCTCTCTTGCTTATAGAATTGAGATTTTGTTGACGTTGAATGCCAACGCTCTGTAATTTTTTTGTCCTTGGAGAAGGAAAAGATGAATTAATGATTGTTCTATATATGCATACCTTTTTTCAGAGAAAAAACAATGTATTTTTTGTTCCATAAAGAAATCAATTCATACATTGGCTGGCTCCTTAGCGCAATGAAGATCATAATTCAGAAAACATAACCTTCAGCCCACTCTCTGCCATGCTCTAAGATCATAATTGAGAAAACATAACCTTCAGCCCGCTCTCTGCCAGGTACATACAACAATTTGTTCCAATTCAAATCTGGGGAAGATCCAACCTTTTTCTTTCTGTTCAGCATGGACACAAACCTTCAATAAAAACTTGAGAATCTGAATCTGACATTTGACCATCAAATAAATGTTTTTGGATTTCTGGTTGAGTTTGCTTACCAAGAAACTCTGAGCATACCCACAGGCACTCAAGAGGCCTTCGTCAAGTCCAATTACTTCCTTTAAGAGGGCGTTGCCCTGTTCACTAAAACTTATGTATAAGTGTTCTACAGTAACAGAGACAAGTGACTGCATTCTAATTTTTTTCCAGAAGAAAAAAACATAACTTCCTTTATGAATTTCATACACCATGGGAGGATAGAGTTCATCAACCAGGTAGCCTAATAGATCAAGGCAAAATTCTGCTACCAGCATTATACCTTTCCAAAATACATATCTAGAATGAGCCAGAGCATACTCTAATGACTGCATTCTAATACAAAGATGCCAAGAACACAGACGGATGCTGTCCAACTAAGATATACCTTTAAACAAGTCAACTACTACTACCTTGAAATCACCCGCCACCAGTAGTTGCCGAATGCCTTTTATCTCTGGCGAAGAATAAAAGAACCCAAAGGGCTGTCAATTCTTCTCTTGTATTGGTACCGGGACCTGCACCGAGTGAATAGATGAAAGATACAATACTATACCAGCACCATAGAATCTTTTAGCCCCTTGACAGACTCCATCGAAATAACTCTAAGCCAATAGAACTACTAAAAGAGGGTGCTCACCGCAACTGTAGCTTTCTTTTTCGCTTATTCAAGGCAAATCGGATCTTAGGAGCGACCAAACTAGAACTCCCATCTATGCCATCCAAAATAGCTAGATTTCTATGAATCCATATTCTCCAAAGAAAATAACTAGGAAGACCTTGGGAGGATTTGGTTAATGGACTCCTCACCCATTGCCACAAACATTGTTCAAGAGTCACGAAGACCTAGCAGCTTGGGAAATTGAACGTTTGCAGCACCTCTTGCCATACCGGCACAACGACTCGATTATGAGAGAGGAGCTCAGTGTATTCCTTCCATTCAGATGATAAGTTTCTTTACGGGCCTAAGTCTAGGCCTTCTGCTGAAAGTCCAAGTTGCATCCAACTTTCTTGATCACCTCGTAAAACCTCGGTCTTTTAGATGTGACCTCAAATCCTAAGACATCACATATTTGCGAGTAGCTTCCACCCGTGGGTCTTCATCCCCATCTAATTTGATCCCCCTCACAACTTTCCATGGCACCCAATGACCTAGAGCGAGGAACACTCTGACCAATGTTTCTAAACTTTAAGATAAATGTTCATACTTAAAAATTTCCATGATCTCATCTTCTAGTAGATCAAAGAAATCAAGGTAAAACTCCATAGCCCAACCATTCAAGCCCATACTTTTTTTCCCTCTTAAAGCCTTTGGGAACATCCTAAATTGCATCCTTTATAATAAAGGCCCCCAATTTAACATTCTACTTTTGGTCAAAAAATTGGGGAATAATCTAAGAACCCTCATTTGATCTACTATGTTATTCTCCATTGGCATTTTGAAGAAAGCTTCAAAATGAGCTTGCCTTAATGTTGAAACCTCCTTGAAAGACTTGAGTTTAGACCCATCTAGTGCTTCGAGTTCTGAAATGGTGTTTGAGGGATTTCATATGGCTACAAACTTGTGAAAATTTTTAGAATTTCTATCTCCCTCCTCCAAGTTCCAGATTGGACAACTTTTCAACCTCAAATTAGTTTCCTCTACGACTTATAGAAAAGCTTTTTGGTCCTCTAAAACTCTAATATTTTTCCATTCTTCTTCTAAAAAGACTCTTGCAAAGTTTTGAGAGAAAATCCTACCAATTTTATCCTCGGTCTTCAAGAGCTCAACCTGACACAAATCCCTTTGCTTCTTATCCAATCAACTGCTAATCATTTAATATGTTTATATTTGCAATGAATTGGGACATTGTTGACTCCTTTGACTTATGATTAAAGAAGCATACATTCTCTATTACTAATTGATGAGAGCCTCTCTTTTAGGTAGGCATGATTAAATTTGAAAGGCCTTGAAGGCTTTTCATCTTTGTTCTCAATTTGCAATAGCATAGGATAGTAATAAGAAAATCCCTCCACCCCTATCCAAGATCTGCGGTGCTTGCAAACCTCCAATTAACCCTATGCAAATAAAAACTTGTCAAGATGCTTTGATTAACCCCCCCCCGACATTGCCACATCTACCATTTCTCCACATTGGAGCCATTAAGATGTGTTCCACATCAAATAGCTTAGGTAATTCAAAAATATGTCAAGAGTATTGATCCATAGGATCTTGTCTAGTGTATTCCCCATAGACCTCCATCCCAAAAAGAATCAAATCAAGTTCTCCACCAATAATTAGATTAGGTTCCTCTAAAATACCCTTTGCATTTAAAGAATCACAAAACAACTTGTGATTCATGTAAGGATCATAGAAGTTTAAAATCTTGAAAGCCCTCCCCAAAGCTTTAGCTTCCCCTTCTATAATAATACCTTGCTAATTTTAGATAACAATGGTAAGTTCTATGCTTGCAACAATTACCTCAATGTCCTTTAGTTAGCCTAATGAGAATTTCCAATTTAATTTCCAAAAGCAATCACATTAACCATTGATCACATTGACATTAACTATATATTGAACATAAACAATAAATGCAGAAGACAAGCCAAGAAAAGAGAACACCATTATTCGGTGAATGTTAGGGAAAAACCCTGAGATGGGGAGAACCCTTTGATCAATTCTTCTTATTATTATATCAAATGTTCAGTAGAGAGAGAGAGAGTATAATAACACAAATTCAAAGTCAAATTTGACTTGCCAAACCACTATCCAAAATAGCCCTGTCAAATATGCAATTCTACCCTGAGTCAACAACAATCAAATCAACCCTAATAAGAAAGTCAACAATAGTCAAAGTTTGGTCAAAATTCTTCAAAATAGCTCAATCAAAGGAGAGCGAAACTTAGCCTCTCTTGTTGGTCAAAGTCAACCCAAAACAATCAACAAATTTGCAGTCAAATTATGTCAACCCTATGGTCAAATGGGCCTGCAGTCAACGCAGGTTAGAGTGCCGAGATCACCTCAATTTTTTGTGCCAATAAATGCAGCATGTTGAGATAGGTATTCTCCCAAAAAATTGAAGTCAAATGCTTCCTAGAAATTCAAATCAATGTTGGTCAAATCCTGGTCAAACTACAAAAAATTTCATATTTTTGGCCCTATAACTTTTGTCTTCCTTTCTGCCACACATCTGAGAAAATCAGTTGCCCAATGAGGTGTATGAACCAAACAGATGAGGAGAGAGAAGAATGTGTGAGTTGATGAAGTGCCAAATGAGGTTTGAGGTCGTCCTTATTTATACAAGTCGTTGATGGTGAAAAGACATGTTTGTTAGGCTTCGTGAGCCTACATGATGATGAGGCCGACATTGAAAATTTACACATGTGTGCGCTTGACCTTAAAAACATATTTCTCCTTGTCCAAATTTAGTGATATTTAGGTATATTTTGGTCCTCTCAGGAAGAGGAATTCAATGCAATAATTATCTCCATCAAATGAGTTGTCCAAAGTGGAATTTTTCCCTAGTTTCCAATTTTAACACTCCCTTTCAACTAGGGAGAATTCCACCCGCCAATAGCTGACCATCGATCATCATGCCATCCTATCATCACGTACCATATTTACATATTGTCTCAACTCTACTAAACATTGATATAGATAATGAAGAAGAATCGATCGAGATTGAGTCACAAGACTTTGCCACTATCCACTACATAAGTCAGTCCACATAACCAGGGGTAGAACCCTAATCAAACTTGTTTCGAGATCAAGTTTTTTAACACCATGCATCCTAGACATAGGGAGTACGACAATACACAATGCGTCCATCTATATTGTTATACATTAGAGGAAATTTCAACCTAAAAGTAGCCTCCCGAGAAAAAATAATAAAATAAGAGTTATGAATTTTGGAGGGAAAAAAATAAAACTATTTTTTTTAATTGTATTTTTGGCTTATCTCCTTATAGGTTTACTCAATTTTCAAAGACACTCTTTGGATGAGGAATTAAATTTTTCTTCCAATGAGTACCCATCATGCATACTTTTGAGAAGACCCACATTGATAAAAAATTGAAGATACATTAAAAAAATGTGTTCACCTATAAGGAGATAAGCCAAAAATACAATTTAAAAAAGTAGTTTTTCTTTTTTTCCCTCAAAAATATTTACATGTACCTCTTTTTAAATTTAAAGGATTTTGTTTGGTTTACATATTATGACATGGAAATTACATGAAATTTTCATGGGCACTTTTAGGCTAAAATTTCCTTTAATGGTCCTTATCCACTTTTCCCAACTCATTGGCCAAACGAGAGGTACTTCCCATGAGTCACAGACTACATGGGTAGGATGTATGATGGGGAATCTGCAGGAGAAGGTGAACCCCTCATCCTACTCATATGCCATAGGGGAAGGTGAACCACTCATCCTATGCATATATCATCAATTATAAGGGAAGGTGAACCCCTCACCCTGTACATACAGTACCTATAGGGGAATGTGAACCACTCGTCCTATGGTCGCTCATAGCTCTGATAAGTACCCCGCGGCCCCGAGGAGCTCCCAAAGCTCAATGTCCACTCAAGCAGGACCCTCATGGGAGGGTCCTTCCATTACTCCAAGTATCTCTCAGAAGGTTAATAATTTTACCTTTCTCAAGGGCTTCATAAGGATGTCAATGATCTTCTCATCAGTCCTAATGTTTTGGAGCCTTATTTCTCCTTGTTGTACCATATCCCAAATAAATTGGTACCTAGCATCAATGTGCTTGGAGCGGTCGTGGAACATGGGATTCTTTGAAAGGGAATCCCACCCTAGTTATCACAGTAGATAATCATGGTATCTAGCACGTGCTCAAATAGCTCATTGAAGAGCTTCCTCAACAACACAACTTCACAACATGCCATACTAACTGAAATGTATTCGGCCTCGACGGTGCTTAGAGCAACCAATTTCTGCTTCATACTCATCCAAGAAATTGAAGCAGATCCTAATGAGAAGTTATATCTAGACATGCTCTTTCTATTCACTACACTACGAGCCCAATCAAAATTAGAATATCCATGTAGTTTCAAATTTCCGACAATGTATCTTAGTCCATAGTTAATAGTGCCATGAAGATATCTCAAGATATTCTTAGCAACAACCTAATGTATGTGATGAGGCTCAACCATAAATTGGCTCAAAGTATTTACAGTGAAGTATATGTCCAGACGGGAATTTACCAAGAACATCAAGGCCCCCACAAGTTGTCTATATTTAGAAGGGTTTGCCAATTTAGGCCCAAAAAAAATTCAACATAGCTTCTTGAAGTTGAGTTCCATTGGAGTAGACACAAACTTGCATTCCACCATCCCACATCTCTCTAGCAACTTCACAATGTATTTTCCTTGGGAAAGGAAAATCTTGCCTAGATTTTGCCAGACCTCCAAGCCTGGGAAGTAATGCATCAATCCTAGGTCCTTCATCTTAAAATCATAATTCAACTCCCTCTTGCATTGATAAATGAGAGGATTTGCACCTATTAGAAATATATCATGAACATAAAGGACCAAAATACGAGGCATCTCCTTTTCAAATTTGAAGTATAGGTTAGGATCATCATAACTCCTTGTAAATCCCAACTTCATAAGATAAATATCAATCTTTTCGTACCAAGCCCTAGGGTCTTGGTTCAACCCATAGAGGCATTTCTTCAACGTGGATACATGTGCTCTTAGATCTTGTACCTCAAATCCCTGAGGTTGTTCCAAGCAGAATTCCTCCTTAAGCGAGCCATGAAAGAAAGTAGTTTTGACATCCATTTGATGTAGGCTCCATCCTTGATTGGCAACGAGAGAAATAATAGATTGAATATTGGTATGTCGGGAAACCAGTGCAAATATTTCATCATAGTCCACTCCTTCTTTTTGAGAGAACCCATGAGCTACGAACCTGGCCTTATATTTTTCATCGCTCCCATCAACTCCATGTTTAATTTTGTAAATCTATTTAGAGGTGACCACAAACTTGTCCTTAAGTCTAGGAACCACGTCCCAGACATCATTATTTTTGGTCGATTCATATTCCTCATTCGTTGCATCTTTCCATACTTGGTGCTTTACAACTTCTTCGAACGTGCATGGTTCAACTTGAACAATAGTACTTATGGCATCCAAGTACCCTTGATATCTATTTTGATTCTTACTTTCATGAAATGTCCCTCTTGGAGCAGTATTCCTCTCAACATCTTTGAGAGTATCTTTGAGCCATAGTGTTCATTTCCAAGGAAATAGGTACCTTTTAAAGTCAAGGTGATATGAGAGAAGCATATGAAACACATCATCACCTAGATTGAAATGCCAAATGATCCATATATTATGAAAATTTTATTTCAGGGCAACTATACAATGAATTCCTTCTTTGGAAACTTTAATTCCCAACCATATTTTCTCCCTAAGCATACCCTTACAAAGTATGATGTTGATGAAGAGAAATATTACATCCATGCTCTAGAAAGTGTTTCATCCCACACCATCCCTATGACTTCAACAATCCTATTGCTTCCCAAATATAAGATTTGGACCTTATTCTTTGATGGGTCTAAATCCATAGAGGGAATAGGTGTTGAATTTATCATTGTAGATATTTTAGGAAAAAGGAGCTTCATCTTGTGTATACTTGAGTTTTAATGCACTAAAAATACCACTAAATATGAAGCTCTAATCAAAGGGCTTAAAAAATATTTAGATCTAGGGGCTTCAATCTTTAGATTGTTCGGAGATTTAGAGTTTATTTTATGTCAAATCAAAAATACCATCCACTATAACTCTCAATACTTTAAGGCCTACTAGCAATATGACTTGACCTTAATCAATGGTTTCCAAGAATTTGACATAAACTCCATTTCCCACAATAAAAACAAAGTAGTTGATTCACTTACTACAACCACCTCAAGGTTTTCATTGCTTGAAGATTTTGAGAAAAGTAAGCTATACATGGACATCGTATTCATACCTTCCATCCTTGATAATGCATTCAATTGGAGGGTTTTTTATGATGACACTAATATTATTCAATTCTTAATAGATAGAGATATCTTCAAGGACTATGTGATCGATGAGGTGCTTCATGGTTCCCAAATAAGCCAAGATTCAAATTTTCCATCCAATATTATACCCCAAAAGTTTACATCCTTGGAGAAAATTTTTGATTTGAAAAACAAGTTCCATAGGCCAACTAAGAAAATTTTCATAGTTTTATGTTTAATTATCGACATATCAATTTGGGCTCCTTTAAGAATCCTACGAGTGTAAAATTCGGAACAAGCTATAGCTAGTCATAAATGCAAGCATTTTGATGACTCTCTAAAAGGTACCAATATTCTTCGCATAGAATTACAATGAGCCTAAGACATACAATTCATGTATTATTTAACATGGAATTCCTTTGAATCCAACTACTAAGATTTTCCAACAAAATCTATCGAAAGATATCGAAATATTTCAAAGCCCAGGTTTAGGAGCTACTAAAAAAGTTGTTAGACAGTAAGATTATTTTCCAAGTTAGGACCTTTGCTTGGGTGGCCAATTTAATACCTATTTGAAAAGAAGTATGGAGAAATTCATTTCTATGTAGACTTTAAGAACATAAACAAGCTTAAAAAATGAACAATTATTGATCCACCGGCTCAAAATTCAAAGGTCTCAGATGGGCTCGAAACGGGAACCAAATCATAGATCTCATCGTCCTGAATCTGGGGCAACTCATTTCATTCAAGTCCGACATTGGATTATCTCGATATCATGTTCTATCCATTTTGGGAAATAGCTAAAAAAAATGGATTTGGGTTGCAGGGATGCTCAGTCAGTAGTCTGTACTACTGACTGGACAATGACTTGGCAGGGTGACTTGTACTCCCTTGACCGATGTGGAGTCAACACTTGGCATAATCTTATTGGGTTGAATTTGGTGTTATTTTGTTGGTTGTTGGTTTGGTATGTTGGAACAATTAGAGAGAGCCACATGGCCCAATCAGAGGCTTCCACATGGCCTCCTGATGGCCAAGCAAAATTTTGTTATAGGCTAGAGCGGGCCTCCATGAGGTTCGAGCACGAGACCTCTCATAGTAGTAGTTCTTAACCCTTATAGGTTGCATGGGCTATTTAAATTTTAAGTGATGTGCATTTGGGGGTGGGGGTTAACCCCAACCCTGGTCCACGAACTAGGGTCAAGGGACAACCCCGGCCCGAGACCATAAATTATACCCATACCCAAATTTCTTTGCAAAATATATATTTTGGCGAATTATACCATATGACACCAGCAAACCATATACTAAACCCACTAACCTAAAATCTTGGGTGGAGGTGGTTCAACGATCAAACCTGACAGTCTATGTGCATTGTCACATGCAACAGTTAGCGAATGGGTGGTTAACGGATGACGGTTTCGGGTTTTGGAAGGATGTTAACATCGGCAGACAAGTCACTATACATGTGAACATACACAACAGCAGAGTTAACAAACTATGCCAAGGTTATGGTAGCGGATACCGATCATACCGATCATATGTGACGGTTATGATATATGTTACACCGGAGGTTAGAGGTGGCGGGGAGTGGAACCTGTGTTAGAAGAGTTCCCACAACCCAACCCATAGCGGAGAACCATGGATAATGACCCACAGTCAAGACCCAAGTTTAAAAAACTGGCGGGAGATTTTCCAACAAGCCACGAAATCAATGACGATAACCAAGCAATGTGGCGCATTTTTAATGATTTTATGGTCGACGTAGTTAATTTAAAGAGGCGACCATTTGCACCCAGTGCGACGGGAATATTTTCGGTGCTAGGCGAAATTTGTCTCCCCATGTGACTGTAAAAGGTGGAATTTGTAGAAAAAATTGTAGGAAAGTGTGAATCGTAGGATAGTTAGCAAGAAAAATTCATTGGAGCATAACTCATTCAGATTTTGACCTTTTTTGGAGCAGAAAGAGCCCATATAGGAGTTTTTAACTATTCTTGAGCCATTGGAGACATTGTTTAAGCATTCTGAGTATTGTAACTTGATGTAAACACACTTTTTTAAGCATAATGAAAGAGGCCCAGCCATTGGAAGTTGGACCAGGAGATGTAGCCCAGGAGGGGTGAACTCCTTCATCATTTCATGTTTTGTGTATATTGTTGTGGTACTTTTGTCTTCTTTATTTTCTACAAAACTGAGTTTTAAATCATGTTAATGTGTTAATGTGTTAATGTAATTTAGATAAGTGTTAAAAACCCTAATATTTTCACTTGCAAATTTTGACATAAATCCTCAAGCTTTCATACACAGATTAGTTTGGTATCATAACTTTGGTTCTTACTTTCTTTGAGGGTTTAATTTATTTGCAAGTGTTTTTGATGCTTACAAGGTTGAAGCTCAAGAGAGGAGAAGGAAAGCTTGTGGTTGCAAGTCCTCAAGTTAGGTCAAGGACAAGGAGAGCACAGTTTCCACAATCTCCACCACAAATTTCACCTCAAGTTGCACCTGAAGCTTCAACAGTCATGGCACATGAAGGAGAGCCTGAAAATATGTCATTGGATGAAAAGGATTTTAGAAAATAATTCTTTTACATGACACAAATGGTGAAAGTTCTCTACGAAGAGAGAAACAAAAGGTTGCAAGGTGAGAGCTCCAATCCTCAAAAGGGAGATAAGTCTTCAAGAGGAGATCGAGGAGATTGGGACAAGACTCCAAAATGGAATGGAGGGAATGGTTAAAAACCACCTTTGACACCACCATTCTCTTCACCTCCATCCTCACGACCATCTTCACTATCATCTTCTTCCACATCGACCCCTTCACAAACACCTCCACATTCTCCAAAGGGACATGGTAAAACTCCACTGTTGAAACTTGACATAAAATTTGATTTGCTTATGTATGATGGAGAGGTAAATGCTGAGAGATTATATAATTGGGTTCATCAACTTGAAGTGTATTATAGGATACAAAGGATCAATGATGATGATGATACCAAGATTCATCTTGCTTCATTAAGATTGGAGAGTGCATCATTTATTCGGTGGGAAGTCAAAACTCAAGAGGACATGAAGAAACATCTTAAGGTCTTAACCTCTTGGAATGATTTTGTTGCTACATTGAGAAGATAATTTCACCCATTAGAATGCATGCAGAAAGCTATAATGGATTGGAAAAACTTTAGGCAAGGAAAGGGACAAAGTGTGCAAAGTTATACTCAAGAGTTTAGAAGAAGAGCATTGATATTGGGTGTAGATTTTCATCTCATGATACTTTGCTGAAATACATTGGAGATTTGCATAGTTATCTAAGACACGTTATTCTCATGTTTAACCCTACAAGTTTAGATGAAGTTTGTGTACAGGAAACACATCTAGAAGCAAGAGGGAAACATGTTTCAAATGAAACAAGTGAGAATACCTTTAGGTCTAGAGAAAAAGGAAAGGGTAAGTTCAAGGGAAAAGGAAAAGGAAAGAAGAGTGCTTCCATAAATATGGAGAAAGAAAAACTCACATGCAAACAATGTTCCAAGGATGGCCATGATGAGGATCATTGCTGGAAAATTCATCCAGAGATGAGACCCGAGAATTTTAAAAACAAGGAGAAGTAGAAGACAGTTGCAACTATACAACATGATTTAGGTTCTAAATCCTGAGATGAAACAAATATCACAGCGATGGGTTGGAAAGGTGAGGACATTGCAAGTACTAGTTCTTCAATTTTTCTCAATGATACTTAAGATGAAAAAACAAGAATTGAGTTTTTCCATATTAGAGTTATTTCAAAGCATACCAAGATAGACACATTGTTTGATAGTGGTTCACAAGAAAATCTTATCTCTGAAGACATTGTCAAGAAGCTAAATTTAGAGACCTTTCCTCATCCTAGAGCATGTCCTTTATGTTGGGTATGTGAGAATGCAAAATTGCAAGTGACAAGGAAGTGCATCCTTAGATTTGCAATCACTGCAAACTTTCTTGATAAAGTTGAACTTGATGTAGTTCTGCTTGATATCTGTGATATAGTTTTGGGAAGCCCATATCTTTGTGATAGGAAAGCAATCTTTCATCACCATGAGAATAAGTATCACTTGTTCAAGAATTGGATTGAGTACTTGTTAGAGCGCATAGTAAAAATATGATTTTGTCTCTTATGAATGTTGGACAAATGAAGAGAATTGTTAATTCTAGTCAAAATTTTGCATTGTTAATGTTTAAGCATAAAGATGTAGTGAATGAGGCCTTTCAAGGAGATGAATCAAATGTAAAATCTGATTTCATTGATGTTGATAATGAATGTGATAAGATGTTTCAGGAGTCTAACATGTTGCTTCCTAAAAGAGGTAAACAATATGAGGTAAATTTGCAGCAACATCCATCATTGTTGAACATTGGTTTGAACAAGGTGTCAGTGTTAAAGAGTGAAGGGGTCAAAGAGCAAATGAAAAATAAATTTGACAAAGAGGGCATTGGTTCCAAAACTTCTTCTCGTGGGTTTCATAATGTGTTGGCTTTTAAAATGGATGGTGCATGATGATGGTGATCATATTTGGTTAAGATTTGAGCCAAGCGCAAGGCTAGACATGTTAAGTATCATCGTGTCGACAAAGTACAAGGTGAGAAGAATTTGAGATTTTTAAAGTTTCATTTGATTGATGACAAAGGAAGGAATGTGTTTATTACTTCAAGGGCAGTTTTTTGTTCTGCATATTATGGGAAATTGCAGCAAGATGTCATCTATGACAGCGAGACAAGGACTCCAAAATCAGGGAAAATGAGGTATTTTCCTGATAAATCAAAGTGTCGAATTCAAGCAAAGTTCAATAGATTGAAACTAGAAGGGTGAGGGAGTTGTACCCTCATCTATTTTTTAATTGATAAAGATATTTTGGAGTTCCAAAATCTTCCTGTGGGGGCGAATGATCCGGTGGATACGTTTAATTCTCAGTATTCAAAGTTCTCATATTGGCTAGAAACTAGTGCTAAAGCATAGATCTCATTGTCCTGAATCTGGGGAAACTCGTTTCACTCAAATTCGACATTGGATGCTCCCGATATCGCGTTCTGTCCATTTTGGGAAACAGCTAAAAATTTTGGATTTGGGTTGCAGGGATGCCTAGTCAGTAGTTCATAATGCTGACTGGACCATTACTTAGCAGGGTGACTTGTACTCCCTCGGCCAATGTGGGGTCGACACTTGGCACAATCTTATTCAGCTGAATTTGTTGTTATTTGGTTGGTTGTTGGTTTGGTGTGTTGGACTAATCAGAGAGAGCCATGTGAGCCAATTAGAGGCTGCGACATGGCCTCATGATGGCCAAGAAAAATTTTACTATAGGCCATAACGAGCCTCCACAGGGTTCGAGCGTGAGACCTTGCATAGACCAACAAAGACCTCCACCAATCGCGTTGTAGTAGTTATTAACCCTTATAGGTTGCATGCGCTATTTAAAGTTTAAGTGATGTGCATTTTGGGGTGGGGACCGGGGCTAACCCCCGACCCAGATCCACGAACCAGGGTCAAGGGCTAACCTCGGCCCACGACTATACATTATACCCATACCCAAATTTCTTTGCAAAACATATATTTCAGGGAACTATACCATATGACACCGCCAAACCATATACTAAACCCACTAACCTAAAGTCTTAGACAGAGGTGGTTCAATGGTCAAACCCAACATCCTATGTGCATTGTCACATGCAACAATCAACAAATGGGTAGTTAGTGGATGAGGGTTCCGGGGTTTGGAAGGATGTTAACACCGGGGGACAAATCACGATACATGTGAACAAACACAACAACGGAGTTAACAAACTATGCCAACTTTATGGTAGCAGATACTGATCATATGTGACAGTTATGATTTATTTTACACCAGCAGTTAGAGGTGGCAGGGAGTGAACCTGCGTTGGGAGGGTTCCCACAACCCAACCCATGGCAGAGAACCATGGGTTATAACCCACAGTCAAGGCCCAAATTTAAAAAACCAATGGGAGTTTGTCCAACAAGCCACAAAATCAACAATGATAACCAATCAACGTGGCGCATTTTTAATGGTTTCATGGGCGACATAGTCAATTTAAAGAGGCAAGAATTTTCACTCGGTGCAGAGGGAATCTCGCTGACGGGGAGCGAAATTTTTTTCCTCGCATGGCCACAAAATGCAGAATTTGTGGAACAATTTGCATGCAAGTGTGAATTTTAGGACAGTTAGCAAGAAAACTTCATTGGAGCATAACTCATTCAGTTTTTGGCCTTTTATGGAGAAGAAAGAGCCTAGTTAAGGGTTTTTTACTGTTCTTGAGCCACTGGAGACATTTTTTAAGCATTCTAAGCCCTGTAATTTGATGTAAACACACTTTTGTTAGCATAATGAAAGAGGCCCAACCTTTGGAAGTTGGACCGGGAGATGTAGCCTAGGAGGGGTGAAATCCTTCATCATTTTTTGTTTTGTGTATACCGTTATGGTACTTTTGTCTTCTTTATTTTTTGCAAAATTGAGTTTTAAAGCATGTTAATGTGTTAATGAAATTGACATAAGTGTTAAAAACCCTAATATTTTCACTTGAAAATTTTGACATAAATTCTCAAGCTTTCATATACAGATCAATTACCTTGTCCCTTTTAAGGAGAAAATCCTTTTTCGAGATATGTTTTCCTTATTAGATGGTTTTTTCTGGATATAACCAAATCTTGGTGGTTGAGGAAGATAGGTTGAAAATGACATTATAGACCAAGAGGGGAACCTTTGCATATAAAATAATGTCATTCAGTTTACTCTATGCAATGGAAACCTTACAGAGAGCTATGAACATAGCTTTTGGAGGCCCAATAAACAAAAGAGAAGTTGTCTACTTAGATGATGTGATGGCATTTTCCAAGAATAAATTAGATCACATTCTACACCTAACCCAAAACTTTGAAAGATGTCAAAAATATTGCATATCTTTGAACCCAAAGAAGAGTATCCCCGTTGTCTCAGAAGGACATTTTTTAGGCCACATAATCTCTAAGGAAATTATATACATAGATAAGGGGTGAGTCTAAGCTATTCAAAAATTGTCATATCCACACAATAAGAAAGTGATGCATTCATTTAGCAAGATTCATTTCGTGAGGAGATTTGTCCCCAATTTTGATCAAATCATTCATCCTCTACATAACATGATTAATAAAGATGTTATATTCAAATGGGGTTAGCCTAAGAAATATGTGTCTGACTAATTTAAGGATTTTATTGGTGACATAACCATTCTAAGGAGTCATAATATAGGATCTAACTACATATCGTACACCTTTTCCTTTGACCTGACCATCACCACAAAATTAACACAGAAGGAAGAAGATGGACACGAGCGTTTGATATCATTCATGAGTACTAATTTTTAAGGTGTCGAACTAGATTTCCTCCTTATAGTTTCACAGAATTTAATGATATGAAACATATCTAGCCATATGTCCTTCTGAATCGCATGAAAATTACAATCTCTCACCCTATAGTTAGGGCCATGTTTTCATAGCAAGAGTTAGGGCAGATATGAGGAAATTGGATGCTCATTGTGCACGAGTATTACATTTAGTTTAAATTAGCCAATATTATTAGGGGGCAAGGCTTATTTCAATTAGAAACCAAATTTAAAGATAAGAATTAATTAGATGAAATAAGGTGGGAAAATAAAATATCCTTATTCATAAGTGAACCGCCTTCCTCTCCCTTAGAAAAGGTCTCATGGTATAAATATCTCAAACAACTCCTTGATCATGGATTTTTCCTAGAACGCCTCAGTATATGATAGAAAATATATATATGGTTAAAATACCCCTCATTATTGCTTGATTAGAGGGATATTATTCACAAGAAATAAAGATGGAGTCCTATTGCATTTTCTAGAGAAAAATGATACATACACAATTATGAAAGACATACATGAAGGTCTCATTAGAGGACATTTTTTTGAGGAAACCACAACACATAAGATCCTTAGAGTTTTCTATTGTTTTCCCACCTCATTCAACTATGCCCACTTGTATGCAAGGTAATGCAGAACATGCCAAATGAGAGCTAGAAAAGAAAAAAAAACCCACCATACCTTTGCATATGGTACAAATAAATAGACATTTTTAGAAATTTTGGATGCAATAGAAATCACTCCTCATTTGTTAAAACATCATTAGTATATCTTGACCACCATAGACTATGTCATTCGTTAGGTTTAGGTCATTCCCCTCAGGAAGGTAAACAACATAGTAGTAATATAATTCTTGGAGCAAGACATTATCACTTGTTACGAGTACCCTCAATGGTCATTTTTGACAATGTATCTCACTTCTCATCCACTCATTTGTTTGAGTTTGCCATTGAAAGGTGAAATATCCTTATGTATATTTGACCAATTATTATCCATAAGGGAATGAGATTTTTGAGTCTTCAAATAAAAACTTGATCGATATTTTAAAGAAAATCATGGTTAATAATCAAAGGGACTATCACAATGCCATGTTCAATGCACCATGGGAAGACATAGTAAGCCCTAGGGTGGCATTGAGAACTTCTCCCTTCTACTTGGTTTATGGCCAAGAATCTATTCTCCCCTCCAATTTATTCCTATATTCTCTTCAACCATTGCAGTCTATCTAGGACACCTCTTCATCTTTAATGTAAAAATGAATCAATATTATGCTTAAGCTTGAATATGAAAGAAAAAAAGCTAGAAGGAGATTTGGTCCTCATCAGTAAGTAGTGAATAGGTGGGACAAAACCAATGAACATAAGGGGAAGCGCTCAAAATTCTAGCACATGTGGTTAGGCCCATTCCAAACCATTGAAGTATTGTGAGACAAGTTACAAAACCTTGAACGAGATATGAATCATATCCCTACTAATGGGAAAGTTGTAAAAAAACACTTTTCTTAGTTGAACATCTTATCCATATTATACTATAAGTTCCATTGCTTTTCTAATTGTTTTTGTAGCTTTATTTTCATTCTATTCATTTTGATATTTTACACCTCTTCTATTGATTCAACTTGTCTATTGATATTCACTTCATTTTCCACTAAATTTTGGTCATGTTTCTTTGGTTTGTAAAAGCATTAACAAGAGAGTTTATTGACTATAATATTAAAATTTCACTTTGACTCTTTCAATATATGATTGTGCGAAAATGAACTAAATTTTGAAGGGGAAAAGAAGACTAGTCCGAATTTGGGTTTATGGACTAGATGAGTAATTCCCTCCTTTCAATTTATTGGGATCTTGGAAGCAACATTTAGATGTCAACTAGATATATATTTAATGTACTACAAGTGGATTATTTTGCATAACAATCATCTCACTATATTCAAAATTTGGGCTTCCATAGCCCTTTATCTAGCTCATTGTGTTGTCACTTAATAAACATCATCCTTGTGACTTTTAAACGATACCATCCCCCTCTGGTAATTAAAATCAAATGAGAATTATCTTTCCATAATTCTTCACATATGAATGAGAAAAATGAAGGAAAGGAGGTAAAGGATGTAAACATTTAGGCCTCTATGAAATTTGGATAACTTTGTTGGGGCTATGGACACTTACCAACAACAAAGCAAGGGCTATGATGTCAAGGTGATACCATCAAGGCTATGGACACTAGTAGGAAATTCTGCAACACCAAGAGATGGGGAGCATATGGAAAGGAAATATAGTAAAGCCCACCTTGGGGTAAATGAGATCTCAATTATGTATAGGAAATTAGTCTAAGAGAATCATACCGAATTCATAGAGAGGACACTAATGAGCTACTTTTTTCAAATTCCCAATGATAAATTTGAATGAAGGAATGAAAAGATGACATTGGATTGAATATGTACTTTCCCCTTGATGGAACTACAATATTTCATAACGTAAGAAATAAATCGAAACAATATGATTATTATAAATCTAATGTGCAGAGACCCGAAGATTTGTCCAGTGAATTTCCAACTATTGAAGCTTCAACAAACCCAAGAAAATTTTTATAGCACTTATTTCGTAGGTACCACCTTTTGAGTTTTGATTGGTTTTTTATAGTCTCATGTAATAGCTTGAAATTTTTATTTTTTTGTTGCAAAAATGTTACCTTGATCGGTCTCTTACTTTGTCTCCCACCTTGCTAGATTTTTCCTCCAAATGCTCCAATATAGAATTGACGCAGGTTGTTGATTGATTTTGTTCCTTGAATTTCAGTATTTCATTGACTATCCATGTGTTATCTAGTGGCTTTTCACTAGTTTAAAACCTTCCCTTAGTTGCACTCTTATTCCGAATTCCTTGATTCTTTGATTCATCACCATCCATCCCCATGTAAGGTTGGAAATGTTCCCATTTTCAAGCTTTTACTTAAGCATTTTAGACCTCTAACGCCCCTTCATTTTGATTCCCCATTCGTTGTCCATGTGTAGGATCAATGGAGCTTATATTGTTTGGAAATACATAACTACTCCAAATTATTATTTCTTGATGCTTACTCTCTTGACTATCTGTTGTCCATTCATTTGTATGGCTGGTGGTGTTCAACTATGGTGATTATGTAATTAATGCCACACTCCATCTTCGATATCCTAACCCTAACTTGTCATTGTGTTGATCCATGTCTTCAACACATGGCATGTTGTCATGCACTCTATCCTCTGCCCCACATCATCTCCCATTAGTAGATTAAAATCCTTTCCTCCTCGGTATTTTTTTAGTTGGGTAGATAGATCTTCTGCTACTAGACCTTCCTATCAAATTGAGCATTGACACTCTTCCATTTCTCTCCCAATATTCAAAACCATGAGTTCTTTCTATCCCTCAAGGTGTATGGCCAACACTTCAACTGTGATTGAAACATCTTGGGCAACATCAAGTCTTATTTTTGTTGAATTAGTCAAATGATTTGAAGCCCCCAATGTGTATCCCTAAAATTTAATAGGGTGATGTCTCCTCTCATGCTCTCTAACTTATTGATGATGTGACACCCACCTCCCTCTCATGATCTCACATGACATGGTTAGATGACATATCCTTGGTCTCAATATTTCCTCGCATTCATTTCCATATGGAATACCATTGTAGGCCTTTCCTCAATTAGGTAACCATAATATTTCAAAGTGCATCAATAGTAGGACATGACCTAGTCCACATTCATTCAAGTTATATCCCACAAATGAGGTAATTATTTAAGGCATCAACGACTCTAGAGACGCCCAAATAGGTGAGGTAACTAAAATAATAGCATCTATGGAGGTAGATAATCACATAGTCAAAATCCTTCTACTAGGCTTGAGGTAAGAATAAGATAAGCTAAGACTATCAGGGATCAGATCTCTCCCTAAGCAAAGAAAGTATGGTAAAATAAATTGGGATTAGGAGATTTGAACGATGAATTAATTGCAAAGTAAGATATTTGGCCTATAAATTAACCTTTAGCCTATACAATATTTCATTCCTTGTCCTCATAAAGTTCCCAAATAATAGAAAGTTTACCCATCAAAATGTCCACCTTCATTAAATCCACAATGTTTCACCCCAAGTTACCAAGCTATCGCACACTGCTTACACTCAACTCAAAACTTTTATCGAGTAGTCCCAAGAATAAACTCAAATGGTGGAAATGGAATTTCAACAATATGAGAAGAAATGGGAAGAAGTGGAACACCAATTATGTTGTCATAGATTAGGTAAAGGGTCATGGGAGATTGTCACCTCACCTCAAGTCAAAATCTCCACCCTCATATCCACAAAGGATGGGTATGAGGGACTCCTCACCATTGTTTCATGGCCAAAACACCTATAATAGAATGAGAATTGTAGGATCTGTGTTTAGTGCATCTATATTATGGAAAAGTACATGCACCAGGGTGTAATGCACTCTGCCAAAGAGTGAAATTACACCAAAAAAATCCATTGGTACTACCACAAAAGGAGGAGATCTCAAATTTAGAAAGCCTTATGGATTTTTGAATAATCATGAATTTAATTATCATATCTCTGAGTGGAAAATTGAATTGATTTCACAACTTTCTCTTCCATGCTCTTCAACGTACCTAGCTTAAATTATCCTCTAATTGTAGAAATATAGAAAAGCCTAAACTCGAATGATATGTGTTCAATAGGTTGTAGAAATGAAAATCACACCTAGCAAGTAGGAGAAGCAAAGCACGATGAAGTGGAAGCAACACCTTGAGTAAGAGCGAAAAATGAGAAGATTTGAAAAGAAAGGGATAAATTATATTTCTCTTTTCCATGCCAAGGAAATCCATCTAATCTAAAGGATTTGGGAATTCCATAAGGCTAACATGTGCCTTACGTGACCTCCTCTAGAGTTGGAACTGATAGTTACATGTCATAAGTGGAACCAATTTCAATTTCATGATTGAGACCCTTCACCTCATAAAGGGGGAACGGGTTTTGTAATACTAAATACATGGGCATTGCCTCAGGGATTAAGGATTTGGGAAAAAAATCATTTGAAGGGAATAATAATTTTGTAAGAACTATTTCTTCTTTGTTCTTAACACTGAGAAGCTGAATTTTCTTGGCCAAGTACTTTGTAGAATAATTTCACTTGTTTCTTGGACTAATCTATGAGCATTGATTTTCCTTTTGCAAATTAGATTAGATTTATTTTTCTAATATCAAGTTACATTACTCTTGATCCTATGCTTGGTATATCTATGTACTTCCATGCCAATTCACTTTTTCATAGCATAGATTTGGTTTATTTCCTAAAATTTTAAGTTAATAAAATTAGTTGTTAACATTACTTTATCACTTTTGTATAGGGACTATTTCTAACTACGAATTTTATGGACTCCATTTATAAGAATATATGTGTTAACGAACTATTTTGTATAGACACATTTCCCTACACATGTTTGATTAGCTTTATAATTCGTTATTAGCTTAGTATATTTCTATTTATCAAACCTCTATCAACTTAGAGTAATTTTTCTTTTTGCAAATAAAACAGACCTCTAATATTGTTATTTAGCACAGTTGAACAAACCTTGCTTGAATCACAACCTTGTTTTGTTTTATTTCTTTATATATTAGTGTTTGAATTGGTGTTTAGTATATATAGACTAATCATATTTGATGAATTACAATTCATTGCTTAATAGTTTGTAGAATAGTGTTTTGAGGGGTTTAAATTGTTATTTTCCATTCTTAGCATTAAAACCGATCAAAACTAGTTGCTAGGCCACATAATTCGAAAGATTCAACCGATCAAAAAGAGTCTAATTGGGCTTCTCTTGGGTTGGATCCCTTGACTATTTGGCAAGACATTTTCACCCCATCAACATAACCCAAAATTTGAATAAAGAGGAACCCATCTCTCATGATATAGGGCAATAAACACAAATTTAGTTAAGTCCTCAAACAATACTGAGTCAGAAAGACTAGGCCAAAGAAGTGAAGGATTTAGAACATGTAGAATTTGTAGACTAGGCCAAAGAAGTGAAGGATCTGGAACATGTAGAATTTGTTTAACATAATTTAGATTTAAAAATAATAATAAGAACTCCAATATAAATGACAAAAAATGTGTAAACAAAATTGAAGAAGATAAAGAAATCCTCATTGGCAACTCTACCAATAATGTCAAAAAAGACTTTCAATCCAATATAATTACATATTGTATTTATCTCTTCTTATACCAGCAATTTTTGCTAATATACTCATGTGAGTCTAAATTGTTGAAGCGTCGACTTTAAATTCTAGAAATGTCTTTCTCTCTTTTGTTAAAATCCTCTTGACAGATATAATTTTTACTACAATAACTTTTACAATCTTTTTACTATACAAATCCTCAAATTCTATTTTATTAACATTAAATAAATTAAAATTCTTTAAATTAAAATATTAAACAAAGAAAGGTCAATATATAATGATGCATTTTGTATTAATAACTCCCTTGTCCAATTGGATAGATAAATAAACTTGAAAAATATTTTATATATTTTAAATTATAATAATTAAAGTTAAATATTTAAAAAAAAAATATTGACAAGACGGGAGGGATGGCATGATGGTACGGGTGAAATTAAAGTTTTAAAGTACTTGTGGGCT